>CM070018.1:19800719-20363219 GCA_036247105.1 Cirrhinus mrigala
CGCTCGGCTACATAGCGCTGGTGCAGTTCTCGGTAGCAGTTATGTTGGGCCTGATTTTCACGGACGAGCAGCGTCCCGCAGCCCATGGGACACAGCTGTCGCCAGTGGCTGCAGCTCTGATCGTGCGCCTGCGCGTCCTTCCTCAGCACCTGCTGCCCACAGCCCTCATGGGGGCAGAGCTGCCACTCATACGGACAGTTGGAGATGTGGAGGTACTCATTAGAAAGCGGGAAAGTGGCCCTGCAGCCCTGCTGTGCATTTCGACACTAGAATCACAGACACATGAACTTGTTGTTTTAAATTCATGAAGTACTAGAAACTACACTGTATTATTAGATTTAAAGCATTAGTTCACCTAAAAATGAAAATTCTGTCATTTATAACTCGCCCTCATGTTGTTCTAAACCCGTAAGACCTTCATTCAACTTTGGAACACAAATTAAGATATTTTTGAGTAAATCCGAGAGCTTTCTGACCCTGCATAGACAGCAATGCAACTGACACGTTCAGGGCCCAGAAAGGTAGTAAGGACATTGTTAAAATAGTCTCTTTTGTGTCCGTTGTGTGAACGTGTGTCGAAGACTGACTAGAAACAGAAGGATTTGTTGAATAAAGTCACTATTTTTGTTTTCTTAGCTTGTAGCTTCATAAAATTAATGTTGAACCACTGATGTCACATGGACTATTTTAACATTTATTATGTCCTTCCTACCTTTCTGGGCCCTGAACGTGTCAGCTCTCGGATTTCATCAAAACTGTGTTAATTTGTGTTCCAAAAATGAACGAAGATCCACCGGGTTTGGAACAACATGAGGTTGAGTAATTAATAAACAGAATTTTCATTTTTGGGTGAAATATCCCTTTAAGTTTTAAAAAGTTGCCTACCTTGATTGATAAACGGCCAATGGATTTACTCAGCTTAAACAAAACCAGCATTTGGTTCTGGTCGATAGACTGCCTACAGCATGGGCATTTCACCTGTCTGAAACAACATTGACTAAAATTTGCTCAAACATCCAATGAGTTACATGAAAACAGAAGTAAGTTGATGAAAAGTGCCAGTAAAAACATTTACAATGCAATAAAAAATAATCTATTTCAAATGAATGCTGTTCGTTTGTCAAAGAATCACAAACAAAATCATGGTTTCTTCAAAAATATGTATCACAAGTGTTTTCAAAATGTTTCTGAAATACCAAATCAGCTTATTAGATTGATTTCTGAGGAATCATGTGACATTGAATACTGAAATACCATGTTGGGGAAAGTTACTTTTAAATGTAAAGCATTACAATATTGTGTTACTTCCTTAAAAAGTAACTAATTATGTTATGCTGCTTTTGCATTACTTTTGCATTACTTTTAAAATCTGGAGAGGGCTTGCTTGTTTGTTTTTTTTTAGCAAATATAAAAGCCCTTTCACACCAATGTGAAATGAATAAACCTCAGGCTGAAAGAAAAGTAAATTCACGAAGAAAGTTCAACACTCTTCAGCAATAAAAAAAGTGAAGCACAAATGTTAGTTTATCTAAAGTTTTTTTTCTTATTAGCATGGTTGAACTGGATCATCAAAGGTCAGCAGCAAAGACATTGGTTAATAAAATGGGATTAAATACATAAAGGATATTTGTGTTATTGAACATTTAATTATTGCAGGTTTGCATCATATTCTGTGCTTGCATTTCACTGTTTTAATTCATTTTGATGAAGACTGAATGTTTTTTTGCATGTTCACATTTAGTGTAGAACTATAGTATCATCATGTTCACACAGCACACACAACGCCCTTGTATTTCCGATTACTTCCGACAGGAGATTAGTCAGTCAATAAATAGGGGAAAAAAAGTAACTGCCGTTACTTGTTTAAAATAGTAACTCAGATATTTTCTTGTAAATTAAAAAGTAATGCATTACTTTACTAGTTATTTGAAAAAAGTAATCTGATTATGTAACGCACGTTACTTGTAATGCCCCAGCACTGTTGAAAATTGAGCTTTTCCATCACAGGAAAAATTACGTTTTAATATATATTCAAAAGAAGCCCTTTTGCAATTTGTAGTAGTGTTTGACAATATTACTGTTTTTACTGTGTATTTGTTCAAATAAATGCAGCCTTGGGGAGCATAAGAAACTTTTAAAAAAAACATACAGATGAAAGGTTTATATATATGATATACATCAAATTAAGATAAGAAATTACACAAGACATACAAAACAACCTAATTCAGATGATACCGGTTATGCCAATTAAGTCACAAATAATAATGGAAATAATAATGGATGGAAAATGTTACTTTCCTTTCTCCTTTTTTTCCTTATTTTCCATTTCCAAGCCTTCCCTAATCAGGTTTATGTTATTATAAAACACTGTTAAATTGATACCTTTTCATCCACTGTAAAATGCATTCCTTGCAAAAGACATGGTTGCATTTGAGTCGTACAGGACAGCGTAGAACTGCTCTACAGATGACACAAATCAGATCATCATCTGGGGTTTCCACAAACTGCTCCACTTCATAACCTCCAGTCTAGTATTAAAATAAAATTTTAAAAGTAATACTTTATAATTTAATTTAAATTATAATGTCATATGGATGCTAGTATTATTACTAATTTAATAACTAACATTACTAAAATTAAATCAAACTTCTTTAAAACTATCTTTTTATATAATATAAAAAAATCACGCCACATATCAGAATTTTTAAACATACTGTAAGTTTAAGCTTGTAAAGTATACATTTATACATATTTGTCAAAAAATCTAATTTTATATAATGAAAAACTCACCATTTTGACTTGTAATACCAGGGGACAGCTAATACAGATGCCGTATACGCTGAATCATTTGTAGAGGCAAAAAGACAGGCATCTGTCATAACAACACGTAGCAAAACATCCCAGAGGAGATCACTTGACCCTGGATCATTCAGAAATGCACTACAGATGTCCAATTTTCTCTTCTTTTCCATTCTAGCACAAGAAACAAATGTGGTTAGCACCTGACAACTTTTTTTACACTAACCACTGGGACCCTGTTTGGTACCATCTAGGTTTTACTTATTAGACAAAGGCACTGCTATGGAAACCAGTGAACTTCAATGGCTGCCTGCTCTAGAGCCCTATTCTCTAAACACACAGGTCTGAATGGCCAATGAACACATAGTAGCATTCTCTGGACAATGGAATATATCATAAATCACTATATATGAAAAAAGGTGTTAATAAACAGTCTTTAACTGAATGTGTGAGACATACATTGAGTTAAAGACTGTTTTAGTTCAAATAAATCAATAACTAAGTTATTGGAAAAACTTTAGCAAAAGCTAAAAAGGTTTTTTACAATAAAGAAAACACCAGTTTGTACTGGTCACCATTCATATGTAGAGGGGAGAATGGGGTAAGATGTTTCAGTGGGTAAGTTGTGCTTCTTATGGAAAAAACATATAGTTCACCATTGCCCTAATTTTTTTCCATTGTATTTTTTGCACGCACTTGTCTACAGCTTTAGCATATATATGATCAGAACTGGAATTCTGCTGAGGATAACAATTCAGAAAAACACAAATATTTCATTAAAAACTAAATCTAGATGAAACTTGCAATCAAAACCACTGCAGTTTACAGAATACAGGAAAAACTGGAAGTAGAATGATTAATATAGTGAGTGAATGTTGATATTAGGCTGTAAACTTACAGTTGAAGTCAAAAGTTTACATACACCTTGGAGAATCTGCAAAATGTTAACTATATTACCAAAATAAGAAGGATCATACAAAATGCATGTTATTTTTTATTTAGTACTGACCTGAATAAGATGTTTCACGTAACATTTTCATATAGTCGACAAGAGAAAAAAATAATTGACTTTATAAAAATTACTGTTCAAATGTTTACATACTGTTTGTTTGTGAGTCCCTTTTTTGTCAGTTAAACTGCCTGCTGTTTGTCAGAAAAATCCTTCAGGTCCCACAAATTCTTAGTTTGGTTGTTTGTTTGTTAGTTTTTTTTTTTTTTTTAGCATTTTCTGTGTATTTTAACCCTTACCAAAAATGACTGTATGATTTTGAGATCCATCTTTTCACACTGAGGACAACTGAGGGTCTCATATGCAACTATTACAGAAGGTTCAAACACTCACTGATGTTTCAGAAGGAAAAATGATGCATCAAAATCCAGGGGGTGAAAACTTTTGGAATTTAAAGATCAGGGTAAATTTAACTTATTTTGTCCTCTGGGAAACATGTAAGTATATTTACAGCTTCTGAAGGGCAGTAGTAAATAATAATAATAATAAAAAATAATATATATATATATATGTATGTATATATATATATATATATATATATATATATATATATATATATATATATATATATATATATATATATATATGTATGTATATATATATATAGGCAAAATAAGAAATATGTAAAATGTACATCTTCATTTAATTCAAAAGTTTACACCCGTGGCTTTTAATGCATCGTTTTTGCTTCTGAAGCATTTCTGTTGAACAGGGTCATTTTTTATAAATTTAACTATTATCTTTTAACTATTATCTTTTCTTGTGGATTATATGTAAATGTCTTTTATGTAAAATATCTTATTCAGGTCAGTAGAGTACAATAAAAAATAACCTGCATTTTGTATGTTCCCTCTTATTTTGGTAAAATAATGAACATTTAGCATATTCTGCAAGGTGTATGTAAACTTTTGACTTCGACTGTATTTATTTGTGGCAAAAAATCTGACTTTGCCAGGTGTCCTCAAATACGTGAGAATGATCACTCATAATCAACAAACAAGCAATAAAGGATAATCTGTTTATCTGAAAGTCTGGTTTTGTTTTTCAGCTTCCTATAAATGAATCTCAGTCACTCCTTATGTTAATGTTCAACGTTTATTAGCGGAAGCTGACTTTTCATCTTACCGTCATAACTCAGCAGGGGAACTTTCACGAAAACAAACTCAACTCTAGGATGACAATAATAATTAGGCTTATATTCTTAAAATAAGCCAAAAAAAAAAAAAAAAAGAAAAAAAAAGAAAAAAGATCACTGCATACTGAGCCCGAAATTCTCGTTAAAAAGTAAATACCACCTCACGTTGTGTCAGTCATGTTTACACACTGTCTCCGAAACTGTCATACGTCCTAAAAAAAATTCTGCGTTTTTGCATCCATAGCAAACATTTTGAGAGGTGTTTTGACACCTTTCTGTGCGTGAAGAATTTTGCCGAATATACTTAAATGTTTCCCAGAGGACAAAATAAGTTAAAATTGACTCTGATTGTTCGCAGTGTGACAAGATGGATCTCAAAATCATACAGTCATTTCTGGTAAGGGTTCAAATGCACACAAACACACACACACACACACACACACACACACACACACACACACACACACACACACACAAAATAAATAAATAAAAAACATGAAAATTGAGTGAACGAATAGAATAATTTAGTTTGTTGTACTCATTAAGTGGTTTACACTTACAGTCTCTGTAGTTATTAGTGTTTATCTGGAAATGTTTAATTAAGTGCTTGCTTCTGTATTATAGTTTTCAGTTAGCCTACTCAAGATCTTGGTTCATCTTTTTGACAGTTTGTTTACATACACTATATATATATCCGTTTGGAATAATTCAGTGTCACATCCTTCAGAAATCTTTCTAATATGTTGATATACCAGTATCCTAACATATTTCACATGTCCATGCAAATATGTGTGTCTGTGTATATTAAATTACCAGATCCCATGAAAAAAAGTCATAACAAAATCATTAAAATGAAGTTGGAAATGTTTATTGAAACTTATGCAGGTAGATACACAAAAATCCAAATATTTTTTATTTTCCAGTATGGAATACAATTAGCTCCAGAACAAAAGATAACAGTCTGAATATAACGTTAATGAAAAAATAAAACTGAAAAAAAAAAAAAAACTTTAAATATGTATGCTGTAACTACCTTTAAAAGGTTATGTATAATATATTTGATTAATTCAATATTTGTACTATTAATATAACCCCAGCAAGTGATTACAAAGAACCCAGATTAATATTGCTGTATCATACTCAAAGATGATCAAAAAGAAGCTATAAAAGTCTCTCATTGTCATATGCAGCCTCTGTTCTCTCAGCCCTTTCATGCTCTTCCTTCATTTACCATGACTTCTCTTTCAGGGGCCAGGCGTGCAGAAGTTGCCAGAGCAACTTTACGGGTGTATGTCGTGCAGCGCTGTAGGATCTCCTGAGTTTGTGGTCTTGGTGGCACCCTGGGAGCTCCGACCCCTTTCATAGGGTGATCATTGTCTGAGCTGGTTGGGCTGGACTGGCCACTGGACATACCACTGTCACTGCTGTCTGACTCTTTATCCTGCTGTCTCATGCCTTCTTCCCCCTCTGAGCTGGACATGCTTGGGCTCATGGAGGTGGTGTCTGAGGAACTGAAGCTGAAGTCGTTTCCATCGTCGCTGAAGCTGCCAGCTTCCTCGTGCTGTACCGGCTGTGGCAGCATTTCCAGAGAGTTTGATCTGAGGAAACTATTGTTTCTGTTTTGTGAGTAGACCTGAGGCTCCAGTTTAAAAGAGTCGCTGGAGGACAGGTTGATAGTGGAGCTGTGAAGTTTCCTTTGAAGCGTCTGAAGGCCAAAGCTGGGGCTGTTGTAGAGCTTCAGGTACATGGAGGGCACATAGCCTGCCTTTTTGTTATATCTGTAGAGGGAATAAAAGGTTAGGTTTTTCTTTCTCAGTCTCAGTTTATTCCTTTATAAAATAACATTTTATTGCCAGCTATGCTGCATGCTTTATTGTCTTTTACGTTGCTCTTGTCTATTTATACATCCGTTTTACAATAGTTTGCAATTCCTATCATTTTTTGAAAGGCAGTGCAATCTGAGAAAAAGAAGTTCAATTACCTTACAAGCCACCAGCCATTATCAGACCTCTGTAACACCTCCACAACAGCGCCGATGCTCAGAGAGAGCTCGTCCTCTTTTTTTGAGCTGTAACTCCTTGTAGCACAGTACAGTGAACCTGGTGGAGGAAGAAAATGTTTGGTTAGCCAGATGATTCATCTTTGGAGATTCACTGCGAC
Source organism: Cirrhinus mrigala (assembly GCA_036247105.1). Lineage (NCBI taxonomy): Eukaryota > Metazoa > Chordata > Actinopteri > Cypriniformes > Cyprinidae > Cirrhinus > Cirrhinus mrigala. The sequence continues at coordinate 19,807,823 of CM070018.1, forward strand.
AGAAAGTTTATGTAACAACCGTGTCTTACTTTCAAAGGCAGCTGAATCAAATTCATCCTCATCCTCATCCTCTTCCTCTTCTTCATCACATAATTGCAAGTAGGGAGCAGGAAACCAAGCTAGACGTTTGTCCTCATTCTCAACAAGCCACCAACCTGTTCAGAACCAACACCCACACAAAAATATGAACAGACTGTAAAGAAATTTACAATAATTTTTCAGTTCACTTCCTTAAGGTAAAGGTACATACCTGCTTTGTCTTTAATTAGCACATCCAGTCTTTCATCCACAGCTACTTTAAATGGCTTGTTCTTTGTGTCTTTGGTCTCATATGGAGCCACGCATCGATACGTTTTGGATACAAAAGGCTGCGTCACATTGCCATTGCTCAAGTCAGATCCTCCGCTGACAGTGTTGATGTTGTCTGATTGCAGAATCATCACACTGCAGGGAGAGGAGAGAAGCTTTAACAGACATTCACTGCACAAACACTTTCCAACACGTTCACATTAGCATTAAACTGGGGGAACCAGAAACAGATCAAGTCAGAAATATGAACTGAGCTACTTTGTAGACATGTATGGCAAGCTGCCTGCTTACATGCTGCAGGCAAATAATCTGCATACCTGTTTTTGGTATACTCAGGCAGAAGCTCCCGTTCAGTTGGCAAGAAGAACTGAATGACTTCTGTGGAATGTGACACGGCTGTGCCGCACTGCAACAGGTCTGAACAATATTTCTCCAAATACCTTAGACGGGACACTGACTTTGCTAGACCTTTCAACTGAAATGAAGTCACCATGCACTGGGCTGCAAACAACAGAAATCATATTTGAACAACAAAACAACAGAACATCTTTAACAGGTCCCACTTAAGGGTTAATGGCCAGAGTTAAAGCTAAATGTCAGCTATATGTTTCCTTCCAACATAAAAATGAATTATAATAATGCATTATGTAATAACAATAATCATGAATGATTATTTGAAAGCCTTTGCAGTGTGAGCATCACCACAAAGTATGTAGATGTATTATGTATGCTATTAAAGGCTTAAAACAATATATTTACAATAACAGGCTATTTTTGACTTGAGTGTAATTGGTAACTTATATTTAAATGTTACAACGTTATGTACATTTTAATCTCCTAAAAGCTGCCAACCATACCTCCAAATCTGGGAAGCACTCTATCTTCTTTACGAGAACGGTTCTCCGCAGGAAACTTCTTTTTTAGTTGTTTCTGTTAAAACAAGAAAATCATATTAGCTGCTGAGTTTTACACTTTTAGTAAAAGTTTGTGCTAAATAAATGACTGTAAAACCTACATGGAGCGTTTTGAAATCTCGGAGGGATCTGTACACTATCAGCTCACTCTGGTCTGACCATAGCACGGATGTCATGAACTTCTGTAACAAGAAAGCAAACAAACAAATTAACAAATTATTCTACCAATACTTTAAGTTATCCTAATTATACAACATATTCTTACTTTGTCCTTGTCTTTCTTCATTACTCCGATAAGTCGGACTTCGATAGGAAAGCGTGGTTCACTCATAGCTGATGCTGTTTCTGATGAATGAGATGACGGTTTGAACTTTATGTTGCTGTTCTCTTTCAGCATCGCCAACATCCTCATCATTTATAGCCAGGCAGACATGGGCGTGTTATTTATGTCACGTGAGCCTTTACAGAAAGTTACAAACCGCATACGCGGCTGTGCCCGCGCCCACGTGTGAATTGATCGAGCGCCAGGAGGGTGAAGTTATTACACAATAATAATATCAGTAAGAAACGTTAGTGTTGTCTTCAAATCATAGTATATGACAGCAGTTTAAGAAGCAAACAACACAATCTGTCTATCATCTGTCTATCTATTTGTTTATCTATCTATCTATCTATCTATCTATCTATCTATCTATCTATCTAAGCCAAGTCAGCTCCTCCACTGACAGTGTTAATGTTGTCTGATTGTAGAATCATTACACTACAGGGAGAGGAGAGCAGCTTTAACACACATTCACTGCACAAACACCTTCCAGCATATTCACATCAGCATTAAACTCTGGGAACCTGAGCTACTGTACATACTTTACACATGTATGGCAAGCTGCCTACATATTTGCTGCAGGTAAATAAACAGCATACCTTGATTTTGGTATATTCTGGCAGACGTTCCTGTTCATTTGGCAAGAAGAATTGAATGACTTCTGTGGAATGACTCTGTCTATCTATCTATCTATCTATCTATCTATCTATCTATCTATCTATCTATCTGTCTGTCTGTCTATCTATCTATCTACAGTATGTGTCTGTCTATCTATCTATCAATCGATGTGTCGGTCTGTCTGACTGTCTTTTATCTATCTATCTATCTATCTATCTACAGTTTGTGTCTGTCTATCTGTCTATCTATTGATGTGTCTATCTATCTATCTATCTATCTATCTATCTATCTATCCACAGTATGTGTCTATCTATCTATCCATCTGGATGGCTTTTTGACATTTTGCTGTGTCTGGGCCAGTGTTACTCCCAACAGCTCCAGGAGTTTACACCAGGACCTTTCCCGTAAGGGATAATGACTTTTCATCAGAATAACCAACGTGAGCATTCCATTCACGGCTGTCATCCTTTAGTAATTTTCCCATGATGACCTCGTGGTTTTGTGGGGGTGGACAGGCTAAGTGGGGCTCACAGGTGTGTCTTCAAACTGAGGGTGATGAGAGGGCAGACAGCTAGAACATTGATCTAAAGCTGCTGACGTCACAGCGGCCTGTGAAGAACCGCCAAAACTCCTCTGCAGAATCATCTCAAGGTCATCAAGGATGAGGGTTTGTCATGCCTCCTGCATACCGATATCATCACCTGGGAAAGGACCCCAGACGCACGTTTTGGCTGCGCGGGTGAGGGCACAAAACATGTGCTCTTTGCACACCACCCACTCAGCCGGGGGAGTCCGGGAGAAAATATGTGGCCATGGTCTTGAACTGGAGCCAGCTGCAGTAATGAACAAAATGATGACCTCTCGGAAAATACCCCAAAGAAAGTCCCTCATGAAAACAACCAATATACTAAAAAGCTCCAACTTCTGTAATTACCAGAAAAAAGTCGTCAAATTTATGTTGCTTAATTTCTACTTTTTTTTTTCTTTGTGATGTTAAAAATGGTTAAGCTTAGTACATAATAGTACAATTAATTTTATAATACAACAAAACAAAAAAATGAACATGCATCGTTGTTATGAATACTGGCAAGAAGGTCGTCATGTCAATAGAATGAACAAAGAACATTCATCAAGACATTTAAGAACTTAAAGGCTTTAGTATATTGGAAATAGTTTTAGATTTAGCTTTTCTTTCAAAAGACAATGCTCATGGCTATTTTCCTTCTGTAGTAGCAAACAATTGTGAATTAAAACAGTTAATAAATGAATTAAAACTGATGAAAGCCCATTGTACTCTGTTTAGGAGAGGTTAGGGAGGAGCAGATAACATTTCTCTGTATTTAGTGTCAGTCTCATACAACACATTCATCGAAACTAGTTTCTCTTTTTGTTTCCTGTAACAGTTATCAGGAAAGTGAACGTACCAAGGAAATAAAACTAATATAACTTCTATAATTAGTCATAGGAGGATTAAAAAATTGTTCAGGTAAGGTTTTAAGAATGCACAGGAATTAAACATGTCTTCATTAATTAACGTCATTAATGTTGGTATCATATTGCCATATCAACTCATTTGGTCAAACCCTTACAGTGCAACATCAGTCAATATTATGACAGTAATTCTGCTAGTTCTCTCACACAAGAATTTGCTTATTAGTTAAACTAACAAAAGATAATCATTCCAATTCTATGAGAATAGCACAGTCCACCCCACACTATAATGATAATGACAGAGGAGCAATATCGATGGAATTTCAGAGCATTTTTTCCAGATAATGAATGAACATTGACAATCAGTCAGAAATGCATTCATTTAAAAAAGTAAATGCACCACGCTTATAAGAAACAGAATATTATTATAGTTATTGGTCTTGGTGTGATTGCGCCTTAACTCTGTTCTAAGTAAAATACACTGCTATGATGCACAACAGTAGATGATTATTTTACTGCATTTTTTGGCTGAAGGATGCCAATTAAGGAATAATCTTATTAAACGTACATAACATTTTTTAAAAAAAATAAGCAATAAGGTGATCAAGTCCGTGTTTTAATACGAATATAGTCACAGCGAGAAGTGTTTCAGATTGTGCGGCATAAAAATTGATTTGTATAAAAGCAAGACAGTTCAAAATATTCCTCTGCTTTAGGATTGAAATTTAGACAGAACAAATAGTGCAATACTTGACAGTAACAGAGTAAACTATTCTGGGGAATATGACTTTAGATTAGAATCAAGATAACCTTGAGCAATTAAACACCACACACCAAATAAATAAAGTCTATGACTGGAAAATCTCCACCTGTGAATGAAAAAAAAAAAATCAAAACAATAAAACAACCTTTGTGACTTAATTAATTACTGCAGCAATAATCCCATGTCACATGCAAGACTGGCAAAACACAAGCAAACTAATCAAAACAAATCAAAAATGATAGATGTATGATTGTCGTACAATAAACTTGCGAATGCTTTGGAGATAAAAAGAAGTGCTTCTGAAAGTGACGAGTAACTGGAGAAGGAAAGTTTATTGCACTCAAACAAGGAAAAAGAGTAAATTATATTTCTTGTTACAGGAAGAACTTTAGTTATGTCCGAGAAATTACTGTTTTTATGGCCTGTTTTTCAAAGACCCACCCTAATGGTAGACGTGAGACAGGTTTGTTTTTTAATTTGTATAATGCACGTGGTGTGCATATGGACAATTATTTATTCAAGTGATTGCTCAGACGTTATACAGCTAGACAATAAAATCTAATGGTAAACTGTAAAGTACCTTCAAAAATTCTTCTCTGAATAGCCATTAAACACTGTCATATTGTAATACATTAATTATTGAAAATGAGCATCCTTATATGCCTCAAACATGCATTTGGGTCCTTGAGGTGGCCTGCTTTCAATGAACTATTCACAATTACTGTAACCACACAAAGAAATAACAGAAAAGTTTTCCTTATATTCACATAATGGACAAAAGACAGTTTCCTGAATAATCAGTCAAGCTGACAAGTCAACATTTATTTAGTCTTGACATCCTCTAAAGGGCCATAAACTAATGAGCAAGTAATCAAGATGGCAATTTGAATTAAAGTGAAACAGATATGTCTTTTATTTGTTTATTAAAAGGATTCTAAAAGAGACATTTTGTTAATAGAATGAAAAGTGGTCTTGCCACCAAGCATTAGTGTGTTTGAACATTTCCTATCAAGGAAGTTGGTTAATTAAATATTTTAGCCTATGCACAAAAGGCTAATGTCCAAAGTCATCCAAGTTGCTGTTTTTTGTTAAAGATACACCCAAGAGCCAGTGTTGTTAGTGAAATGTTAGAACATGACTGTCTGGCAGCAGGCATGGACAGAGCCATTTCCTGTTCTTCCTGTCTGTAAATAATGATTTTTTAAATATTTACTTTTTGGGTGCAGTGGGTACAGTATATTTACCATGCTTTGTATTCATTATACACTCCATACATTCAATTTATTCTTAAAAGATTTTTTTTCGAGAGACTGTATAGGGATTGATGGACGGAATCTGAATGCTTGCTCAGGAGCATGAAAGTTTGCACGTAGTACTTCAGATAAAACAAACAATTGTGGAAAGCTTCTTCCTGGTTACTTCTCAGCAGTAAATAATCCAACCCCACAATTCGGAAGCTTGAGTGTTGTTTTGACTCATAAATTCTTGTGAATGAGAGGAGGAGGCATTTGAGGGCTTCTAATTTCTGAGTTATGATCTTATGCTGAGTGACCCTTGAACTCTGTATGTCTAAGGGTTTTACTGTGGCAAAGACAAATGCTTATGTTTGTTTTATCTTAAATCAGTGATTGGATGCAGTTTTTATTACCTATTTATAATAAACTTTTTACATTCACAGAATCAACAAGAGTGTTCCAGTCACTTACAGTATTATTTCAGGTATCTTGTTTAACACAAACCTTCCACCTAAATGCTTTATATATAACAATTCATCAATTATCACATTTGTTCATTTTCAGTTAATTAATTTTAGATAAGATTTGTTTACCATTTTTGGTAGTGTGGTAAGTTGTAACAGCAAATCTCCTTGTACTTGACATTCATTTACACTGTTGAGTTATAAGTTATAAGTATGATATGTTGCAGATAAAAGCAAAAGTTTGTTAAATAGAATAGCAAAAAAAAAAAAAAAAAAAAGTTAAAGCAAGACCTATCACAACTATCCCAAGTTTCCCAGATTCTAACTCTAAGATTGTATGTATACCCAAGCTACAATTTTTACTTAATTTTGACTTTTTCTTTTTATCATCAAGACTCCAGCTTAATTTCTCTATATGATTTATTTTATAATAGCAAATATAATCTTCATTTACTATTATTGTATGTTGATGACTGTATGGTTGTTCAGTATTGTCCACAGTAAATGTATTTTGAGGACAAAATAACCTAGTTCATTTGTTCTCAAACTTTTTACTAAGTACCACCTCAGAAAATATTTGGCTCTCCAACACTTTAAATATGGAACTAAACGAGGGAAATTGATGAGACACACCTGAACCAAATTAACTCAATCAAACAAGGGAGAAACTAGGTCACAGGGAGCACATGGGGACAGAACAACACAACAAACAACAAAACAGGTACAAGGGTGTGATATATATTGCCCCCTCCCGGAAGGCACGTCCTCGCGCCGCAGGACCAAAGCGAGGGACGGGTGGGAACTTGGGAGGAGGCTCAGCCGGAGGACTCACACCCCTGGAGGAGGACGGCAGACAGAGTCCATGGTGGAGACGATGGGGGGAGGAGCCAGGAAAGAGACAGGAGAGACTTGGACCAGGAGGAGCCAGGTAGGACCCAGGCCACATCTGTAAAGGTGACCCACTATGCAGCCGACTGAGGGAGGAGCCATGGAGGAGGAAGGACTGATGACTCCAGGGGGCTGACCAACGGAGACAGGGCAGGTTGCGGAGGAGCCCGAGGCAGAGATGGAGAGCTGATGAGCCAGGGTGACGAGGAGGATCCAGAGGGCCAAGGCAGAACAGATGGCTCAGGTGACCGAAGCGGAGGCGTAAATCCGGAAGGTTGCGGTGGAGCCGGAGCGACAGAGGCCAAAGGGAAGGAGGAGCCTGACAGAGACAGAGGGATGGAGGGATGAGGAGAAGCCGAAGGAGTGAAGTCCCGATGGTCAATGACGGACCAAGGAACAGAGAGATGAGGGAGCCCAGCGAAGCCAGTGGACTGCCAGGCCACGGAGGAGAGGAAGGAGCTAGGAGCCATGGAGGAACTGCTGAGTCGACGGGCCGAGGCGGAGTCCTGGACTCAGAGGCTGGAGCCGGAGACAGGGGATCCTTCAGCCATGATGCTGATGGAGACAGGCTAAAGCACTGTGATCCCACCACACAGATGGTGGGCTGAGGGTGAGCAGAGGGGCTGCCAGACAACAGCAGGGGAGGAGGCAGGAGCAGGAGTGTGGGTGGGCATTTGTGAGTCTCTGGGCTCTCAGGGCTGGCAGGCAGTGGGCGGAGCTCCTCTCCGCGTACTCGCTGTCCACTGCTTTTTCCCTCGTGTTGGGCAATGTTGCCGGTCTAACACTACAAACAGCTCCGGTCTGACGTTACAAACAGCTCCGGCTCTGTGGTGATCCTCAGCTCTGTTGCTCCATGCGGCAATGGCTCATCGGTCGGGGCGGGCTCAGGTTCTCCGTCATCGGTGGGACGAGTGGTACTCGTACCACCATAGTGGTACTCGTACCACCATAGTGGTGCTCGTACCACACTTAGTTCTTTTTCAACACATCAGTACAGTACAATCCTGATGCTCCTAATCTGGTTAACACCCTTCATTCATCTGTGGTGCACATGTTCACAAACATTTCCAGTTAGTCCACAAATGAAAACATCTTTTGTTGCTGTTTTCTTTTGTATTCTTTATAATCCATTTTGACAGTATGTTAACTTAGATAATGGTAAGCTTAGAATTACCTGTGGTACAATTATACATATTTATACAGGCTCCACTTTATATTAGGTGGCCTTAACTACTATGTACTTAAATCAAAAAATAGGTACAATGTACTTATAGTGTTCATATTGTATTGTAAAACACTTTTGCTGATATTGAGGTGGGATACGGGTAAGGTTAGGGACAGATTTGGTGGTATGGTTAGGTTAAAGGGTGAGTTAAGATGTCAGGGATGGGTCAACAGTGTAATTAGTAACAGAAATTATTTACAGACGTAATTCTACAAAGATGTTTTTTAAAATACAAGTACAATGTAAAAACATGTACGTACACAATAAGTGCATTGTATCAAATGATTAATTTAAATGTAAGTACATAGTAGTTAAGGGCACCTAATATAAAGTGAGACCATATTAGGTAATATTTATGTAGTCAGCACCTAAAGTTATTGTAAAACTGTAGTATTCAATAGCACAAACAGCTGATATGGGTAGCATAGTGACAGATTTTGTCAATTCAGTGCACTTAAATAATAATTTATTGAATCAATGGATAATTTGCTGCATATCTGCAAAATGTTTAATAATATCCGTCCATAAAATTTGAGATGCATCCTTAATCATAAATGTTCAGGAGAAGTGAGCCCACAACTGAGCCAAGGTTTTTTCTCCAGTACTGTCACCTGATGGAGTTTTGGTTCGCCTTTGACTTCTTAGTTTGGGTATAAAAGAATATTCAGTAGTGTTATTGATTTAACTGTGCTGACATTATAGGATAAAAGCAGAATTTGAATTGAATTGAGCTGGATGAGACTAATTCTACAACATTGACACTGTTATTGAACTAAACTGAATTAATATTGAACTGACTTGAGCTGAATAATGAGATTAATGACTTTTATGGAGCTTCTAAAAGATGAAATGAACTAATTTCATAATTGGTAAGCTTGCCACATTGACATAGTTACTGAACTGAACTGAAACAACATTAAACTAAATTGAGGTAAATAATGACACTGCCTTACAGCTTAAATTGAATTTGTTTTCATAATTGTTGAATTTTACAATATTAAAACATTTACTTTCCTGCTTATTATTGTGAATCTGTATTGTATAAAATGCTATATGCAGAACATCATGTACAATAAACTAGTAAATGTCAGAAATATCAAAAATAAAACTTTAGCATTACAGTGTCCATTCGTCATGCCATTGTTTCGACCACCTTATGCAACAACACAACTTTCATTTCAATCAACTGTTCATTTTTGGTTGAGAGCTTGTACTGACAATGGAATATCCCAAATACTTTCAGTCAAGATAAGACCAAAATGCAGGTGAGGTCAAAAGTATACATACACCTTGTAGAATCTGCAAAATGTTAATTATTTTAAGAGGGATCATACAAATACCATACAAACATATATATAGTCCACATAATAAAATAATAGAATTTATAAAAATTACCCTGTTCAAAAATGTACATACACTTGATTCTTAATACTGTGCTGTTACCTGAATGATCCACAGCTGTTTGTTTGTTTTGTTTTGCTTTGTTTATGATAGTAGTTCATGAGTGCCTTGTTTGTCCTGAATTGTTAAACTGCCCGCTGTCCTTCAGAAAAATCCTACAGGTCCCACAAATTCTTTGGTTCCCCCTCAGTCAGTTACGTTCGACGTTACGTCTTTGGGGTCTCACTTGGGAGCCCAATCACCTCTGAGCTTAAGAAGAAAAGGCCAATGAACATTGGTGAGTGGAATTTGCATTCCAAGCCACTCCCCCGTACATACGGGTATATAAGATGGCGGCGTGCATCCACTCATTCAGATTTCGACTTCGGAGCCAATTGCTTCTGTCCTCAGCCTGAGCAAGATAAGAAGAATTTTATTCGTAAAGCGCTCCCTTCGTCTTCTACCCAGCCTAGTGCGTAAGGCTGTAAAAGCTCCGCGGCTACATTGGTTAGGAGGGAGGGGGACCTGAGGATCTGGAATGTTTTGTCGTTTCAGCCCCTACGAAAGCCCGACTCCTCTACCCGCAGTCCAGTCCACCGGTTCGTCTCACGTCGGGCCCAGTGTCTCCTTTGGTGCTCCAGAGAAAGACAGGATGTTTATCGCTGCATCAGAGGAGGGACTTATGCCTGATGAAGCTAGTCAGAGGCTGATGCTGAACAGGGGGCCATGATGCTCCGGGCAGCTAAGAGCATTGGGCTGGAGATGCAGAAAGCGCTATCCCCCAAGCACTCGAGGCTGGACGACTGGTTTCTGGGCTAGGGATTTCTGCCCCAGTGCATTCTTCCCAGAGGTGCATGAAGAGCTCACCAAGATGTGGAAGGTGCCTTTCACCGCCCATACACGTCCGGCTCTTCCCTCCTCACTACCCTCGATGACGGGGCAGCCAGGGGGTACATTGACATCCTCCAGGTGGAGCGTGCGGTGCATCTTTGCCTGCAAAATGGCGACACCTGGAGGAACCGTCCGTGCTTCCCATCCAAGGCCTCTAAGCTGCCCCCGTGGCCTCTACACCTGCTTCATTCACCGCCACTAACACCGAAGGAGGCAACCCCTCAACAGGGGCATCAAGCTGGTTGTAGGAGAGTGGCGCAGCCCACTTCTCAGGGATCCGGACCTGGTTCGCCGACCGCATGCTCCTCGCGATAGCCCTTCCTTGGAAGATTCCCCTGAGGAAGGACCTTCTTTCTCAGGGGATGGGCACAATCTGGCACCCATGCCCGATCTGTGGAACCTCCATGTTTGGCTTCAGGACGGGACACGGTGGACCTCTCTGGCCTTCCCCAGACCGTGATAGACACTATCACTCAGGCTAGGGCTCTCTCCACGAGCCAGGCCTACGCTCTGAAGTGAGGTCTATTTGTTGAATGGTGTTCCTCTCATCGAGAGGACGCCCAGAGATGCTCGGTCAGAATGGTGCTTTTCTTCCTGCAAGACAAGTTGGAGCAGAGGCTGTCCCCCTCCACTTTGAAGGTGTACATTGCTGCTATCGCTGCGTATCACGATGCAGCGTGTCCTTAGGGAAGCATCACCTGATTGTTAGGTTCCTGAGAGGTGCGAGGAGGCTAAATCCGCCTCGTCCACACCTCGTCCCCTAGTTCATCTCTCCGTGGTCCTTGTGGGCCTTCGGAAAGATCCCTTTGAGCTGCTTGATTCAGTTGAACTAAAATACCTGCCGCTTAAGACATCGGTCCTGATCGCACTCACTTCTATCAAGAGGGGGACCTGTATGCATTCTCAGTCAACGAATCGCGCCTTGAGTTTGGTCCAGCTGATTCTCACATGTCCGGTTATTGCCCAAAGTTCCCACCACTCCTTTTTGAGATCAGGTGGTAACCCTGGAAATGCAGACCCGGCTTTAGCGTTGCTGTGTCCCATTCCCGCTTTGCACGTTTACGTGGAACACACCCGGAGCTTCAAATACTCCGAGCAGCTCTTTGTCTGCTTTGGAGGTCAGCAGAAGGGGAATGCTGTTTCCAAACAGACATTGGCCCATTGGGTGGTAGATGCCATCACCTTGGTGTACCAGTGCCAAGGTGAGCCGTGCCCCCTAGGAGCTTCCACTCAAAACCCAGAGTGTTGCCTCCTCCTGGGCGTTGGCGCATGGTGCCTCTCTTGCAGACATCTGTAGAGCTGCGAGCTGGGCAACACCTAACACCTTTGCGAGATTCTACAACCTCGGCGTAGAGCCTGTTTCCTGCCGTGTGTTGGGTAACAGCAGGTGATTTGCGGGAGGACGGCTCAGTGTCAGTTTGCAACAGCATTGCCTTATGGTCCTGTGTGCTTTCTCCCAGTTGTTCTTCCTCGGTGAACTCTGGGTCCTCCGTTGCCCCGCAGTCCAAACTAGGCGGAGTAGTTCGCTACTGTGCTGGCAGGGGGATTCCTTCTCTGCGGGTTACGAGAGTAACCTAGACGTTTTTTCAACATTTTTGTGTATTTGAACCCTTTCTAAAAATGACTGTATGATTTTGAGATCCATCTTTTCACACTGAGGACAACTGAGGGCATAAGCAACTATTCCAGAAGGTTCAAACACTCACTGATGCTTCAGAAGGAAACACAATGCATTAAGAGCCAGGGGTGTAAACTTTTGAATAAAATTAAGATGTGTAAATTTTTTTTATTTTGCCTAATTTTTTTTTTTTTTTCATTTTGTATTGCCCTTCATTTTGTATCATGTATTTACCCTGATCTTCAAATTTCAAGAGTTTTCACTGTATATATAAACAATTAACAAGGGTTCCACATATTGCATATTCAGGATATACAAATTCCAATTTTGTCCCAACTAATAGGTACAATTCAAAGTGTCTTTGATAGTAGTCTCCTTCCAGATACTGTGGATCTCTGAAGGCAAATGTAGAATCCAAGTGCCGCTAAAGTCTTTGAGTGGTATGACTCCAAGGCCTCCACCTGAGTAAGAAAATTCAAATATAAATGCCATAAGCATAAAATCACAATGTAGGCTATTATTAAGCATTGCTTTATAGTTCAAGGAACAGGACAACAGCGTTGGACAAGAATGTAACAGGAACTTCTAATAATAAAAATAGCTGATGTGATGGATTTATTTCCCTGTGCACCTCACTCCTACACAGCGCAGTTTCAAAGTGAGAAACGTGCTTGTATAAAGAACTGCGAAGTGGGTTAATTTTGACATGCTTCAGAAATGTTATACGATGCTTTATACTGTCAATCCAGACCTACAATAGCACACAAAGAAAACATTCCTGAAATGTTTATGTATTTTCTGCAAACGAGAACATGCCCTGATTTCTTTCTACTATCAGATGAACTATTGTATTGTAAGCCTTACCCAGTGCCATCAGTATCTTCATCAGTATCCTATTTTCTTTTAAGAAAAGGGCATTTCGAAATCCTGATAAATGCGGTTAGTGTCGGATATTCCTGTAAAGCAAGCGTGTTGGCAAAAATCTGTCTAACATGACAAAGTTTTACTTTCTAAATGACAGTGTGATACAGAAGTTTCCTACTTCTGTCAAACGTGATCCTCAGGTATTTGCAAGTAGGAGTCATCAGTGGTAACTGCAGAAATAGGACTGGTGCTTTAGTTCAGCCGAACAATAATTCACTTCAAAATTAAAAAAAAAAAAAAAAAGAAAGAAAGAGAAAGAAAAAATGTAAATAAATAAATAAATATTTTCTTTATTTGCAAATATACACAACTGTTCATCAGTTTTGGTTGGAGAAAACATTTTATTTTTGACGTTGCTTATGCTCACCAAGGCTGCATACATACAGCACAAACAGTGATACAGTATGATAAAACATTTTTGCAGTTTCAAACAATTGTTTTCTATTTTAATATATTTTAAAATGTATTTTTTCCTTTGATGCCAAAGCTGAATTTTCAGCAGTCATTACTCTAGTCTTAAAGGTCAAACGATCATTCAGAAATCATGCTGATCTCACACACAACAAATATGGGCTGCAGAGTTGCTTAAAAGAGCTGCTTAATATTTTTGTAAAAACTATGATACAGTACATTTTTTAGGGTTCTTAGGATTCTTTGATGAACAGATATCAGATAAAACAAACATACATACAAACAAAAAACACTATTTATTAGAAATACACAACATACTGAAACAAAGGAAGTCTTTACTGTCACTTTTGGTCAATTTAATATGTCCTTGCTGAATAAAAGTAGGCCAATTACTTTTTTTTCTTAGAAAAAATAAACATTTTATTTATCTAGAATCATATAACATTTATCTAGAATGGTGTATTATTATTATTATTATTATTATTATTATTATTATTATTAAGTTTTCTTTTTGGTTTTGTTGTTTTTAAAATAACTAGTTGGCTAACTGTTTTTATGGAACTATGATTACCATATTACACTCTCAGAAATAAAGGTACAAAAGCTGTCACTGGGGCAGTACCTCTCAAAAGGTACATGTTTGTACCTAAGGAGTACCTAATGGTACTGCCCAATAAAGGTACAGCTTTTGTACCTTTATTTCTGAAAGTGTATTTTTTTGTAAACTCTACAGCTTTTTTATACATAGGATTTTTTGTGCTACATATTTTTTGTGCTAATACTGTTGAAAGACATACAAATAAAATATGTGTAAATATATGCAAAAATACACAAAAGAACAACAACAATAAAAAGAAGCAGGGAAATCGATTTGACTTTGACTTGATTTTATCTATGTAATTATATAAAAATGGAGCAATAAAACGAAAACCAGAAATGGTTTATAGGTTACAGGTACTCTTGCTTGTGTGCGTGTACTGGAGCACATCTTCATTATTGCAGGAATTTCCCTACAGCTTTGATTGCCTGGGATTTACAGCCGATGTACAGGAAAGGTACGTATTTGAAACTCCAGTAAGTGTCTGCAGTCAGGGTACTTCGAGCTTTGAAACCTTTTCGAATCATTTGATTCCAACCAGTGGCCACTGCCAACGTCACGTGATTTCAGTAAAAGAGGCTTCGTTTCGAAATTTCAATGGTTCAACGCTGGGGGGTGATCTCTGTGGACCCAAGAATCACCACCGTCTGCAGTTTACCTGATTTCTGATCAGTTTTATAAATCTGTAGACATTTTAATGTAATTTGTGTAATTAAAATGAAAAGTAGTCGTCAACAGTCTTTTTTTAGCCTGTTTAGATAATAAAACAAACACAACAAGCTCTGAAATAAATAAAATAACACATATTATACTGACACTACATATTTAATGGTATTTGATGATTTGTTAATTGCATTTAATATATTACACTTTCAGTAAAACATTCGGAATAGGTTTGTAAAACCTGTTTTATGCATGTTCAGCCTGAGTTTTTGTTGCATTTACAGTTTTGACCAGCAGGCGTCATCAGCGTGTGGCGTTTCGAGCGCAGTAAGAAGAAGAAGAGTAGGTTACTCATAAATGTAAGGAACCTCACAAATGTAACTTTAAAAAATGTAATCTATTAAATTCTAAGACAATTTATTAAAAAGAGTATTCAGTCGATATTTAAACATAAATAAAAAAAAAGAAACAATTTATAAATGATAAATGAAACGGACACAATAATTTACTAAATTTGATTAAATGGAAAGTTACAAAATATTTAGATGCATATGTTTGCGTATTTGTACCAAAGTGGGCGACACTGGTGTAAGAAATCCTGTTTGAAATTTCGGTTTACAGGTTAAAGACTTTTATTATGAATTGTCCTTTAGAATCTCTATGTCGGTCACAGTCATCAGCTTCACGCTTTGGTTTCACGTTGCTGCATGCTGTGACTTCTCTTGCCAGAGTAGTTATTTGCTCCTAAATAATTGAGTTAACCGTGATTATACATAATATCTATGTTTTTTATATTCTTACTGAAACATGAACGATAATTTGTCAAGTTAGCTATAACGCCTGATCCAGCTTTCTAACCTTGACTAAATGCTTCAGTATTCTTAGGTTATAGAAATACGTAACGTTTAAAACATAAAATGTTACGGAATATTTGTAGGTATCACAGGCAGTTTGGCCAGGTCATTTGGCCATTTGCTTTTCCTCAAGCACAGCATATTCCTAATTTATCAACACGCCTACAAAAGGCAAAATATGCCAGTGCCACAACAGGTAAGATCATTACAGAAAGATATAGAAGGACAAACCTAATGTATTGATGTTTAATCTCTTGTTCTTTAAATCTTGTTTTGCAGAGAGAAAGAAATTCTACAAGAATGTGTCAATATCTCAAGGTGAAGGTGAGCATCATTCAGTGTTGATGCTCATCAACACATCTGCAGCTTCAAAAAAGAAACCTGTATTTAACAAGAAAAAATTGTCTTTTTGAAAATGGCTCTTTGTGTTGTCTACAGGGGGTTTGTATGAAATAAACCTTGACAAGCGAAAGCTGAAGACTCCAGGTGGAAAGCTGTTTACAGTGCCAAATGAAGCTCTTGCCATAGCTGTTGCAACAGAGTGGGACGTTCAGAAGGACACGCTGAAGTTTTACACCATGCACTTAGTAGGCCATTGTGATTAAATAAAGTTAAAGCTCTTACAATGTATACATTAAAAGTATTATCGCCCTGCAGCATTTTTAAAGTTGGATATAGATGCATTTAACATTATCTGCATACATACAGCTCACATAAAGCTATGTGTACTATATAACAAATCTTAACTGCTTAATTGTTAAAAAAATGTCAACTATATTATCAACCAGGTCTAGTCTGCTTTATGTGACTACAAGGTGTGAAGATGTTATGATATTATAAGCAATAACATCATGGTTTTATGTATAAAAATGACATGATTTGACTCAAATTGTACATATGCTAATATGACTTTTTTTCTGTTCATACAGACCACCCTTTGCAACACAGCGCTTGATAACCCAACACAAAGGACAAGGGAACAAATTATCTCAGCAGCTCTAAAGTTTTTGGAGACTGACACAATCTGGTATTTTGAGGCTCACTTGATGGCATTTAATTAATTAATGAATTAATTAAACCAAGATTTATGTAGCATTGTTATGTTACGTAATTGCAGTAAAGGTAAACTCTATTCTTTTTATAATTTCATTAAATCAGATACCTTTGTTGTAGTTACAGAGTAGAAGAACCTCCAGGTCTTGTGGAACTTCAGAGAAATGAATGGGACCCTGTAATGAACTGGATAGAACAAAGGTAATTTTGGCTAGATAATAATCAGATAATAAAAAGGTAATAATCACAATATGTGGGTCATTTGACAGAATTGGTCCAAACTGTGTCCCGCAACCAAAAAACACATTTAAGAAGCATTTAAGTATACAAATCTTAGATGTTTACTAAGATCCTTGTACTATCTATTGAAACCCACAATAATATTTAAAATATCAGTAAGCTTAATATATATAAAATAATCATTTAGTGGGTACTCGCAATTGGGCTGTCCCGAACCCTTACCCCTAAATTTCAATTTATGAAAATATTGAAACAGTCAATATTATTGAAATAATTTTTGCATTATATTCCATTGTTGTTTTTAAAAATATCTTCTTGATTTTTTTTTTTTTTTTTTAAAGTGAAGTTAAAAAAATATTTATTTTATGTTTACTTTGTAAATTATGAAACTAAAACTGTAAAAAAAAAAAACCCACACATTTTCAACACCTCAACATTTATGATCAGGAAATATTCATGTCACTCTCTCTCATAGCTGCATGGTGAGTAAATAGGCCCCATATGGAAAATGTGTTTGCAACTTTAAAGAATGTCACTACTGAACAGCATTTTTCTATAATTAAACACACTTTTTTATTCCATAATGTTTAGTTTTTATATGTGTACCTCTGTTCAGCTAACTGCTAGCTAACCATGTGCTAATTAGTATTTTTGAGCTAGGTTCAAAAGTATCTGAAATTGTCACTACCACAACAGTCACAACCGAAACATGTCATTGTTTCGTTAGTGACAAAAGGGAGCACACAATCCTTTATTTGGAGGAAATAAACAAAAATTTAGCACAGTTGTGTAAATTTGTTTGTATTTTAGTATGTTTTAGCATGTGAGTTAGAATTCTGAATGATGTGGTCACTACCAAAACATTACTGTCACTACCGAAAATGTGCTGTTACGACCGAAACATGGGATGTTTTGTCAAAAATAAAGTATACTGAATTATCAACCGAGATGATATAATAGTGTTTGGTTCAATGTATATTCAAACTAATGAATCCTTAACTTTAAAATCAGTATGATCAACTTTTTGCCTTTTACAAAGAAAAATTGGATTCAGAATACATTAAATCTCATATGAGACAAATCTCATAAATCACACTTGAAATATTGTTAAAATGGGTATTGATTTACCTCTGGAAACTTTTTAGAAAATAGAAAAAATATAGAAAAAAAAATACATTAATAAGGAAGAGGTAAGCAAAATCTTAAAAGGTCAATATAACCCTTATTAAATTATATATTACTGTGTTTCGGTAGTGATAAATTTGGGGAGAGGACAAAAGCCTCTAAATTCATCTGACATCTTTCTTTAAAAAATGCATTTTTATCAGGCTCCGATGTATAGGTTTCTACCTAAGTACCGGTAATTCTGATTGGGCTGAGGCTGGGATTTTAGTGAGTTTGAAGTAAAAGTATTTGATGGATGTATAATATGTGTCAGGAGCATTCACTCAGTATCATTATCTCATTTTTGACCGAGATGGCTTTTAGGGGGTTTTGCATCTGAACTCTTCAAATATTCCAAAACTTTCTGAAAAAAAAGCAATATGAGAATTAATTGCACAATTACTAGAAATGTGTGCAAAATTTGTGGAAAAAGACACTTTTTTTTTTTTTTTTTTTTTTTTTCCCAAGATGTTTCCAACTCTTAGGTTTTCAATTCTGGAAAATGGCCCATATAGCCACAAAATAAATGACATATATGAACATCTTGTTATTTTTAGGTACAATGTAGTAATTGGCTCATCCGCCAGTATAATGGGCCCTAAAATCCCAGATGAGACTAAGGAGACATTTCGTCAACACCTTAATTCCTACAATTTTTGGTCTCTGACAGGTAAAGATACGGTTCTTTTGCATCTAATGTAAATTGGCATTTTTACATACAAATTTGCATCATATATGAGTAGACCTGTTTGAACAGTGCATGTTTTTTTTTGTGTGTTTGCAGGACTTGAGTATGTGATCACTCAGCTGAAATCCCTGATCTTGTCCTTTGGGCTGATTGACAGACACCTAAGCGTAGAACAAGCTGTTCTCCTGTCAAGACTTGAGGAAGAATACCAGGTTTGGTAGCTTTTGTTCCAGGTGTTTAATATTTATTGCTTGGTACCATATTTGCCCATGTAAATGATTACTGTACATTCTCTTCTGTTCTGTCTTAGATCCAACGATGGGGAAATGTGGAATGGGTCCATGATTATGACATGTATGAGCTGCGAGCACGAACAGCTGCTGGTGCAATGTTTGTGCATCTGTCTTCTGAAAGCACAGCTGTCAAGAGAAAAATTTTACGGGACTGATAAGGCCAAAAAGGCACTGAAAAAATGTGATTTTTGTTATCTCTGTCCTTGTTTTCCTTTTACAGTAAGCTGCAGTGACACCAGTTACCTAACCAGTAAAATGCTGTTGCTGTCTAGTTATGTTTTGAGGAATAAT
Organism: Cirrhinus mrigala; assembly: GCA_036247105.1. Classification (NCBI taxonomy): domain Eukaryota; kingdom Metazoa; phylum Chordata; class Actinopteri; order Cypriniformes; family Cyprinidae; genus Cirrhinus; species Cirrhinus mrigala. The sequence continues at coordinate 19,827,060 of CM070018.1, forward strand.
ATAAATGTCTAAGGTCATGATATGTATTTTTAGTTTCAACAGCTGCCACATGGAAAGACTGTAAATGCAAAATCCCAGTATTTTAATGTCAAAACTGTGAAATGGTTAAGCTAAATGGTTGGACACACAAAACAAACAATTAAAACTTGGATAAATCATAATGATGCGCACATGTCTGATTGAGTCATCTCTTTATTTTAACTACACTTAACCCACTCAAGCAAGTGCGCAGCCTGAAAGAGAAATCCGCTACATAGCCATTAGTAATAGTATGAAACCAGCGGTATAAAGCAAAGTCATGTCAGTAAAATCACTGCTGTCCCTTTAATTAGCTGGCGTGTCAATTCAATAACAGACTGCAGGTTCAGCCAATAGCTTTGTTGGCCTGAATTACGCGAACCAATGGGATTCGTCCATGGGCGGGGCTTGAGTGTTTACTGTCTCATTGACTGTTAGTCGTAGGGTATGTTGACAAGATGGAGTTCTTGCTGGGAAACCCGTACAGTACTCCGGTGGGACAGTGCATTGGTATGTTTTTCAGAAATTAAGTGATGTTTAAAAATTGTGTCGTAACAAGTTAACGCCTAAAGCGATGCATTTAGCTAAGCCGCGGAGTAGAAACTCAACATATGGATAGCCTGTCAGTTAGCTGGCTAACAGCTAATGCTCAATAATGCTAGCTGGTCTAACTTACTGTTACTTGTCAATATGTGATTCTTAAAATGATAATTTGCGTAATTATTTAAATGACCGATTAAAGGGAGGCGAAACGCTTAACTTTGAGTTTAAGTAAGCTGGGATGCTACTCTCACTTACCAGCTGGTATTAGCCTGCTAGCCAGCCAGTTGACACTGCGTTTATCTCTCACACCCAGTTTCATAGCAAAAGCTTGAGGTAATGTGTGTAAATGATTCATACTATTGATCAACTGTTATAAATGGACACTCTGTGTGAGGAAACTGACAGCTTGCTTTGGAAGATAACCAGCTTGCAAGCACATACTGCGTAGCAGTTTGCAGTTCAGTGTAATGTCATCAGTGCCGATGTTAAACCAGATTGTCTTATTACTGAAAGGCAGTAATCGATTATCTTATCAGTTTGCATTTTTGACTTTTCCCAGAAAGGGCCACAGATGGCTCACTACAAAGTGAAGACTGGACGTTGAATATGGAAATATGTGACATAATTAATGAAACAGAAGATGGGTAAGACATGAAAGATGCATGATTTATAGCATTTGACATTGAATTCAGTAACCTCCGTGCTGACATTCCATCAACCTTAGGAAACTGTAAACATTGTCACACAGATGCTGTCATAATTAGTTTTTTTTTATGTTAATAATCTTTAGTTATGGCTGAATGATCATGCCATCAGTTATTCTGTGGCTATTCAAATCCATTCCAAGTCCAGGATGTTACATAAATTGAATAGTCATCACAATGTGTTATTTATGGAAGCTAGCAATGCTTGTTTGGAGAAGATGATTCATTCTCTGGACCTTGTCATTGTAATATCATAACGGGTGCTTTTTAGCAGCACATATGTGTTATTTAGTTATTTATCTCATTTAAAGGCCTAAGGATGCTATAAGAGCTGTGAAGAAGAGGCTTAATGGGAATAAAAACTACAGGGAGGTGATGCTTACCCTGACGGTGAGAGACATACAATGGAAACAATTCTCTTTGTGGTCTTTCTAACATCTAATAGTTCATTTTTTAGATTGTCCTGGTCATTTTGATTTTCATAATGTGTTTAGGTTCTTGAGACTTGTGTAAAGAACTGTGGGTACCGGTTCCATGCACTCGTCACCACCAGGGACTTCATTGATGGCGTTTTGGTGAAAATCATATCTCCTAAAAACAACCCCCCTGCCATAGTGCAGGACAAAGTACTAGCTTTGATACAGGTATGGATTTGAAGTATTAATTGTTAGGGAGTGAAAGAAATAATATTGATTTGTGGTTTAAACACAACGTGAGGAATGGAAACATATGGCATTTCAAAAATAAGGGCATGGTAGAGAGGGAGAGGAGGTGCACTATGAGGCTGGTTACCTGATGCTCTGTAGTCAAGGAGATCCGTCTAATTCATTGGCGCTGAAGTTGTGCTCATTACAACCTAGTGGGTCAGGTTACTAGGTTTGGCTCAGATGACCAAGGGTGACTTCAATTAGCTTGGTCTTGCATTTAATGTGATGCTAGAAATTTCTCATGATGATGTTATTAAAAAGTCTAGAATGGCTTTGTGCAAAGAGAAGTAGGCAAGTAAAGTTTGTGTTTTGCATTTTTGTTTGACATTCAAACAACATTATTTAAAACAGTCACCTGATTGTAGTACCAACACTACCTTACAAAAGTTAAAATGTGTCCGTGTTTTAGAATGATACATATGAAAGATCATGTGACACTGAAGACAGGAGTAATGGCTTTTAAAATTAGAGCTTGCCATCATGCTGTTGTTCAAAAGGATTAGTAAGATTTTTAATGTTTTTTAAAGAATTCTCTTATGCCCTTAAAGGCTGCATGTACTTGATCAGAAACACAGAAAAACAGTAATATTGTAAAATATTATTTCAATATACAATAATGGTTTTCTAATTTAATATATTATATATATATATATATATGTTCTAAAATATAATTTATTCCTGTGATGTAAATCTGAATTTTCAGCATCATTACTCCAGTCTTCAGTGTCACATGATCCTTCAGAAATTATTCTAATATGCTGATTTATTACGTTTATTATCACTGTTGAAAACAGTTGTGTTGCTTAATATTATTTTGGAAGCTGTGATTCTTTTTTCCGGATTATTTGATGTTAAAAAAAGTTAAAAAATACCAGCATTTATTCAAAATAGAAGTCATTGCTAACACTTTCTATCAGTTTTACGCATCCTTGGTGAATGAAAGTTTTAATTTCTTTCAAAAAAAAAAAAAAAAAAGAAAGAATAAAAATTTACTGACCACAAACTATCACAGGTTCCAACAAAATATTAAGCAGCACAACTGTTTCCAACACTGATAATAAATTAGCATAATAGAATGATTTCTGAAGGATCATGTAACACTGAAGACTGAAGTTATGATGCTGAAAATTCAGCTTTGCATCACAGGAATAAATTACATTTTAAAATATATTCACATAGAAAACTGTTATTTTACATTTAAAAAAATATTTGTAGGGCTGTCAAATGATTAATCACAATTAATCGCATACAAAATAAAAGTGTACTGCGTGTAATTATTATGTATATGTTTAAGATAAATGTTATGTACATAAGATTTTTATTTATATATAATAAAAATTAAATAGAAATTAGAATAAATACATATACTTGTAAATATTTTTTAAATATATACATGAATGTGTATAATGTGTGCAGTTAATCATTTGACATCCCTAAATATTTCACAATATTAGTTTTTTTTTTCTGGATTTTTAATTAAATAAATGCAGCCTTGACGATCATAAGAATCTTATTAAAATAAATAAATAAATAAATAAAAATATTACTGATCCCAAACTTGAATGGCAGGTCAAAAGTAGTTATTTTACATTTAGTTATAATATTTCACAATATAACTGTTTTACTGTGTTTTTGACCAGATAAATGCAGCTCTGGTGAGAGACGTCTTCAAATTTTCATAAAAAATCTTGCAACCTAAAATTTTTGAATTATAGTGTAGCTTACTCATCCTCATGCTGTATTAAGCCTGTATGAATTTCTTCATTCTGTTGAATACAAAAGAAGATATTTTGAAGAAAATATTTTTTTCCATTCTGTGAAAGCCACTTTTTTTTTAAACCCACATTCTTAAAAATATTATCTTTTGTGTTCAATAGAAGAGATATAACAGATTTTTCATTTTTAAGTGAACTATCCCTTTAACGGGGTTTTAAATGATGAAATGGAGAAGATCTGAAAAGTTGTACTGCAGTTATTAAATATATGATTAGCTATTCTTTAAAGAGGCAAGATTTTAAAGCATATAACAAGTTTGCATGTACTCTATACATCAGGCATGGGCAGATGCCTTCAGGAGTAGTCCAGATTTGACTGGAGTAGTCCACGTCTATGAAGAAATGAAGAGGAAGGGAATAGAGTTTCCTCGATCTGAACTGGAGACCTTGTCTCCCATTCACACACCACAACGGGTAGGTGTGTTGTGCATGTTATGGTTTGTTTATCACAGAGGTTCTGGCAGGTTATTGCTTTACCTTCCCTCTTTATCTCTGTACTTTCGTTCCTTGTCTTTAATAGCAGCAGAGTGCTCCAGAGTTGGACCAGCAGAAATATAACGCCCCAGTCCAGCCCAAGCCACAGCCTCACCCTGCCTCCGCACCTCCCTTTTCTGCCCCTGTGGCCCACACTTCCCCACAGATGCCTAATCTGCACATGTCTGGGCCCATCAACCCTTCCCCTGAACAGGTACTGTAGAACCTCTTTCTTTGTTCTTTTAAATGAGATAGATCAACAAAAACTGTTTTTCATAGATTGCATAATTAAATTAAATACCAAATACCATTGTTTAGATTTGCAAGCTGCGCAGTGAGCTCGACATCGTGCGTGGGAACACTAAGGTGATGTCAGAGATGTTGACTGAAATGGTTCCAGGTCAAGAGGATCCATCCGATCATGAGCTTCTGCAGGTTTCTCATCCAGAATTCTTTGTTTACTTGGCTTGAAAGAGCTACTGAAGGCCACTAGATGGAGTGTTGGTGCAGCATTTTGTTGACTGTTTTTATTATTCAGTGTTACATGGTTTGCTTCCTTTGTTTAAAGGAGTTAAACAGAACATGCAGGGCCATGCAGCAAAGGATCGTTGAGCTTATCTCGCGCGTATCCAATGAGGAAGTCACAGAGGAGCTCCTGCACGTCAACGACGACCTCAACAACATCTTCCTACGATATGAAAGGTGTGATCAGGCACCAAAAAATGATTTTTTTTTTTCATATTTTCTCACCCTCATGTTAAGGGATTAGTTTTCTCCTGAATTTACTGATCATTTACTCACACCCATGTGATCCAAGATTTTCAAGTCTTTCTTTCTTCAGTCAAAAAGAAATTAAGGTTTTTGAGGAAAACATTCCAGGATTTTTCTCCATGTAATGGACTTCATTGGGGATCAATTGGCTGAATGTCCAAATTGCAGTTTTAGTGTAGCTTCAAGGGGTTCTACACGATCCCACCCAAGGAACAAGGGTCTTATCTAGCGAAACGATCAGTCGCTTTCTGAAAAAAATAAATAAATGTATATACTTTTATCCACTAATGCAGTATGCAGAAAAATCCTGGAATGTTGTTCTCAAAAACCTTAATTTCTTTTTGACTGAAGAAAGAAATGCATAAACATCTTGGATGACATGGGGTGATTAAATTATACGAAAATTATAATTCTGGAGTAAACTAATCCCTTAATCTTCAAAACACATTTTTTATTGAAACCTAAGAGCTTTCTGTCCTTCCAAAATCCAGATGCCCAAAACGTCCAAGAAGTTCCGAAAATGTTATAAAGGAATTTTAAAACAAATCCATATAAATAGAGCAGTTTTAAACCAAGTCTTCTGGGAACAGTTTTATTTTAGGCTTTTATTTACTAAACAATGATCAACACACAGTCGGAGCAAAATTTATTCAGACACTTTCAATATTTCTCACATTATCATAGTTTATTCGCTGTAGTTTAGAAAGTGGTAATAAAATATGACAAGAACTCAGTTAAACTGTGTCAGAACAAATTCATCTTAATAATGTCAGATAACTTTGATAGAAAGGTGTGTAATGGATTACAATCAACCAAAAATTATTCAGACAACTGTTAGTATAATAATTTTTACACAACTATCAGTACTTTGTTAAACAAATACCAAGCAATGCTTAATTTTGTTCAGTCTTTGGTGCAAGAAAGTCGCATTAGCAATTAAAAAAAAAAAAAAAACACTTAAGCGAAACGTGGCCAGGTCAAAGTGTCTGAATAATTTTTGGTCCCAAATTTTTATTAGTTTTATTGGTAGTCCACTTTATGAAGAGTTTTTGTGTACAATATGTCACAGTTTACTTTATTTTGCTATCCTCACTCACATAAATTAACTATAGTGTCCTGCACCCACTAGTAAAAAAAAAAAAAAAATATATATATATATATATATATATATATATATATAAAAAATTATATCTGGTATCTGAATAATTTTTGGTTTGACTTTACATTGCATATGGTAATCTCCGAAGCTCAGACATGCATCCGTGATGCACGAGAACCAATGAGGTTTGTTCTAGCACATTGTGCACACATGAACTTCCATATTTATGATCTACGTATGTCTTTATATGCAAATAAAAGTCTAAATTAAATCTGTTTATCGTATAAAAGGAACACTCCACTTTTTTTGAAAATAGGCCCATTTTCCAAGTGCCCTAGAGTTAAACAATTGAGTTTTACTGTTTTCGAATCCATTCAGCCGATGTCCGGGTCTGGCAGTAGCACTTTTAGCATCGCTTAGCATAAATCATTGAGTGTTAGCATCTCGCTCAAAAATGACCAAAGAGTTTCAATATTTTTCCTATTTAAAACTTGACTCTTCTGTAGTTGCATCGTGTACAAAGATGGGCGAAAAATGAAGAGTTGCAATTTTCTAGGTCGATATGGCTAGAAACTATACTCTCATTTCTGCGTAATAATCAAGGAACTTTGCTGCTGTACCATGGGTGCAGCAGGCGCCGTATCAGCCTAGAAAATCACAACCTTTCATTTTTCGTCTGTCTTTGTACACGATGTAACTACAGAAGAGTCAAGTTTTAAATAGCAAAAATGTCGTCATTATATATGGTCATTTTTGAGCGAGATGCTATTGGTCTAATCAGATTCAATGATCTATGCTAAGCTATGTTAAAAGTGCTACCGCCAGACTCGGAGATCGGCTGAATGGATTCGAAAACGGTAAAACTCAACTGTTTAACTCTAGGGGAGTTAGACAATGAGCCTATTTTCAAAAAAAGTGGAGTGTTCCTTTAAGCCAATCATATGTCTTCACAAGACCACTTGATTCTCATGGATTAAATTTATGACGACTTTAAGACTTTTTTTGGTTCTTCTAAATCTTGGTTACCTTGACTCTAAATAGAGGAACAGAAACCTCTCAGGTTTCAGTAAACATATCTGCTCTATATTCTGGAGATTAAACACCATGAGGGTGAGTAAATGATGACAGACTTTTCAGTTTTGGGTGAACTATCCCTTTAATGCCTCATAAAGGTGGCTGGTTTTAAGTGAGAGTAAGGTTTTAATAAGTTGCATTGATTTTGATTTCTCACTTTCATGCTTTTTTGTTTTTTAAGATACGAGAGATTCCGGTCTGGCCGAACAGCTCAAGGCGTAAACAACGGGGTGGGTTGTGTCTTCTTTAAGACAGTTGTTCTTTTATCAGTGTGTTAGCATTATTTCATCATCAAGGTGTTTTATTTTCCCCCAAACACGTGTAAGGTAAATTGTTCATGCCAAAAGCACAGAGTCATGCATATAATTTCCTCTTCCTCTCATTGCTTGCTTTTTGCTCTAAAATATGCTCTGAGAATGCGTGGAACGTTTGCTTTGAGATGCAGACACTTTCATCATGTGCGGTTTTCAACTGATGTGATTGCATGTTGGTGTTATTTATTGTGTGGTTTGGTCTGTTTTGTGATTTATTTTTCCTATTTTTATTTTTTGGTATTGCTAGCTGAGGGAGGCAAGTATGAAAGTCATCTAATCCCATTTTTTACTTTGACATGCAAATGCTACAGTATGTTATGTCAGTATTAGCCGGTACATCTTCCCATGTTGCATCCAGCATGTCCTGGCAACTCCACTAGCATGTAGAATGCCTGTCCCGCAGTCTGTGATCTTTGCTTCCACCCTGTCCATATACTTGCTTTAGCACTAGTTCCTCCACTGCTTCAAACAAAATAGGCTACATGGGGATTTAAAGTAGTAACAATGCATTTCATGTAATTATTATATGATTTTAACAGCACATATACACAGCATTATGTTTATAGGTTATTTTGGTAATTTCCAGAACTGCATGTGAGACATATGTTACCATTCTAAAATTTGGGATTTTTTTTTATGAATGAAATTAATACTTTCATTCAGCAAGGATGCATTAAATGTTCTTTAGAATTTTATATTCATCAAAAAATCCTAAAAAAAAAAAAAAATAGCATGGTTTCTGCAAAAATATTAAGCAGCATGACTGTCGATAATCAGTATTAATAAATCAAGGCTATTAAAATGATTTCTGAATTATGTGCCACTTGCAATGGCTGCTGAAAATTCGGCTTTGTCATCACAGGAATAAATTACATTTTTAAAACATATTAAAATAGAACACAGTACTAATCATGTTAATGTAGGCTTGTTGAGAATAAGACATATTTCAAAAACATTTAAAAAAAAAATGTTCCAAAATTTTGAATGGTAACATATTTTGGGCTTTACAACTGTCGAATTTACTCATGTGGTGGTACAATGAAAAGCAACATCCGTACATACTGTATTAAATATGGTGTACCGTATTTCACTGTCACAGAATCTGAAGTCAATTATAGAGGTATTTATCACAGGAAGTATTTATCACTCTTTCAAGTTATGTTGAAAGAGGGTGGAGTACGATAAGGACTTGTTGTAGTCCAGGTCACCCACATGAATTATCACTGTGTTGTACCTTCTGATAAAACACGTTTTTGGCAGCATGTGTCTAATTAATTTTATTATTATTATTATTATTATTATTATTGATGGGCTTCTAATAAAGAATTTGAACCTCTCTATATTACTGGTCATGAGCATGTGTCACTGTCCCAAGACATTAAGAAATTAAGTTTTTGACCTTATGTTTTAATGTGCTTTTGACTTGTAACATAGAGGATCCAAACAGATTTATAATGAGCAACTGAGGGAGTATAGCAACACTTTTTTTTTTTTTTTTTTTTTTTTTTAAACATTTAATAACAGTTAGCCTGAGATTATCCATTAGCCATTCCTCTTGTGCCCACTATAAAGTAGACGTTCCTAATCAGTCTAACCACTTCACCTTTTTCATCAATTCTTAGTGTACCATCAGTTCCTTGAAATTTCCCCTTACAAAAGGGTTGGTGAAAATGGTGAAAGCTATGTATATACTACATCCCAACTCACCCATTCGTTTTAACTCCTCTCAACCTTATATAATTGACTGCAAGGTCTCTTTTTTTTAAGTATGTAAAAAAAAAAAAAAAAAAGTAGAAGCAATGTATGTAAATTGTTTTGGAAAAAGTTCATGGTCTAAAGGTAAGATTGGAAATATGTAATCATTCACCCTAAAGTGTCCATAATCAATGTGTGTCTATATGAAATGGTGTTGCGTATCCACAGGTCCTGAATGAGGCGACGGAAGATAATCTGATTGATCTGGGACCGGGGTCTCCTGCAGTGGTCAGCCCCAGGATCAGTGCTACTCCTCCATCCAGCTTGCCCCCCTCTGTGGCTCCAATTCGCTCTGCCTCTCCAGTCACTCTGTCCTCCAGACTGGCTGGTTTGGGTGAGTCTCGTACCTTGGATCGTTTGTTTTTTACATTTCCGATACTAGTGAGAATCTCTCCTACTTCATTGTACTAATGTGAGAATACCATTGCTTTACAGATGTCGGTTCTGACAGTGTGAGTGGCACCTTGAGCTCTCTGACTGCTTGTCAACCCCAAGATGACTTTGACATGTTCGCCCAGACCAGGACTGGCACCATTCCTGAGAGGAAGAAGTATGAAACAAATCTATTTCATGTTACTAATAGCTTATAAGTTATATTTTTGGGCTTTTTTGTGCCTTTGATGGACAGGACAGTAGAGAGATGACAGGAAAGTACTGGGCAGAGAGAAGGGAACAGGATTGGCAAAGTACCTCGTGACGGGATTCGAACTCGGGTCGCCATGAGCACAGTTGTGCTATATGTTGGCGCACTAACCACAAGGCTAAAAATGAAAGTTTTCTGATCAGTTCTTATTCTTCATAACATTCCAGATTCAGTTTGAAGATGGTTTCATGATGATACATCATTCCATTTATTAAAGGGATAGTTAAAATTTAAAAATTCTGTCACTGATTACTCACCCGCTTGTCGTTACAAATCCTTAAGACCTTTGTTCATCTTCGAAACACAAATTAATGTACTTTTAATGAAGTCCAAGAGTTTTCTGACCCTGCATATACAGCAACGCAACTGACACGTTCAAAAGACCAGAAAGTAGTGCTGCACGATTAATCGTATCGCAATCGCGATGTCAGCCTGTGCGATTATATGACGGCAAAATGTTGCGATTATATTAAATAAGTGTGGACTTGAGAACACCTACTTTCTGAGACAGTTTGCTGATTTTTCCGTACCGCTAACAACACAAACAAACAAACAAAAAAGATTAAAACAAAAAATCTGACAGTCTCTCAGTATAGGCAGTGCGCGTGTGCGTGCGTGTTCACTTGTGTGCGCAGCGTGGATGGATGCCGAGGAGATCGACACTGATCTGGTAGCCAAAAAAAAAAAATATATATATATGGCGATAATTTGGATTTGAGATTACTGACATTGACCAGAGAGAGGTACTGTGCAAGAATTAGAGGCCCTGTTTCACCTGGTATTAACATGCGTTTTCTGATGCGTCGATCTGATCACAAGTGGACAATGCTAAGTACAGGTGTAAATAGGGGTGTAAAACGTTTTCAGCTTGTCCACTTTTGACCACATCCACTTTTCAAAATCCCGTTTGTGTCCCCCTCACTTTCAAATTCGTTTGTTAAATTAATGTCTCGTATTGTAGAAAGCACGCTCAGCGCGGCTGAGAATTCGCACGATCCTTAAAACGAAACCGAAAGTAAAACGCGCACGCGCCTTCAAAAGCAATTTTAATACCCGCTTTTAGAGAGCGTTTCCACAGTGCGCGCAAATTAGGCTACATAACATATATATGTTGTTATTTGTATGTATCCTATAATAGGTTGTGTAGTTGTCTATAGCTCTGTATCAGGCTTAAAAAAATTGGTCTCTATTTGCACTTTGAACATTGAGAGAGTAGCCTACTTTGATTATGGCTGCACTATTGTTTGCACTTAATACAGCTATTTTTTGTTTAGACTATTTTTATTTATACTGTTTTTATTTATATTTGTAAAAAAGATCTTCAGTTAGGAGGTCAAACGTTCTAGAAGCGTTCATAATTCATGTACAGTTCTAATGTCTGAAGAGAATCACATGAAATCATACAGGAGAGACGCCAGTCAGTTGAGTTTGTAATGTATGTAAATGCAGGAATGTGGTCAGAAGTGGTCGAAAGTGGACAGAAGAGATGGATTAAAACGCCAGGTGTAAACGACTGTGTCTCCATTGTCCACTTGTAATCCGATCGACCAAAAACATATCCAGTTTCCTTTTCAAAATAGTTTACACAGAGTATATGTTACATTCTTCATAAATGTCTGCTTGTTTGGGCAAAATCTTTAAAATATCTTATTTTTGTAAAAATGTGTATGTTTTTATTTTATTTAATTTAGCTATACTTTTGAGAAAATAAGTTTACATTAATGCAAATGCTATTTAATTTGGTAAAAATAATTTATTTTGAAACCATTTCTAGTGTTACAAATACACATTTCCGCATTATCACTAATCTGTGTGTGCATTTTCTTTAAAAACCCATTAAGTTGACTCACAATACCATTTATTATAATCGCAATCGCGTATCGCAATATCGACCTCAATAATCGCAATATGAAAATTTTCCCAAATCGTGCAGCCCTACCAGAAAGGAAGTAAGGACATCATTAAAAAAGTCCATGAGAGTGAGTAATTAATGTCAGAATTTTCTTAATTGGGTGAACTGTCCCTTTAAGGGGAATAAATGGAAACATTTGTAAATGTAGTTTTAATGACACAACATTTTAAAATAAGGTCCATCTTGCCCCACTACTTAAAAAGACGACCACCTCTCTGGGGCAAAAAAAAAAAAAGTCCTAAAGGATAAACTTATCCCAGATTAGGTTATATACCAAATTAGGGTTGTTTGGTTGGTTATTTATTTTGAAGAAGAGGGTCTTATTTTAATGTAAAATACTAAATCAGACTGAAATAATACATTCAAAGGTCTTTATTATAACATAAAGCTGTGTGAGGGGCATCGTACCCTAATATTTGATATAATTTATTTTATATTATACTGTATTATATTAGCTTGTAACTTTGCTGGTTTTGAACTGTCAGTCCACCGTTCGAAGACACAAAGGCTTCAAGTGGAGTGGCCCCGACTTTGGATGTCAGACAACAACACACTGGGGTGAGTTTTCTTCGACTCTCTCTTTCTCTGTATTTTTATTTTAGGATAGGTTTTTTGCTTTTTCCATCAGTATACTGTATGTGCATATGGAATCATTGTTTTTATGTCAAAGAGGCATCATGGAGTGGTTCAAAAGGCATATGAATTACTGTTATTTTCAGAGGATTCAAAAGTATATAGTAGACACCATTGTACATAGAGTACCAAACCCCAAAATAGTATCTTTGAGGGATGTGACTTTGAAACCACGCTTGGAAGATAACACTAGTTGAGGAACACATACATTTGAGCCAGAAGAAACAATTTCTAGAAGCAGGAGTTCAGTGCAGTGCAGCTCAAGGGAGTCTTGATTTTTGTATTCTGCGGTGATGCCCTGTGCATGTGTTTGATTTATTACCACATGTCTCCATATGGGGGTAGTTTGCTAATATTGGTTTAATTAAGGCTTTTATGTTGAAGTCTTATTGTTTTTGTTTTGTTTTTTTGTTGTTTGTTTGTTTTGTCATGTTTTCTTGGGTTTATTATTTTGATTTATTATTTGCTTTGCTCCGGCCCACGGTTTGGGCCCGTAGGCAGCTCTTGACCAGTCCTCTGTCATGGATGACATTGAGGAGTGGCTCTGTACTGATGTGGTGAGATTTCCTTTCGTTTTTTTATTTTCTTCTTCAGGACATAACCCATATTTCTGAAAAGAAATATGCCCTTATCACAGCATATTTCTTTTTGTTTGCCTTTTTATTCTTGGCTGAATACCTTTTATCCTCTTTTTAGGGTCACTAACGACTCTCCTTGTATGGTTTTGCTGCATTCCTTACTTTTCTGGGATATTCTTATAGTTGTTTTTAATTTATTTTAGTATGCACTAAGTGCATAGTGATTAGACTCTTGCTTGATATGCTTTTAACGCTTTTATTTTTCTATACTAATGGCTCTTTTGGATGTTTTTGGTAATGTAATTTAGTTAAATCAAGAATAGGTCATTTGAAGCGGGAAAATGATCATGTTTGATGTGGTTGCAAAAAAGGTGTGTTCGTTTTTGTACAAGCCTTCATGCACTGAAATCTTTTACCCTTTTTCTACTTTCTTTCAGAAAGGAGATGAAGGAGAGGAGGGTGTGACTAGTGAAGGTATGAAGAATTATTTAAAGGGATAGTTCACCCAAAAATGAAAATTCTGTCATTAATAACTCACCCTCATGTCGTTCCAAACCCGTAAGACCTTCCTTCATCTTCAGAACACAAATTAAGATATTTTTTTTTTAATGAAATCCAAGAGCTGTCCGACCCTGCATAGACAGCAACACATCTGACACGTTCAAGGCTCAGAAAGGTAGTAAGGACACAATTAAAATAGTCCGTGTGACATCTATGGTTCAACCTTTATTTTTTATGAAGCTATGAGAATACTTTTTGTGCGCAAAGGAACCAAAATAATGACGCAATTTCTTCTCTTCCATGTCAACCTTTGACGTGCGTTCACGAGAGAAAAACGACATGGGTGGTGAATAATAATGACAGAATTTTAATTTTTGGGTGAACTATCCCTTTAATTTACAACAGATAATTTCATTAAGATATTTTCAACTGTGAAAATAAGATGAAATGTTTATTTCAAGATAATTTGACATTGAAGAGAAAAATCAGCTTTGCCATAAATTACATTTTAAAATAGAAAAAGTTTTTTTTTTTTTTTTTTTAATGAACTAAATGCAGCCTTGGTGAGTGTGCTCTACCAGTCAAAAGTTTTTGAACAGTAAGATTTTAAATGTGAAATTTTAAATTCTCTTCTGCTCACAAAGCCTGCATTTGTTTGATTCAAAATACTGCAAAAGCAGTAATATTGTGAAATATTTTTACTATTTAAAATAATTGTTTTCTATTTGAATATATTTTAAAATGTGATTTATTCCTGTGATCAAAGCTAAATTTTCAGCATACATTTACAGTCTTCAGTGTCACATGATCCTTCAGAAATCATTCTAATATGCTGATGTGATTTTATTTAAAACATTTTTTTCAGGATTCTTTGATGAACAGAAAGATCCAAAGATCAGCATTTGTCCAAAATAAAAACCTTTTGTAACATTATACGCTCCACCATTTAAAAGCTTGGAAGAAACTATAGAAATTAATACTTTAATTAGCAAGGATGCTTAAATTGATCCAAAGTGATGATAAAGACATTCATAATGTTACAAAAGATTTCTATTTTAGATAAATGCTGTTCTTCAGAACTTTCTATTTATCAAAGAAAAAAAAGCTACTCAGCTATTTTCAACATAATAATAATAATAATAATAATAATAATAATAATAATAATAATAATAATAATAATAATAATAGTAATAAATATCTTTTGAGCAGCAAATCAGAATATTAGAATGACCTGAAGGACCATGTGACTGGAGTAATGATGCTAAAATTTCAGATTTGAAATCAATGGATTAAATTACATTTTAAAATATATTCAAAGAAAAAACAGCTATTTTAAATAGTAAAAATATTTCAATATTTTACTGTTTTGCTGTACTTTGAATCGAATAAATGCAGGATTGGTGAGCAGAAGAGACTTCTTTAAAAAAAACATTAATAATCTTACTGTTCAAAAACTTTTGACTGGTAGTGTACAAGACTTTCTAATAACGATCTTACCGACCACAAACCTTTAAACAGAAGTGTCCATCTGTCCATAGTCCCAGCAGTTATATGCATTATTTGACTTTAAATTCCCCATAAAAACTTTCTTCCAGAGTTTGACAAGTTTCTAGAGGAGAGAGCCAAAGCAGCAGAGATGGTGCCCACGCTGCCTACACCTCCGAGCGACGAGCTTTCTGCTGCCTCTGGCGCTTCTGCGAATGCGAGTAAAAAGGCCGGCAGGTCCGAGGACTCCCTCTTTGCCTTGTAGATAAGTGTCAGATCCTCTGGGGCGGCCCATCACTGCTAATGTGGCAGTGATGGGTCAGCCGCTTTGCAGACCCATCAGCATCTCCTCTTTCTCTCCTGCTTCCTGCTTCTCCAGCACAATCACGGCTGAAGTGATCAGAACTGTTTCATTATCTAGACATTTTCATAATGGACATTTTCATACTCTACCAAGTTTTCATTCCATTGAAAATGCTGTATAAGATCCAATCATAACTCATTCTAAGCATACCGTTCCTTGTGGGTCCGAGAGGTCAATGTCTATTTTTTTAATTGATATTTGTGGTATAAAGCAAGGACGTTCTTGTAAAGTCTACTACCAGATCCAGTCACGTCCAAGTTTGTGTTCACTGTGGTCCTGCATGCAACAGCTGGATAATTCTATTTTCCTCTACTTTCCTCAAGAATAATTCGTAAAGAGAGCTGATAATTGGTTTTTCTTCGTTTTTCAGTTTTATTTACCTGAAGATTTGCTTAAACATATGATTATTTATTATAACATTTTCAATTAATACCTCTAACAACGCAAAACTGATGGTAGCAGTTCAGCTGGCAAATTTAAGATTTTGTGTCATGTTATCAGAAATTAGTACCGGTTATTGAATGAGACATAAATACTAGAGAAAAAGGTTTTAAGCTTAGTTGTAATTTATTTGAATTAAAACACATTTTGCTAAATGAATATTTAAAAAGTGGCAGAAGTGACGTGTACCACATCTCTTAACTACACAATGATATTATTCACTGGATACTTTTAAATGTTATTATTTTACTTGGCAAAACCATTGCCTGTTAGAAAGGATTAATAGGAACAAAAAGTATGTATTTCGATTTAATTTGCACTTAAAGAATTACTCGCCTTTCGGCTGTGTTAAAAGAGCTTTTGTTCAAATACAAAATTTAAGCTGTCGTTCATTTCCACGCTGTCTATAACGAGGCCGAAAACAAATGGAGTTTCCAGAGAACTGATGGTGACTGCGAGGCAGTTTAAATTGGATTTTACGTTGCACAACTGCAGCAGAATTGGTGTTGAGCCTACTGTTGTGATTGGGAATTAAATGGATCTGCCTTAAAGAACAGGTTGTGGGTAGTTTAAGCTGTAGTCCACTTAACGTTTGGTACTCTTATGTTTGCACATCAGAGATTTGATTTAGTGAGGTGAATGTGCTGATGTAATCTCTTAGTTCGAGTGTTGTGTCTCGCTGTTGTGTACATACTGTTTCGACGGACCAAATGTTTAACCTTAGCAAATAATTTAAGCGTAGAGTCAACTAACTTGAGACGCATATTGCTTTTAACGTCCAGATGTGTTTTAGTTGTCTGTGTAAGATTTAATTTGTTCACATAGGTGAGCACAAATCAAAGGGACGGTGCACTTTTGCATGGCTAATTATTTTATGGTTTGTAACACTACACAAAACATGCATTACAAATGAAAAGAACCCCTGATCTTTTGATTAACTAAGCTTTGGCCCTCTTGCACTCATAAGTTTGAGAACTGTGGGATTTTGAGGATCGCCATCTTTGGCAGAATTATTGGGAGTTCATTATTGCTGTGTTTGTGAACTTTACAGTTACCGCAGAACTTTGGTAGAGCTGCACTCTTAAAAATAAAGGTGCTTCACGATGCCATAGAAGAATCTTTTTTTGTCTAAATGGTTCCATAAAGAACCTTTACCATCTGAGGAACCTTTCTGTTTCACGAAAGGTTCTTTGTGGTGAAAGAAGGTTCTTCAGATTATAAAAAGGTAAGAAAGAAGTGGTTCCTCAAAGAACCTTTGGCTGAATGGTTCTTTGTGGAAGCAAAAATGATTCTTCTATGGCATCAATGTGAATAACCTTTTAAAGCACCTTTATTTTTAAGAGTGCGTCTAAAAGCCGAAGTCCTTTATCAGGTGACGATTATATTTACTGTAGTCTGTTAGTTTGGCTATTTTGAGAAGAAGAAATTCAAGGATGGCTGTAGCAGGGATGCAGCTTGATTATGCACAAGCATTAATACTAAAATATTACTGTCTATACTGTCTGTTTCTGTTGATAATGGGAGATTTGAGGGACACGATTGGTGGTCACAATTGACTAGTTTCTGTCATGAGATCTATATTACTACGTTATTGATATGTACACTAAACTCAATGAAAAAAAAAAACAGATTTTACCTCCCATGGATGTAACAATCTTATTTAAATGCTGTTGTTATTGTTTTAGACACTATCGCTGAAATGCTTCATCTTGGATAAAAACATAATTTAATTGAAGTTATTTATCCGTTTATCAGCATCTACCTTCAATTTCTCAGCAATTGTGCAATTTCATCACTTAATGCTGCACTACGGTTTCATTCGAAATGGTTTTAGCTGTAAATTAGTCTCAGTAATGTACAGTTTGAGAAAGCAGAACATTTATTTAGTCTTTTTTTTTTTTTGAAGTCAGTATTGGTTACTGTATATTAGAATGAAGGGACTGTAAAGATCGAAATCATAGGTTTGGAGTTTCCACTTTTATCCAGTACAGTTGGAGTGAATATATTTTACTGACTTGTTGCAATCAGACAAAAATGATCCCCAGCATATGGTCAGGTTATGCCAATGTCTTTTGTACCATTGAGAGCATTTCTTTATAGGAACGGCACTTTTCTTCTCTTTGATATGTATTTGGAGTTGTGTGTGTGTGTCTATGTATATGTGTGAACAACAGCTCCTGATATCCTGACGTCTGCTGCAGACACCGTGTTTATTCTGTATTTACCAAGAGATGGGAAGGAGAGAATCTAGCTTTCCAAAATGACACATCTCTATAAAGAAAAGGCAAACTGCGGTGTGTGTGTATGTGTGTGTGAGTGTGAAGGGCTGGAATAAGCTGTACTCTCTAACCATTGATCATTTTTGTGGTCAGTCTTGGTTTTACAGATTGTACTGGTGTTGGTCTGTGTGCTTACCTGTTGTTATACCTCAAGCTGCTCTCTGTACTGTTTGATTCATGCATGTGTTGAACTCCAATAAAACATACCAAGATGGTAATCTGTTACCAGACTGTCTATTGTAGATTTGTCGTATCGATTGTAATCACTGCTTCTCAAACTAAATTAAAGATTGTCACATGTAAGACGTTAAGATGTAGTTAACTGTGATACTTTTATTTCTTTTCTTTTTTTTTTTTTTTCAAAAAGTACTGAAACTCAATTATGAATGCCTTGCGAAAGTATTCATACTCCATTCATTTATTATTATTTTTTTTGCCATGTTATGTTAAAGTGCTTTAAATTACTTTTTGTCAGCATCAGTCTACACTCCATACACGACAATGACAAAGCACAAAACAGAGTTGTGACTTTGCAAATTTATTAAAAATAAAACATTAAAATAAGTACACTGCATAAGTATTCATACCCTTAACTCAGTACTTTTACATGCATTTGGCAGTTATCTGCCAGTCTTCTCCTCACCTCTCAAGCTCTGTCAGCTTGGATAGGTTCTGGCAGACATTTTCAGGTTTCTCCAGAAGTGTTTGATTGGGTTCAAGCCCAGGCTGTGGCTGGGCCACTCAAGGACATTCACAGAGTTGTCTATAAGCCACTCTTGCCGTGTGCTTAGGATCATTGTCCTGTTGGAAGGTGAACCTTCTGCCGGAGATTCTGAATGCTCTGGACTGGGTTTTCATTAAGGCTATCTCAATATTTTGGTGCATTGAGCTTTCCCTCTACTCTGATGAGTCTCTCAATCCCTGCCGCTGAAAAACAGCCCCACAGCATGAGGCTGCTACCTCCATACTTAACTGTTGGGATGCTACTGTGCAGGTGATGAGCAGTGCCTGCTTTTCTCCATATATTATGCTTGGAATTGAGGTTCATCAGACCAGACTTGTTTCTCGCCTGAGGGTCCTTTAGGTGCTTTTTGCAAATTCCAAGTCATTTATTTATTTTTTTTTTCCATGCATCTTCAGTGAGGAGAGAATTGAGTTTTGCTACACCGCCTTAAAGCCCAGATCAGTGGAGTGTTGCAGTGATGTTTGTCCTTCTGCAGGTTTCTCCTGTCTCCATATATGATCATGGAGTTCAACTAGAGTGACCATCATGTTCTTGGTCTCCACTCTATCCAAAGCCCTACTATATCAGTTTAGGAAGAGTCCTGGTTGTTTCAGAATTCTTCCATTAAGGGTAACGGAGTCTACATGCTTCTGTGAACCTTCAGCAGATTTTGCTGTGAACTCTTCCCCAGATGTGTGGCATGCCGCAATCCTGTTTCTGAGCTCTACAGAACTTTTTTTTTTTTTTACCTCAGGGCTTTTTTTTTTTTGCTCTGATATGCATTTTCAGTTGTTAGACCTTTTATTGAGAGGTGTGTGACTTTCTAAATCATACTCATTTAAATGGATTTACCACAGGTTAACTCCACCAGAAATGTAGTAACATCTACAAGCAATATGAATACTCCTGAGATCAATTTTAAGTGTCCTAGAAAAGGGACATGCTTTGTCATGGTGTTAGATTGATGTGGGGGAAAAAGTAATTTGAGCAGTTTAACATATGGCTGCAACAGAAAATGTGAAAAAGAAGAAGAAGAATACTTTCGCAAGGCACTATATATATACTTTTACTAACCAAAACCAAAAATGGGACCTCAGACATCGATGTGTCATTCTGGATTTTCAACAGCCTCTGTAGTCAAATGGGTGCTGCAGACAGATGCAGACTCCAAGCAGGTTCGTTGATATGCGTACACTCATAGAAATCTAGCCAAATTTTAGAGACGTTCCATGTGTCCTTATCACGGTTATTTATTTTATTTACACCATTTGTTGGTTTAAGGTCAATAAGATGCATTTTATTTTATTTTATTTTATCATCCAGCAAGAGTGCATTGAATAGATCAGAATTGATAGTATATACATTTATAATGTTTATGTAAACATTTATTTCTTATATAAAGATTATTTAATGCTGTTTATTTAATAAATTTTCTATTCATCAAATAACCCTGGGGAAAAAATATTAAACAGCGCAAGTGGTTTCAACATTGCTAATAAGAAATGTTTCTTAAGCACCAAATCAACATATTACAATGATTTCTAAATTATCATGTGACGCTGAAAACTGGAGTAATGGCTACTGAAAATTCAGCTTTGCCATCACAGGAAGAAATTACACAGAAATATTAAAATATACAATTTTTCATAATATATCACAATATTACTGTTTTCATATATCTTTGATGAAGTGATGAAGTGCAGCCTTGTTGAGTATATGAGAGTTTAAAAAAACAAAAATGAAATCTGACCACAAAACTTTTGAACAGTTGTTTACTTTACAACACAGCAGCCAAGAAAAGGCCCAAGGATCAGTCTGAATGAGCTGTTTCTGGAGAAGGAAGAAAACACAATCAAAAATAACCTGTTTCAGACTACTAAAAAAAGTAAAGCCTGGATGAAAGTAAATCATTTAGCAGGAAATGATCTCAAACCGAAGGCCGAATGAACAGGAAGAGCTGCTCAATATCTAAACGGTGAGTGTCCTTATCATAACCACTTTATTTCAAAGATATTTCGTTAGTTTTAATTGCGTGACTGTCTGCCAGCAAAGGGGTTGTGTTGTTTCTCGTAAACCCTTGAAGACGGAATCCTCTGTGTATGTGGACAAATTTGACAACAATTTAGAGGAAATGATGCAAGCACCAATGAGAATCAGGCTCGCATGCCACATTCCTAAGGGTTAAAAATAAAACCTCTCATGTTAGAAAGACTGTAGTAAACAGCTATAACAAGTGCATAATCACTTTCATCAAGAGCATAATGAAAAATTAATTACAGTCAAACCTAAATTTATTCAGACACCTTCAACATTTCTCACATTATAACAGTTATTTCACTATAGTTTAGAAAATGGCAATAAAATATGAAAAAAGAACTCAAGAGTTAAACTGTCAGAACAAATTCGTCTTTATAATGTCAGATAACTTTGATAGAAAGGTATGCAAGAAAACGTGGTCAGGTCAAAGTGTCAAATCAAATCAATTTTATTGGTTGTCCACTGTATGAAACATTTTTGGGTATGTCACCATTTACTTTATTTTGCTATCCTCACTTACATAAATGAACTATAATGTCCTGCACCCACTAGTAAAAAAAAAAAATATATATATATATATATATATATATATATATATCAGAAATTATATCTGCTATCTGAATAATTTTAGGTTTGACTGTATTTTTTTAATGTGTTCATGTTTTGGCCTCTGGAATTAATTTGATAACCTCTGTACTTCAAATCAGTGGTTAATTATTGCATAGAAAACATTGTTTTGAACAGCTGTACAACATTTTCACAACACGGCCTATTCAGTTTATGGTCTGCTGTAAATTTTCAAGTATTACCACAAAATTCATTTTGATCACTGTCTATGTAAATAGTCTATGATCATACTGAATTATATTTTAAGAATAATTCAGTCCAAATCACAGCATCATTCATGTTAAAAAACCTCATAACCCGCAGTTGTTTAAAGAGCTCTGTTTAGATATGTTGTTCAGAAGCATACATACACATCCACCGCTTATTCATTCAATTGAGTTATTCAATGAAAGCCACATCCTTAGCGAGCACTAAAAATCACACCTTAAGGAAATCACGATTGTTAATCAGGGACTTATTATTGCATTATTAGATTGCTTTTTTCCCTTTTTAACAGGCATTTCTTAAAGGCTTTATCGCTATTTTGTTTTTATAATAATTTCCTGGCCAAAATCCAATTTTAAAACAGGGGGAAAGGCAATGAAAGCTAAACATTTTGAGTAAATTAGCTGTTTATGTTTATTATATGGGTGCTATTATCGTTGCACATCACTGATTTCCCAATTTCCTCATTCAGTGCTGTTTACTTAGCCCTAAGCCTCTCATTTCACCTCGCTGACAATGCTTCAGTATAACGCAATAAATATATGCACAAAAAGACGCTTTATTTACAAAATATGAGGGGGAAAAACTACAAATTTATCTTAGGATTTGTACAGCAGACAAGCCGAGCGAACAACGCTGTCAAAATATTCCAAAACCAGAAGAGACGTGTTAATGGATGAACTATAAACCGATTTCGCAGTTTAACAAAAATGAGCTTTTACTCCTAACGCCATAGCTGGGTAAAACAATACTGTCGGAGCTCTGAATTTTTGAGGGGGTATCTCGAGCCTTTCTAAGCCTTGAAGCACTTTATGCTAAGTTAATTTACCCAAATATATCC
Organism: Cirrhinus mrigala; assembly: GCA_036247105.1. Taxonomy (NCBI): domain Eukaryota; kingdom Metazoa; phylum Chordata; class Actinopteri; order Cypriniformes; family Cyprinidae; genus Cirrhinus; species Cirrhinus mrigala. Next base: position 19,849,563 of record CM070018.1, read on the forward strand.
ACACCAGAGCGCACAACATCAACAACGCTGTTAATAGAAACCTGCTGATCCATAACAGTTTTAGAGTTAGATGTTCACTGGGGGCAGTGCAATATTTACCTTAATATCAGTGATCGATCAGAGGATTTGCAAGCCGGCATAAGGCGTTTAATTATAATTGCATCAGGATAGGTGTTGTAGTGGCAGCAGGATTTGAATAAGGTCACATCTCCGGCTAACCTTGCAAGTGTAATGCTATATTAAATGCCACTCATGTTAAGTGTGTTGAAACCTTTCTGATGCAGTCACTCCGTAATATAAAGGTTAAATTGAAAAATGTCCCCTCCTGAGCACAAAGCAAGCCATGATTGATACACCTTAGAAGGAAAATAAATGTTAACAGGCTTCCGCTCGAAACTCGCAGCTTTATGAGTGATATGTATTCTAATAGAGTGTTTGGATCACATTTAGTCAGACCTTATATAAATGGAAAAGGTCAGCCAGAGAGATTAGGGAGATTTGGAGAAGGTTAGACTGCACTTGTCTGACAGTTCGCTAATATTCAGTTATGTCTATTCAAATATGCCAAAGCATTTCTATATCATTAATAGGAATTTTCTTGACGTGTGTGTGTGTAATGGACTACTTTATATACATTTTATGTAATAGATAAAGTAAGTAAAATACACTTTTCTTTCTTTAGTGTATATTTATAACCTGGTTTTGTTAGTGCTTCATTTTTAGTCAGTTTAACAATTTTAATGTCCGAATATCCAGTCTGTTATAGAATATTTAAAAGATCAGAATATATGGAGAATTCTAAATGTGGTAGACAAGCGAAGAAAGACTCTTAAAGCAATATTTTTCAATGATTACTGCTTTATTGCCTTATATTGGCAGTCAAACAATATTTTTTTTTTAATCGATCCCAGCATTGTTTTCTCTTAAAAACCTACCATTTTACCAGATATTATGATTATTGTTTCATATACAACTTGGTCACTAAGCTTGTTTGATTTTGACTAACAACTAATAACCAAACCAAAACAAGGGCTATGATACATCGCAAACAGTTAGGACTGAGAATAGCACATCTTCTTTTTCCCTTTAAAAACTGTCCAAAGCTTAAAGATGCTTTCAAATAAACAGAGATTCCCGGACGAAACGACCAAAGCATAAAACACCCCGGGGTGGGCTTTACAGAGACGGAAAACTCTGGTTTTGCCCCGAGGGAGCATATGCTCAGTCTATCAGTGATTGATACGGATCACAGACTGTCAAGGGCCAATGATGCACATTATAAACAACATATGTAAACAATAGAGTCGTTCAGCAGTTGTGCAGTAAGCAGGGAATGCTGATTACACCAAGCCCATAGCTATGTTAGCGCATTTGTTTGCAAACACTTCACTAACTACAAACCCGTGTCTGCAACACCAACACACCTCAGGTGAGCTTGAGATTTGCAGCTTTTGGTTTTTACTTTAAACGGCGGAAATGAAAACTTGAGTTATGTTTGGGTCACTAACAATTACCGGTTACTAACACTAAGCAATAGATTTGTTGTAGTTTTTATTCATCTTTGTTAAATAAGTCCACTTCCAGAACAAAAATGTACAGATAATTTACTCACCCCCATGTCATCAGAGATGTTCATGTCTTTCTTTCGTCACTCGATAAGAAATTATGTTTCTTGAGGAAAACATTTCAGGAATGTTCTCCATGTAGTCGACTTCAGTTGTGCCCTTAAGTTTGAACTCCCAAAATGCAGTTTAAATGCAGCTTCAAATGGCTCTAAACGATTCCAGCCGAGGAAGAAGGGTCTTATCTAGCGAAACGATCGGCCACTTTAGAAACAAATTGAAAATTTATATATCTTTTAACCTCAAATGCTCGTCTTGTCTCATCTCTGCGATGTGCATGCGTAGTCTGTAATTCGGGTCAATACAGTTAGGGTATGTCTATAAACTCCCGTCTCGTTTTCTTCTTCAGCGTCAAAATCGTCCTATATCGCTGTTTTACCTTTTTTTTTTGTAAAGTGCGTTTGATCTTCTTTGCATGTTCATATTGTAAACACTGGGTCGGTACTTCAGCAGCGATGTTGGACGATTTTGAAGTTGGAGAGGAAAACGAGATGGGGAGTTTTTCGACATACCCTAACTGTACCCTGACCGTATTGAACCGGAAAAAAACAGTTCACGCTCTCAGACTTAGACAAGACAAACGTTTGACGTTAGAAAGTATATAAATTGTACATTTGTTTTGTGAAAGATCGTTTTGCTAGATAAAACCCTTCTTCCTCGGCTGGGATCGTTTAGAGCCATTTGAAGCTGCATTTAAACTGCATTTTGGAAGTTCAAACTCGGGGCACCATATCAGTCCATTATATGGAGATAATTCCAGAATTTCTTTTCCTCAAGAAACATAATTTCTTATCGACTGAAGACAGAAAGACATGAACATCTTGGATGACAAGGGGGTGAGTAAATTATCTGTACATTTTTCTTCTGGAAGTGAACTTTCTTTAAAGTTGTATGAACAGACAACTTTTTAATGAAATACTGCATTAGTAAATGTTAAAATTAACATTAACTAATATTAATAAAGTATTATCAGTATTCATGTAAACTAATGTTACCAAATGGAGACTTATTGTAAAGTCTTACCTGTGTTTGACAGGTTTGATAAAAAGGGACATTTTCAAAATAAGCATTATACTATAATATATATCCTGAAACTCCTATTATTATCATTAAATAATACTATACTTATAAGTTACTATGTGTACAGCTTTGCTAACATGTTGACAGCATATTACTAACGGGAGCACTAGCACACAACAAACTGCATGTGCCTACTGACAAGCCGATTTCATTATGGGAAACACTGTTTGCGCGCTCTAGAAGCGTTAAAGTTTTTTTTGACTCTTTTAACATCAGGGTATTTACTGATCTGCGTCCTATGGTTTTGGTTACATGGTCCAAAAGTGTAGATTGAGATGTTGTGGCTCCAGGTGGTGGATCACAGCTCCAGCTGCACTGTTAGGGGCTCTGAACCCTGGCAGAGGGTCCGGCGTGGAGAGAATGTAGTCAATGCTGAATTTGATCTCGGGCTCAGGTTTGCTGAGAGGCGGGTTGTTTTGGGCCGGTCTGTGACTAGTGTTCACGGGGCAGAAAGAATCTGAATCCGTGGGTCTCGCTGCAATGCCCTGATGAGTGTCCATGGCAGCAAAGGGTTCGGCTGGCTCCTTCAGGCCCATTTTTAAGTTACGTCTGCGGCGTCGGCGACGAAAGTTGCCATTTTCAAAGAGGTCCAGCATGGACTCGCAGCCTGTGGCGAATGTCCAGTAATTACCTTTTCCTTTCTCGTTACCTTCCGTACGGGGCACCTGAGGAAAACAAATAATCAGCAGCCAGTTGCAACAAACCCCTAAAGTTAGGAAAACCATTAGTAATAATGCCCTTGCAATTATAACTATGGGTTTTCTTTACTGTTTCTTAAACATTTATTGCAAATGACCACAGATTTCAGAACTTCCTGTGATGCATAACATAATTTAACATACACACCCAGTCTCCATACCTTTATAAAGCAGCTGTTTAGAGAAAGGTTATGACGAATTGAGTTTTGCCATGCCCTCTGGTTGGATCTGTAATAAGGAAATCTCTTCATGATGAACTCGTAGATTCCTGATAGGGTAACTTTGTTCTCTGGGCTCTGCTGTATAGCCATCGCTATTAGTGCAATGTAACTAATTGAGAGAGACGAGAAACGGATGTCAGAGAAAGAGTAAAAAAAGATTTGTTCCTTCAAAGAGGTTTGTATCCCCTAATTTAAGAGACACAAGCTTATTTGTTATCATTCATATGCATGCACAAATAATGAATAGAATATTGTATGAATATAATATACTTTAAATGTTCTGAAACTCTTTATTAATCTCGATAATATTGTAAGAGACTCTCAAGTGCGCTTTGATCAAGACAGTAGAGACTTATCATAATTACATTAAAAATGACTAAAATTATAATCATAACATAATACATACTGCTGTGTGTGTATATATATATGAAGAGTTCATTTGCAAAAACAGATAACTCAGTTTTTAACAATTTTCAAAAATCATGTTTTTTCATTGTGCTTTCAAATTAATCTACTGTTTCAAACTGTAAAAGTAACCAAAATACAGCTAACTAACACAATAAAACACAATAAAAACATGATAACATAATAAAAAACACGATTTCTGAGTTATCTGTTTTTGATATATACACACACCCACACATTTATTTTATATAATCATAATATAATAACCTTTCATAACCTTTCATAAATATTATTATCCTCTGTAATGCTTAACACTTCATTAATGTACCAAATGTAGATATACATTTTGAAATATAAAATAATAAAAACATCATAACAATAATAATAACATTAACTTTAAAAGTATTTAATTTATTCAATTGTTGTGAAAGTGCTAAAATAAATTATTACTACTTTTTATATTATTTTTAAAATGTACAATATAATATCATATAATGTAAAAAACAACTATATCAAATAATAATAATAATAATAATAATAATAATAACAATAACTTTATTAAAGTATTTAATTTAATTATTGTAAAATTAAATTATTGTAAAAGTGCTAAAATAAATTATTACTACTTTTTATATCATTTTAAAAATATGTAATAAAAAACAACAACATCAAATAATAATAACATTAACTTAAAAGTATTTAATTTAATTATTGTAAAAAAAAATATATATATATTGTAAAGTGCTAAAATAAATTACTATATTTTTTATTTTATCTAAAATACAATAATATAATATAATATATAAACAACATAAATAATAAAAATAATGTAATACCTGTAAGCTGGTCGACACACTTTCTTTTCTTCATCAGTGGCACATGAGGGGTATCCTTCTCCATCATAGTTAAAACAGTTATAAGGATATTGCGAGCTGTCAAACATCATCAGACGTCCAGGGTGGCAAGCCTTTATGGTTTCTAGTAATAAAAAAAGGCTCTAGCTGGCCAAGACAAATGAAGCAGCTCTCATGAGAAGTGTTTGTGAGTGTGTGTAGGGGTAGTGACCGGCTGCTGCTCAGATGCTCATATAATGGGCGTACATGACTGGAACTACTGTAAACGTCTGAACCCGGGGCGTGATCAACAAACTCTAGTCACTCATTCACTCTTTGATTCTGGGTGGTCCGGTCCGACTCGGGACTGGATGTTTTGTTTTGTCGTGTTTCTTTTTATAGTCTGATCGTCGTCTTAACTATAACTGAATGACGAATGAAAGATTAACAAACATGTTTCTCGTGTCTTTAGTCTTAACTCTTTCAGGTTGTTTGTGTTGTGTTGAGTTGTGGCCCCCTTGAATCACATATCTCTCGGCAACAACTCTTGGCTTCTGTAGATGTAATCTATAATACGACATAATAGCCATAAATTGTGTTTCCGTGACTAAAAAGGGGATGTGTGTTCAAAAGAACATTAAGTGGCATATGAGGGACTGAGAAAAGCGAGCAAACAGCCCGCGGCGCGAGATGTCTGTGTGTGGCCTCTCAGATCGATCTCGCTTCCTTGTTTGGACACATGCAGCTCGGACATCTGGGACAAAAGTCATTCATTTTTCTTTCGAAATAATACACTTCGTCAAAAATGCACTTGACTTCGTATCTTAGCAGGTGAGACTTAAACAAGGATGCACGTCCCGTTGTTTTGCGAAGTTTACAAACGCAAGTAATGATCACACAGATATTTACGCTCTTGTGGCGTTTCCTGTCTGAGTGCACAGAGAGTGCGATCTGATAACGGTCCCTGCGGAATCCCGGTCCGTTCCCATGACGCCGTTTCCTCTGCTGGACCGTCTGCGGCTGCTCTGATTGCTGCAGTCCGATTAGTGGTCCCTGTCCCTCCAGACCAGACCACTCCACAGAAGACCATTATATCACCAGCAGAAAAACGCCGTGCATCAGAGACGGACATTAACAAGTGCTGGAGGCAAAACTACCCCAAATATTTAAAAAGTGGGCGACAAAATGACCCCGTAGTTACTCTATGCAGTCGTATCAAATGTTGTAGGCATATAACATTTAATATTTCATCAGGAATAGCATGCCTGCAATAGATGTATGTCTTATATTATAGTAAATTATTATTTTAGTGTATTAAAAAAAAAAAAACTACATTAAAATACAGGAATGTAAATGTTTTTATATTACTTTACATTATTTAATAATTCTCCATTTAATTAATATGGACTTTATAAGCAAATAATAGGCCTATGCCAACTCATAACTGTGATTGTTGTGATTAGTTATGACTTAGATTTCATTAGTAGCCAATTAAATAAAAAGAAAAGAATATTTCTTTAACACTCTGACAATATTTTATTTACCTCATTGTAAATCGTAGTGTAGAGGTTTTTAACTTTTACAGTCAGCAGGAACCTCAATATTTAGATGCTCACCAAACAAAAATCTACATGTAACGCTTTTAATAACTGCCATCATTTACTTAAAAACATTATTAATGTCTGTATTGTTTTTGTAAAAAAAAAAAAAAAAAAAATTCACCTGCATTATTGAAAATGATATCTAATTATTTCTGAGGTTCTGTTTTAAATACAGTCTAATTTTAGCTTAATATATTAAATAACGTGGGACAGTGGCCTTCAGGTGTACGACAGCTTTAATTGTTCAGATAGATTATGATCATTCATTTTCATACCATTATAAGTTAATATATAATAAACCATGTCATAAAACAGCCCAGACATGTCCTAATCACTTTAATTGTAACCACTATAGCATTAACTGTTTCTACATGGCCTCTAGCTGGACCAATTTGGTCATTAATTGTTATTAGCTGGTCTAGATGATTGATAAATTGGACCTATTTAAACTAAATTCTATCGCTTTTAGAACAAACAATTGCTCTAAATGTGATTTTGTAGCAATTAAAGCAAAGATATTTTCTGTAAATGCTTTTTGGTCATCATGATGTCTATTTTTTTTGTGAAAAAAAAAAAAACAAAACCCAATATTAATTTAACACTGCTGGTGTTCATAATCTGTGTGGATTATACTGTATAAATACCAGCAGTGTTAATTTAATGTATGTATTCAAAATTTAATTATTACATGTATCATTACATTACATACATATATAGATGTACACAGTTGCAGTCAAAATTATTCAACCCCCCAAGAGACTGCAGTACTTTACAAATACAAGCTTTCCTGAAGATCCAGGACTTTATAAAAATTGCATCTACAACAGTTTAGTGGCATATTAAAAGTGATAATGTGAATATATAATGTAATGTTTTTGAGTTCTAGGATTTTTTAATAACACAGATGTGTCATAATTATTTAACCCCTATTCAACACTGCTGTTTTTAAGTCACTTATATTTATGGTATGGAACTTAATTGTCTTAAAACACAATTAAGCCTTGAGAAACTCTATTAAATAAACTGAATTAGCTTGGGCTGTTACCCATACATACAGTTAGCCCATGCATGTGCTGAAGTTGAGTAGCAAATATGGTAGTAATATAAGTCAACAGAGCTCTCATAAAAGCTATCCACCTGTTTCCGAGGGGCGCTACTGTAAAAAAGAACGTGGGTATAACTTCCGGTGAGGCGGCAGTAGTAGTATACCAATGGTATTTTGTGTGCTAATTAGAGAGAGGCAAAGTATTTTTCGGATCATTGTTTACCTTGTAAATTGCAAACCTTTATGAGAGATGCCGTTACGGTGCTCAGGGACAGCATGTGCTGTTTGAAGCTGTGCTCCCACATCATTAGAAAGTTTGGATCGCTAAATCTTGAATGACTGTTAACTAGTGATGTGACATTTGAACTGAGGCATGGGAGCTTGTTAAGGGTTGTGCCAGATGAAGCCTCGATTCGAGTGCTTGTGTTAACGTAGAAATCATGAAACCAGTGACAAACGAATCCTTACTAACTCTCCTGTCCGGTGCGAGATTCACTGTGCGTCGGTTCAAACCCCCAGATCTTATTCATTTATATTTTTTAAATACCCAGTAATACAAGTAAAATTTAAAAATTAAATATTTTCCATATGCACTTCATGTGTACATTATTCTTCTATTACATCATATTCGTACTAGCATTTATTGCCACAGTTTAATTGGTAAATGAATTTATCAGAGACAGAAATTCAACAAACACACACACTGTTAGACATATTTTTGCACGTAACATGAGTCGATCTGTAAAATGTGTGGTGAATGTTTCGTCCGACGGTGTTTTTCACATGATTCTGGCCACTTTATTTTTTGCTAACCACCAGATCGCGCTGTTTTCGACTCACTTGAAGTTTTGAATCTTTTTCCGAAACAGTCTCATCCGAAATCTCAGTGCTTTACGAGGTTTCATTTGCCCATCACTACTGTCAGCTGTTGAATGAAAAAGTGTTACGTCCCGCTTGTTTACTTCGAACCGGAAGACGGTGCCACTTTTGACGCAAAGGCTCATGGGACGTAGGAAACTTGTGGATAGAGAAAAAAATTTAAAGTTTCAAAAGACACAGCCTTGTTCCTTAGTTTAAAATGTGCTGTACCAGAAAACCTTTGAGGGTGTTTAACAAAAAAGCACAATATCATAAAATGTTTGATCAGAACAAGTGAGAAAAACCTGCATTGTACATCCAAAGACGTGCCGAATACCACTCTTGAACAAGAATAATATAAAGCCTGACTTTAACATGCTAAAATTCATTTGGATATACCTGTGGAGTTCTGGAAGAATGTTGTATGGAGTGATATGTGACTAAACTGGAACTTTTTGGACCCATGGATCAAAGGTATGTCTGGTGCAAACAAAAAAAAAAAAAAAAAACTGTTTAACTGTAGCAGGAAATGGAAATCATGACTCTATGAAGGACATCCTAAATTCTTTGATGTATCAGGCCATTTTGGCCTGATTGTGATGTAGGGCTGGGCGATATGGCTGAAAACTGTATCACGATATCAGTGTTTCATATCGGTCGATATCGATAATTATTGATATTTTTTATGACCCATTTAAAATAAGGACCAGAAGAAAAATATATTACATTTAAAATATATTAATAAAATATATTTCAAACCGTTTACAATTTCGATTATCTGTAAAGAGTCGTTTCCCCTGTTAGAAGGAAAAAATCAAGTGATTGCGCCGGCGCCGCACGCGCACACACAATCAGCCAAACATATGGGGGAAAAAAAAAAAAATCACACTGCTTAATCGTTATCAACGTACTGCCGTGATATTATGCCAAACATTTTTTATGTGGATATTGTAATGCGAGAAGTACAAAACCAGGTTTACATAATAAATAATATTTCAGCATTCAAATACATCTTGAATACAGAGACACTGGATTCGTGTCGTATGAGAGACCCAATGTTAGTTTCAGTTTCGCTTTAGCCTAAACGGTTTCGTTTTTGCTTGTCCCCTAGCTTCTTATATTTTTCATTCTTGTTCTTTTCTAAATACTGTTAAATTGAAATGATTTTTTGTGGAGTGAGGGGAACTAAAATAGCCTAGCCTATGTTTACAGTGTATTGTAAATATTTCGCGATCTGGTGTCTTTCTGAATGTAATAATAAAATGCGACTTAATGTTATAGGCCTACGCGATTTATCTTTTTTCTCTCAAAAAAGCAATTTCATTTTATTTTAACCATCCAGAAAACGTTTTAAAGCGTGTATAAGCTTTTTATAACCTGGCTTCTCGACCGTGCTAAGCGGAAGCATGTCTTTGGCTATATGATATGCCACTGCCTCCATTATATCTTTGTACCGTTTAGATTCTTTGTCATAAGGCACTGATGCAGAGTACCTCTCCATTGTGGTCTGCTGCTTGTGCGGTGTTGCAGCTACAGATGTTGTTGGTTGAATACGGCTGTGCTCCAAAGGGTGGTACATCAAGTTCGTGGTATTACCAGTCTTGGCGGGGACGACGGTCTTGCATAATTTGCAGACGACATTGGTCTGACTACGGTCAGACTTGTAATATCCAAAAAACTGCCATACTGGCGAGCTGACTTTTCCTCTTTTATTTACAATTTCCTCGCTCGCTGCGGCACTCATTTTCTGCTTATGAAGAGGAATCCAGCAGGCCAGCACGAGACAACGATATGGCGCAACCAAAATTGATATTGTTACATGATTGGCTGTTAGCGTGTCTCTCCCTACGTTGCTAGGTTACCAGAGAGCGAGTGCCTTTGTTAATGCAACCAAACTTGCTTCGCAACCTCTGTTTTCTTCCCACGAAGAATAAAAAATATCGAACGTTTTATCAAACACATTTTTTATTGTTATCGATCACGTGTCTATCGCGATACATATCGTTATCGTTTTATCGCCCAGCCCTATTGTGATGCCTTTGGTGCAAAGATGGAAGCTGATGATCAGTGGACTTTCCTGCAGGACAATCATCCCAAAGTATACATCCAAATCTACTTTAGCTTGGTTCAGGGATCAGTCATTAAAATTAGACCATTAGATCTAACTCGGTCTGACCTAATGACATCATTATCACATGCCACAGCTGATTGGTTATCTCCTGTATCAGTAGCCAATGAGCTCACTGCTCAACATTCAAATATATGACTAGTGCTAGCTGTAAGCAGTTTTGCAGCATGCTTCAGAATCCCTCAACCTTCCCCAGCTCCACCTGTATAGATCTGCTATGAGGTAATTCATGTACGCTATAGGGGTTATTCATATATGTTATATGTGCAGCAGCCAATATATCTTACATGCTCACAGCAGCTTGTTGTGGATATATTTGCAGTAGCAAGCCTCAGTACTTGCTCTGCAGCAGCAGCAGCTTAGCAGATCTATTCCGCCAAGACCAAAAACATTTACATTGTCATGTACATTACCATGCCAATCCCTCCGAGAGTTGTCGTGACAAAAATGTAATTCTCATTGAAAATATTTGGTTGAATTTGAAGAAAACTGGCAAAGTGAAAACCAAAAATTATCAGTGATCTGGAAGCTTTTTCAGATCACTGATCACTGAATGGGCCAAGATTGCAACAGAGAGGTGACAGAAGCTTCTAAGCACTTCCAGGCTATGTTTATTGGTGGTTTTAAAGAATAAAAGATTCAGCACCAAATTTGATTTTTGGGGGTTGAATAATTTTGAACATGAACTTTTAGTCGGTTTGAATTTTTTTTTCTTTATTCATCAACTTATATTCTCAGAATTACTCAAATGTGTATTAAGAAACTTTCTCTAATAGTGAACTGATGGCTTTGTTGAATTGGTTTCACAAAATGTTCTCTCCAGCAAAATGTCTTGCAGGTCAAGGGGGCTGAATAATTTTGACTTTTTGCAACTGTATATATATATATATATATATAAAGAACATTGTATAAGACCATTTGCTTAAGCTTTGGTAATGCATCATAACCAAGGGGAAATGAGAAAACAGTGGCAAAGTGACAACTAAAGATTATCAGCGATCTGAAAGCTTTTTCAGGCAAGGAATGGGCCAAGATTGCAGTAGAGAGGTGACAGAAGCTTCTAAGCACTTTCAAGCAGCGTTATTGCTGGTTTTGAAGAATAGAAGATTCTGCGCCAAATTTGATTTTTGGGGGTTGAATAATTTTAAACGTGAAGTTTTAAATACAATTTTTTTTTCATTATTCATCAACTTATGTTCTCAGAATTACTCAAATGTGTATTAAAAACTCTCTAATACTTTACTGATGCCTTTGTTGATATGTTTTCAAAAAATTTTATTCTCTGCAGCAAAATGTTTTGCAGGGCAAGGGGGTTGAATAATTTGGACTTTTTGCAACTGTATATATACATATATTTAAAAAAAAAAAAGAACATCTGTATAAGACCATTTGCTTAATCTTCGTTTATTGCACGATAACCAAAGGGGAAAACGCAAAACAAAAGGTCCCATTAAGAGACCAAATATGACAGCAACAGCAAAACATACTGTATTTCTTTGTAAATGTGAAAATACCTGTACATATAAAGAAAACAACAAAATGTATGAAACTGCGGTTGTAGCCTTGGTATAATAAACCACATGTATTCGGCTGATTACTCTGTCATCTCCACAACCAAGTATTCAAGTATTTGTCTAATTGCACAGGCACTGAATTCACATAATATTTACACAACTTTTTCAGCAGTTAGTAGAAACATGTTTCGTAGTACAACAAAGGCTGTAGAGAGCTCAACATAAACACCAACATCCTTCCCACCCTCAACTAAAAAGACACTAAATGTTACATGCTATACATACGCTGGAGCATAATATATATACAAAAGTATACTAAGAAAATAGCTCAATCAGCAAAACTAACATAACCTCTGTGCTTTTGCCAATGACTTCAGGCTACAAAAAACAAGTGGTATTAATGATTTAGTTAACTCAGATACTGTTTCTTTAAGAGCTGTGATTCTTTTCTGTGATTCCACATAGGTAAAATTACTAAGTGTAGTTTTTTTAATGATTTAAAAATCCCAATTTACAACAGAATGCTAATTCAGAAACAGAGAACTAAAAGATCTAAAAACATCATTCACATACTTCTCTGAGCACAACAAAACAGTTTTTTTGTATTTTAATAAAATTGTATTTTAATAGCATGAAAATTCTACAGTGATTCATTGATTTGACTTTATTATTCAGTATCCTTGTGCAATTTAAGGGCTACATTTTTAGGTCACATGTGGGTGGAAATGCAGCAGTCACACTCGACAATATTGATTATTGATGTTTGAACGTTCAGTTTTTGATATTGCCTCAAATGAAAAAATCTTGATATGCTGGAAATGATGCAATTTAAGGACATTTCTCTGATATCCAGTAAACCATCAACTTTTTTCAAACATATACTGCACATTGTTACTTATCTACTCACACTAGCACAAATACTGCAACTGATTTAATGTACTAGATTGAATCTATCTCTTTGATTTGTAACAGAATTTATGAATGGCATTTTTGGAATAATAAATACGGAACTCAATAAATAACCTCTAATCAGTTTTAACATAACAGACGGGACACTTTTGGGAGAAAACTCACATTTCACTCAAAGCTTTCTGTCCTAAATAAAGTCAAGAAAAAATACATTGCTATATGAAAGCACAGTTCCTCATATTCCTCCTTGGTATGGAGAGAGTATAAAGAATTTTATTTGAAGACATGAAAGTCCACATATATTCAGACAAAGGTGCACACGTCACGTACAGCGGTGAGAGAGTTTGTGAAGCTGTCGTTCCTCATAAGTTTGAACTGGAAAGTCAGTTGAAATGTTGCCTTCTTTAGCTGCAAAAACTTCAGCCAAACATTCACTGTAGCCGTTGGTCTGTCCTCCACATCCTTTGTTCATTTCTTTAAAAAAAAATAGTTGCTATAGCTCTAAAGTTCAAATAGTTTTCAGCAAATACTGGATAAATGATGTTCTGTAAAAACATGGAAATATATGAGTTTTTCTTATCTATTTATTTAGATCATTTATAACAGTGGTTCTCAACTGGTTTTGCTTTGCATCACACATTAGACAATGTTTGGCATCACAATACAGAAGCAAAGTTGTTTGTAAAAAAAAAAAAAAAAAAAAAAAACATAAAAAAAAAACATTTTCTATTGACCATTTTGTAAAAACATATTTTTGTCAAATTGTTTTATTTTTATAAAGTAATGTTATTATTTTTTATTACAATTATTTTCTTATTTGCATTTAAGTGTTGGTTTTTCCTTGCTGTCTACATCAGACAAGTCATTTTAAGGTGACAATCCACCAGTTGAGAACCACAGCTTTACAACACTGGCTGTTACATGTGAAGATCAGCTTATATTTTGGATGCAGGACTGCAGAACGCCGTCTCTTTCTTTGTCTGCGTGTCTTTATTTTAACACATGGTCCATTAGTTGTGGAATGAGTCTTTGGAATTCACTGAATTCAGAAAAGTTTATCAACAAGAGCATCTCTTGCAAGACGTTCATGGTCTATAGAGCTGTGGTGGGACTTCAAAGGACCCGCTGGGGGCGCCTGATCAGTCTGCGCCCACTACCTTTGTGGGACTGTGCCCGTGTTTGTGCCCTCTGAGACCAGGTCGTCCTCTACTACGTTACTGTAGCCCTCCTTCTCAATGCAGTCGGCCAGTACCTGGAGCACCAGGCGTAGCCGGCGATCCATGGCCTCCAGATGAGGCCTAATGAGGATGGGCGACAGCGTGTCAGTCTGCAGACTTTCCTCCATCAGAGCACTCAGTTTGAACTCCTCCTTAGCCAACAGCTGAAGCCGTAAATGAGTGGACTTCTTCACCCTGAGTCAAAGAGATCAGAATCAGTAACTTCCAATCAGTTATGTATTGATTTAACAATGCAGTTTCTTGTGGATGATGAAATAAGGACAAAGTTAGGACATTAGGAAATTAGATTATTAGTGTTCGCCCACTTTTTCAGTGCACACAAAAAGTATTCTCATTGCTTCATAAAATTAAGGTTAAACTACTGATGTCACATGGACTATTTTAATGATGTCCTTACTACCTTTCTGGGCCTTGAACATGTCAGTTGTGTTGCTGTCTTTGCAGGGTCAGAAAGCTCTCAGATTTCATCAAAATATCTTAATTTGTGTTCCGAAGATGAATGAAGATGTCTTATGGGTTTGGAATGACATGAGGGTAATGAGAGTAATTAATAATAGAATTTTTATTTTTGGGTGAACAAACTCTTTAACTGCTTTAAAAGCTGAGAACTACAATCCAATGAAGCACTGCAAATGGCATAATTGAATTAACCCTTTAACTGTCACCGTCCACTCTGTGGGACGCCTAAGTTTACTTCACCATATTACAAGTAAATCCTAATCTAATCATGACAAACTATACATCGTTGGAAAGGTCTAAGACTCCTAAATAGATATTTTACCGTATTTTTGTGTTAGAAATTATGTAGGAAAAGTAATAGATTAATATATGTCAAGAGTGCAACTTAAAAAATCTACATCATAACATGAGCTCTGACCTTTGTCACAAAAGACTTTCTTCATTTCCTTTTTCCCTTTCAAAACTTAAAATCTCAAAATTCATCCTTTGAAAGGCATTTTAAAATCAGACATTGCATTACCATGGAAAATGTACATCAAAATCATATTCCAAAATATGTTCATTCATGAATTATAAAAATTTTAGTCTGGATAGTGCATTTTTATGTCTGTGTTCAAAAATGGGAGTGACAGTTGAAGGGTTAAAAACAACAGTGAAGTATTAAACGTTTTATTTAAAGTTGCTAATTATACCTACAAAAACAATATAATTACAGTTTATTGCAAAATATTCATACAGTTGAGGTCAAAAGTTTACATACACCTTGCAGAATCTGCAAAATGTTAATTATTTTGCCAAAATAAGAGGGATTATATAAAATGCATATTATTTTTTATTTAGTGCTAACCTGAATATGATATTTCACATAAAAGATGTTTACATATAGTCCACAAGAGAAAATAATAGTAATAATAATAGATTTATAAAAATGACCCTGTTCAAAAGTGTACATACACTTGATTCTTAATACTGTGTTGTTACCTGAATGATCCACTGCTGTGGGTTTTTTTTTTTCATTTAGTGATAGTTGTTCATGAGTCCCTTGTTTGTCCTGAACAGTTAAACTGGCTGCTGTTCTTCAGAAAAATACTTCAAGTCTCAGAAATTCTTTGGTTTTTCATCATTTTTGTTTATTTGAACCCTTTCCAACAATGACTGTATGATTTTGAGATCCATCTTTTCACACTGAGGACAACTGAGGGACTCGTATGCAACTATTACAGAAGGTTCAACTGCTCACTGATGCTCCAGAAGGAAAAACGATGCAATAAGAGCCAGGGGTGTAAACTTTTGAACTGAATGAAGTCCCCTCAGTTGTCCTCATTGTGAAAAGATGGATCTCAAAATCATACAGTCATTGTTGGAAAGGGTTCAAATACACAAAAATGCTGAAAAACCAAAGAATTTGTGGGACCTGAAGGATTTTTCTGAAGAACAATGGGCAGTTTAACTGCTCAGGACAAACAAGGGACTCATGAACAACTATCACTAAAAAAAAAAAAAAAAAACTGCTGTGGATCATTCAGGTAATACCAGTACTAGGAATCAAGTGTAAACTTTTAAACAGGGTCACTTTTATAAATTCAACTAAAATAATTAATTTGCAGATTTTATAAGGTGTATGTAAACTGTATACACAAATATAAAAATACAGAGACTAACTAGATTACTTGATTACATCAGTGCTTTATGGAAGAGGGCAGTGATTAGACAAATACTGAATAATTAGTAATTAATGCAAATACTAACCTGCAGCATTGACTCAAAGGCACCAGTATGGAGAGCTCATCATGAGAATGTTTACCAAAGCTGAAGATTAAAAGAGAAATCAGAAATGACAATTTTTATTACCATACTTTAGAAAAAATACACGGCATATTAATAGTTTAATTTAACATTATTTAATTACACTAGTTAACAACTACAGCATTTATTAATCTTAATTTTAATTTCAGCATTTACTAATGCATTAATAAAATCACAAGTTGTGATTGTTAAAGGAGAACTCCACTTCCAGAACAACATTTACAAATAATTTACTCACCCCCTTGTCATCCAAGATGTTCATGTCTTTCTGTCTTCAGTCGTGAAGAAATTATGGTTTTTGAGGAAAACATTTCAGGATTTTTCTCCATATAATGGACTTAATTGGTGCCCTGATTTTGAACGTCCAAAATGTACGTATTTTTTGGAAAATAAAAAATTGTATACTTTTTAAGCACAAAAGCTCATGTACCACTAGCCCTGGGATGCGTGTCCATGACACTACGTACTATTGAATAACGTTGAAAGGTCACGCGGAACGTAGCCAGAGCTACAGACCCAGTGTTTACAAAGCGAACGCGCAAAGACTAAGTGCAAGTAAGTCAAACGCTGTTTACAAACAAAAAGGTACAACGATGTTGGACGATTCTGAAGTTGTAGGAGAAAATAAGATGGAGTTTTTCGACATACTCCACCTTTTTGAGCCACAGTACACAGACGATGAACTTAGGTGAAAGTCGCAGTGGTGATGGGAAGTTCGGATCATTTACCGACTCGGACCTTTGAGTCTCGTTCAGCAAAATGAACGAATCTTTTTTCGAGTCATTTCGTTCATTTTAGCAAAATGTAATTAAACTGTTACGTGTTACTTCCCTAACACATCTACTGCTTACACAAACGATGATCACACTACAAAACAAGACAAAACTATAATGCTATAAGAAACAGAAAAGATTAATTCATTGTTTACCTGGGTCTTTAGTCTATGATTAGCTCACCTCACCTCAAGTTTTCGGGTTTGAGTCGTTCGTTCATCACATGACAGCCCCATAAGCTTAATCAACGCAGTGTGAGCCGGAAAAATAATTAATTAGTTCATCTCTCGAGTCCTCGGGTTCGAGTCATTCGTTCATCTTATAGGGCTGTCAAGTGATGAACGAATGACTCGAAAAACCCGAAGACTCGAAACAGGTGAATTCCAGTACAGAACCTGATGTTGCGCATGCCCGACTGAACGAATCACTCCCCGAGACGACTCGTTCTTCCCGAGTCACATTAAAGATTCGTTCCAAATGAACTAATCGTTCAAGAACGCGCATCCCAAGCCTGTGCTACACGAGCTTTTGTGCTTAAAAAGTATACGAATTTTTATTTTTCGAAAAAAAAAAAGACCAATCGTTTCGCTAGATAAGACCCTTCTTCCTGGCTGGGATCGTTTAGAGCCCTTTGAAGCTGCATTTAAACTAAATTTTGGAAGTTCAAAATCAGGGCACCAATGAAGTCCATTATATGGAGAAAAATCCTGAAATGCTTTCCTCAAAAACCATAATTTCTTTACGACTGAAGACAGAAAGACATGAACATCTTGGATGACAAGGGGGTGAGTAAATTATTTGTAAACTGTTGTTCTTGAAGTGAAGTTCTCCTTTAACATTAATTAATGCACTGTGAACATAAACAATGACCGACTTTATTTTTTATTAACTAATATTAACAAAGATAAATAAATAGTGTAATAAATGTATTGTTCATTGTTCGTTCATGTTAGTTAATACATTATCTAACGTTATCGAATGACACCTTATTGTAAAGTGTTACCATAATAATAAATTAAAGAAGCTAGCTTTATTATGACAATAGAAAATGAAATCATGAATAATGTCTTACCCTCTCCCATTATCGAGGTGTATAATGAAAGTTTCATTTCCAAATTTTTCAAATGTCTCATAATGATGACGATCCATATTTCCTTTGAAGATATATAAACATTAATATGTATTACATAAATATAGCTTGATTGAATTTCAGCTGCATTTTGTGTTCAGAAACAAATTATGCACTTCTTTCAAATCCTCTTACCCATGAGGAAATCAAAGATGGTCATGTCCATGATGTCCAGCAAGCGTGTGCCACTGTCATACGGTGGCGTCTGCTTCACCTCTTCACAGTAATCTGGATCCACCTCCCACCTACAAACACACACACACACCTCATTAGCTTACACTAACACACACACTGTACAATGAAAAACAGCACAACATGTTGAAGGTCACTGTAATGAGACTCTAGAGGGCTATCATGATAATCTGAGTAGAAACTGGATAATTAGAACAGAGCAGATAATTATGTTGCATGTCTAATATCCTCCTATTCAAGATTTGATAATGAATATATCCTGGATTTCAGCCTCTAAATCAATTACTTCAGCACTGTTCCAGTGAAAGTGTTTCATGTTATGACAGCTGATCATTAACACTTAAATTTAAATATATGAAAGCTTCTTGGGTCGTATGTCTCTAAATAACGTGTTGTGTGGTCCTTACTCTGCTTTCTTGCGTTTGTGATAGGATCGTCTCCAGGGGTTTCTCCAGGTCCTGCGTTTGGCCAAGGCCAGGTCGGGCAAAAATGCTGCTAAAGAGCCTTCAATCTGGTCAGGCTTTCCACACAGAGCATGCTCAGTGGAGCAGTAGTATGAACATTCACCGTAGAAACAGATGTTATTGGCTGGAGGGATGATAAGAGCATAAAAAAACTTTAAAATGATGATACAGACAGTTTAATATATTTATAATGATGCTTTTAAAGTCAACATGAAATTTAAAAAAGTATTTAATTTACTTCCTTAGTGTGCGCAATTTCATGAAATTAAATGTTTTAGTATAAAACACACGTGTCTCACTATTGCTTTTTATTTACTCTATATTGTTATGTTGGTTAATCTAAATGAAAATTAGAAAATATAATTAATGCTCCTTAAGCATTTAGTAAAAGTGTTTTACTTATTGCTTTAAACATTTTAAGTTTACTTAAAAAAATCTGAGTTTTAATCTATTTTAGAGAAAATTGTTATCAAAAGGATGGATAATAAGATTTTTAGTTACGTTAAATACTTTTCACAAATCAATCGAACAAAATTTTTGTTGAATATCCTGTTTCAGTTGGAAACGTCACATTATTGTATATATATATATATATATATATATATATATATATATATATATATTATTGGATGTGAACAGTATTTCATATTGACTTTAAATGATGAAAGACTGAAGTAGCATGATTAAATAACAATTTGAAACTTAACATAATATTTCACAAAGGTACTGTTTTACTGTATTTTTAATCAAATAAATGCCTTACAAAAACATTTTAAAAAATCGTTAGAGGGCTAGTGTATATTTTTCAATTTCAGCCTATAAAGGGAGCTTGTGGCACAAATCTGAAGTTGGTGTCAAATGAGGTCTCATTTGAAAATGAACTGACCAACAGCGCCATCTACTGGTTGCTTACAATAGTAGGAGAACATCACAGTCCCCTCTGATGGCTATACATGAAAATGTATAAATCAAAAATATTCTTTTTAAAAAGTTCCTTAACTTAATCCTAACTGACAACTACTCAGTGCTTACCAATAGTGACCCTGGACCACAAAACCAGTCTTAAGTAGCACAGGTATATTTGTAGCAATAGCCAAAAATACATTGTATGGGTCAAAATTATTTTATTTTTATGATTTTATGATTTTTATGAATTCTGAGTTTTCTTTTTTGCCCAAAATCATTAAGATGTTAAATAAAGATCATGTTCAATTAAGTTATTTTGTAAATTTCCTACAGTAAATATATCAAAACGCAATTTCTGATTAGCAGTATGCATTGCTAAGAACTTCATTTGGACAACCTTAAAGACAATTTTCTCAATATTTTTATTATTTTATTTTTTTTTTTTGGCACCCTCAGATTTTAGATTTTTTAAATAGTTGTCGACCAAATATTGTCCTATCCTAACAAACCATAAATCACTGCAAGGTTTATTTATTCAGCTTTCAGATTATGTATAAATCTCAATTTAAAAAAAAAATGACCCTTTTTGTGGTCCAGGGTCACAACTGATAGAAGTAACAGAATAGAAATAATGAGAAGAGAAAAAAAAATGACAACTGGGTATTGAGTACCTGGTGAAATAAAAAAGGTTCTCCACAGCTTTTTGTCACGGGTCACATCTCGTATCTCTTTGGTCATATTCAGCACTCGCCCAGCCACTGGCGGCACTCGACGGAAATCCAGGATCCTGTTGACCAATCAAAGACACAAAATGATTATTTCATTTTTATAATCTAATTTTTTTGAGAATCAAAACCACTTTTTAAATAGATATTTGCTCTACTAACTTAATATACATTACATATAACATTATATATTACTATACTATACATCATGTATAATATAACATTAGTTAATTAAATTAATTTGCAATCAAATTACCAAATGCATACTTTTGGTAGGAAAAATTGGTACTAACTTTTACCAGTAGAGGGCGCTCAGACTATTCTACATAAAATACATAGATTTTGAATAATAAATTAGTACAGTCAAGGTTTTTTTTTTTTTTTAAAATCGCAACCCTTTTACTTACTATATATATCATATTTCATAACTTGACAAATAATACATTTGTATTCATAATTTATTGCATCTTTTGACTGGCCTTGAACACAAAATGTATTGCTGAACGTGACAAATGCATAGAGTTTCTTTCTGACTGAACTGGTTATGAGCGAGCGTGGTTTGCTCATCCATGTTTTAAAACCTACTCGCCCTGCATGCAAGTGTAGACCCTCTGCTGACAGGGCAACTTAGAAAAAAATCACCCTGAAAACAACTAATGGACGGAGCCTAAGGGATAAAAGCACTTGAAGCTACTAATTGCCCAGTCATGCTGACAGAGATGACAGAGAGAGTTTGTGTGCAGAAGCGTTTTCCTCCGCTCTCACTGTCCAATGTATAACTCCGAGGGAACTGTGGGGCAAATGAAAAGTTGTCTTTTCAAACCACTCTTCACCCTCAATCCTGACTTCCTCCCCAAAGCCACGCTACAACGAGCGTTTCCCATCGACTAAAATCAGATAATTAATGGTACGTTGTCAGATATAGCCGTGGTGGGCTTGCGAGGACAGAGAGGCCCACTGGGTGATGCTGCTTTAAAATAGAAATAACAACCTGCACTTTTGTCTAACCCAGATGAACTTTATTTAGCAAAGCTGGTGTTTTTTCATGTTCTTGGTTTGCGCTTTCTACCCACACACATGCCTGTGTGTACCGACTAGATTTTACTCCCGGCCAGATGTGCAGATGGATGTCAGGCGGACTAGGCCGGTCTGGGCCGGGCCGGGCCTGCTGAATGATTATATTGTGCCCAAAACTCATGCTGTGCTCATTCTGACTTAGGCTCACACTGCTGGAGAAGAGAGACGGAGTGAACAGCACAAAACAACACGACACGACAATAAAGTGACGGACCCTCGTAGGGTGGACCAGAGCCATCACTAAAATTCACAAATTGTCATGGCTGGGCCCCTCTCCCTTGGCTCAATGAATAGGTGACACGTGCTTTTTGAGGAAAAACAAACATTAAAAGTAGTCAAATAAAAAAAGATAAATAATATTTAAATAAAATAAATACAGTTTTATGCAAAAGTTTAGGAACCCCCTGCAGAATCTGTAAAAATGTGAATAATTTTACCAAAATAAATGAGATCATACAAAATGCATGTTATTTTTTATTTAGTACTGTCCTGAGTAAGATATTTTACATAAAAGATGTTTACATATAGTCCACAAGACCAAAAAAATTGCTGAAATTATTAAAATAACCCCCTTCAAAAGTTTGGGAACCCTTGGTTCTTAATACTGTGAGTGGTTACCTGGATGATCTACGACTGTTTTTTGTTTTGTGATGGTTGTTCATGAGTCCCTTGTTTGTTCTGAACAGTTAAACTGAGCACTGAAAAATCCTCCAGGTTCTTCAGTTTTCCAGCATCTCTTGCATATTTGAACACTTTCTAGCAGTGACTGTATGTTTTTGAGATCCATCTTTTCACACTCAAATACAACTATTAAAAAAGGTTCAAACATTCATGGATGCTCCAGAAGGCAACATGACGCATTAAGAGCCTGGGGGTGAAAACTTTTTGAATTTGAAGATCAAGGTAAATTGTACTTAATTTGTCTTCCAGGAAACATGCAAGTATCTTCTGTTGCTTTCAAAGGGCAGTACTAAATGGAAAAAAAATTATATTTCAACAAAATACAAATTTTTTTGCACATCTTCATCCCTAAAGGAACACTCCACTTTTTTTTTAAATAGGCTCATTTTCCAACTCCCCTAGAGTTATACAGATGTGTTTTACCCTTTTTGAATCCATTCAGGCGATCGCCTGGTCTGGCGTAGCTTTTAGCATAGCTTAGCATAAATCATTGAATCCGATTAGACCATTAGCATCTCACTATAAAATGACTGAAGAGTTCCGATATTTTTTTCCTATTTAAAACTTGACTCTTCTGTAGTTGCGTCGTGTACTAAGACTGGCGGAAAATGAAACGTTGCGATTTTGTAGGCCGATATTGCTAGGAACTATACTCTCATTCCGGCGTAACAATCAAGGAATTTTGCTGCTGTACCATGGGTGCAACAGGCGCAATGATATTATGCCGCGCCTGAAAGTGACTGGCACTAAGTTTGTGTAGATGCAGAGTTGCAGCCGGCAGAGTTGACGGCTGCGTAATATCACTGCGCCTGCTGCACCCATGGTACGGCAGCAAAGTTCCTTGATTTAACAGTTTTCTTTTTTAGCATATTTGAAAACATTATTTACATTTTACATCATTTAACCCTTTAAATGTCACTCCCATTTTGAACAAAGATGTGAAAATGCACTATTCAAACTTAACTTATTATAACTGATGAACGAAAACATTTTAATAATCTTATTTTAATGTACATTTTCAATGGTCATGCAATGTCTGATTTTAAAATGGTTTTCAAAGGATGAATTTTGAGAGTTTTCAACTGATATATAATTTCTTATGATATCTAAAGCGTGATAGGCAACGAAGAAAGTCTTTTTGTGACAGAACTCCTGTTATGATGTAGATTTTTGAGGTGCACTCTTGTCATAAAGTAATCTATTACTTTTCCTACATAATTTCTAACACAAAATAGTGGTAAAATATCCAATTATGTGCTTTCAGCAGCCATTACTACAGTCTTCAGTGTCACATTATCCTTCAAAAATCATAATATGCTGTATCTTCTTTTTATTATCACAGGTAAGCTTAATATTTTAATATTTAATAGCTTAATATGTGATACATTTGATACATTAATATTTGATACATTTTTTTGAAAAGGACTTTTTTTGTGACATTACAAATTCTTTAGTGTCACATTAATGTATCTTTGCTGAATAAAAGCTGTATTTATTTCTTTAAAAACATCTTGAACAGTACTGTATATTAATAAGATAATAAGACTAAATATACGTATTTATTTTTAACATTTATTTATGGTACCCAAAGCAAATTAATATTATATTATATTGTATTATATTATTTTATATGTAACAGTTTACAATAAAGTTCCATTAGTTAATATTAGTCAGTGTATTAACTAACATAAATGAACAATGTTCAATACATTTGTTACAGTATTTATTCACCTTCTTAATGTTATTTAATGAAAATAAAGTTGTTTATTGTTAGCACATGCTCACATTAACTAAGATTAATAAATGCTGTAGAAGTATTGTTCATTTGTAGTGTTACCATTTATTTTGTTATAATTATATTATACTTTTTCTCCAGTAATTTGTGATTATTGTCCATTGGGTCTCTTCTTTGACAGGGCCTGGGACAATATTTCCTGTCCAATATTTCCTGTCCACCCCCGTCCGATCACACTGATGAGGAGAAAACGAGCTGAGAATGGAAATAAACTATAACGGCAATAAATCCCAGAGTCTCAGATCACAATCGAGGAAAATCTGACTCATATAGCAAACAACCAATAAACTCGGCTGAAATGAGCTGACAAGGACAGATGTACATGGGTTATTGTGGCTGACACAAATTAAAGCCTCTCAATCACTGACATTCATCAGAAGGGTAATCACCTATAAGCAGACATTGTTGGATGGAGCTCGATCGGTGATCAGATACTGACAGATGTGTTTGTGTTCATTCAGAGTGAGTCATTATGTTCTCTGTGGATTTGCTGTTTATGAGCATTAAACTGCAGGTTTCTGACTGCTTACTGCCCCGAGATACACTCATATACTGTACTTTTACATGTACATATAAACACAAGTTCAAACGTGCTGAAAACATGCAGAGCGTTATACATTCACACGCACACAAAACATTCTTGTGCAAATAAATGCGGCCTCACAGCTACATATACACATTTCTTTAAGCGGCATGTGGTGGATGTATACATACACATATATTCAGGGGAAGACAAACATCTCACACACACTCTATTCATGCCAGAGGCTGACATTTACGGCCCGTTACCTGTCTAGATGATATGCTGCGATCTCAGCATTGTGCCTCTCGAAATCGGAGAAGTAGAAGAAGTCCGGGGGTGTCTCCTGCTCCCGTGTCTGCCTGCAAGGCAAAGGTTAATCTGCTGTAAGTCCCTTTCATCAACAAAGCCATAATCGCAGACTGAGCCCTTGAAACTAAAGCCACCCTGTCAAGAAAACTTTAAGAGACGCCCCTCGATTATTTCTGGAATGACGCCTGGAAGAAAATGTCTTAACATATTTTATTAAAAACCTTATTTTATTACTTACTTAATAAAAAATAACAGAAAGAAACAAGAAAAAAAAATTACATAAAAACACAGAAAAGCAATACGACCCTGCTGGAAAAAAAAACAAAACAAAACAAAAAAAAACTGTAGAAACCATCACAGAAATTTTAATGGTTTCAACTACAAGTACCATTACAATCAACTATCAACTTTTAATCATTTAAAATGGTTTCCTGTAGTGTGTTTTGGAACATATTTCATTAGGATTTAGTGATTTTAACAAGCCGCCAATAGAAGGCGACCAATTACCAGTACAGACCAATAAGCACCATTAGAGTTTACATTAAAACCACTAGGGTACGAGGCTAAAGGCACAGCCTAAAAAAAGTGCTTTTCACTGCGCCCAAAGTGTATGATTGCAGAAAAATATATACGTTTGTATTGAACACTGATGGAGTAACAGATTTTGTGTGAAAATAAACCATACAAGTCGTTCATTTTGTTTTAAAATCTTTTTACCCCATATACAGGGTAAAAGGCTCACCAGCGTGGGGTAAAATACAAATGCTTTAGCTAAAATATTGTTTAGCTAAAATTAATACTTGTTCAAAACAATCACTTTAGCAAAGTTTGTGCTATTTTCTGCTTATTTTGATAAATATATATATATATAAAAAATTGTTTAATAAATATACTGTCATTAAACTATGTTAATATAAAATGCTCTGAAGCACTGAAGGAGATCCCATAGTAATTGAATATAGATTTACAGCAGTGACAGAAAATGATATTTTATTATATGATATGATTAATATCATGTTTTTAAATATGAGGGTCTTATTCTAAACATGGTGATTATCTCTAAGATAGACACCCAACATAATATATGATATTTACCATCTGAATCTAACAATGTCATGTCAACAAATGGAAAAGTCAGCCTTCTATTAATTATCATGTTATCAGCACTTTTTATCCCAAATACCATACTTTTAAATATTCCTTTGTTTTTTAAAGGGGTCCTATTATGCTCTTTTACAAAGTCTTGATTTTGTTTTGGGGGTGTACTAGAACATGCTTTCATGCTTGGTATTTTTATATATATATAATTTACATTATTACAATATCTTTCTCCCAGCCTGGCACAAATGGCTTGATTAGTTTCGGGTTTAATGAAGGCCCACCTTCCAAAAAACAAAATGTGTTGTGATTGTTTAGCTGTCCCATTGCGACTGGCGAACAGCTTAGACGGTACTGCCACGCCCCTTGCCAAAGAAGTAAATTCTGTGTACAACTGTTAGCGCGAGCTAGATTAAAGTGATTCTTACGTTTTAAATATGGATATTTTTCTTACAAAAACGCATCAATTCACTATAGGAGGCTTTTATTGACCCCCCGGAGCCGTGTGAGACACTTTTTATTATGGATGGATGCACTTTATTGGACTTGTTTTGGACTGATGAAGAGAAACATCTGTCTATGTTGTTCTAAAGCTTGGGAGTGCCAGGATAATTTTAAATATAACTCTGATTGCATTCATCTGAAAGAAGGAAGTCACCTAGGATGCATGGAGGGTGAGTACATAATATGCTACAGTAATGTTGGGTCCTATCCTCAGCCTGCGAGATCTCCAATACATGATATTGCTAATTTATTTAATTGTTTACATACTTAGTTTTATTGCCCGAAACCAGCTCCAGCAAAGCAGCTTAACATTAACATTATCAAAGAACATCATCAGGGATTAGCCTAGCCTAGCCTACTGCAAGTTTATGCATTTTAAAAAACACTCGTGTTATAAGTGAAGCTGTCTACATGGTATGATGAATAAATCTCTTACCACACACAGCACACGTCTGTGGTGCGTTATAGCTCCGACACGGCCACTCTAGTCAATGCTTGTGTTTATACCCATTGCGGCTCATTGAAGCCTCTCAGAAGCTGCTCTCCGAGCTGCATCGCTAAAATTAGGCTAATCCTCCACCTCGTCCCTACCCACCCCCCTATTCGAATTTCAGCAGGCGGGACTTATTTTAATGATATTCTAATGGACCGCGTTGTGACATCATAACATCAGGAAAAGAAGCGCTTTACTTCAAAGGAGCCGTTCATTGTAGTTCTTGAAAAAGGATTTTTTATAAACGAAATATCTCCCGTTGGGGTGGACTTTAAGATTTGTATCTTTGTAGATCTTTTTTATGCCCAAACATACAGACCACACACTGACTAAAATTGTGAAAAATAAAAAAGCATAATAGGAACTGCTTTAAAAAGTGTTGCTTTAATTATCTTAAACAAACTGAAAATCATTAAAGGGGTCATCGGATGCCCATTTTCCACAAGTTGATATGATTCTTAATGAAAAGTCTATAATATACTTTGGTTAAAAATTTTCAATGGTAGTGTAAAACAACACTGTTTTTACCTTGCCAAAATCAGCTCTGCAAAAATCATCCTGTTCTGGTCGAGGTTGCTTTAAATGTTAATGAGCTCTGCTCGCCCCGCCCCTCTCTTCTCTCTGTGGAGTGACGAGCCTGTTTACTTTAGTCGCATTTAGCTGCGTTTAGCTGCTAAACTTGCTAACTAGCACGTTATTAGGAAAAGCGATCACAAAGATTATTAAAAAAAATCCTTATACACACTTTTAATGTAAGTGAAGCTATCATATCATATATATGTAACCAAACGTAATCCACTGCATCTTCAGCGGCTCAGATGTCGGGAGTAAATGACGACCACTATGTTCATTATTACATCCAGCAACACAACACCTCAATCGCTCAATCGGAGATATTCTTGTCTAACTTACATCCCTTCTCCGGCATCGAAACAATGGAAGTCGGACTGTTACAGCTGATTTAAGTGTCTGAGGTAAGACAATCAACTATCGCGGGAGCGGCCTCTCCGACAGGCATCTGAGAATGGCTCGATTTGAAAAAGGGGATATTATTTTTACAGATTAATTAAAAACCACTGCATGGATTTTTACCATTATAGGGTAGATGTGTACATACACTGCCAACACACATTAATGTTCAAACAACATGAAAAAGTCAACTTTGCATCCAATGACCCCTTTAAGAAGACCTTTGTCTCAAGAGATATGAAACAATTTTAACAATTCTCACTTGCTACTTAAATCTACAATATTTTTAATAACACATCAAAGATCAGGCAAATTTGCATGTGTGTCTTAAAAAGCGCCTTTTCTGCCATTTAGTGGTTTATAGGAAAATAATATCAAAAGCGCCTTTGATCCCAGGGTGCCTTTATCCCTGTTGTATCCTACACTTGCTATTATAACCAGTAAAACCTCTACAAATCCTGTGATGTGATGGTTTTTATTGTTTTTTTGCAGCAGTGGAGTGACAAATACTGCAATGCTAATGCCGTAATGCTAACGACTTATCTATTAAAGACCATTGCTTGAAAAACACAGTTTTCCTTCCTGTATTGATGTATTTCCTATGGAAAGGGGCTGTTTGGACAGAACATATCAAATAGCTTGTCCTTAAAAAAAAAAATCAATTGGCCATGAACCATGATCTGCTAGTTGCTATTGTTAGTCAGTCGCAGTTGGTTTAAAGGGGAGGGACATTCTTATCTACAGCATTTCGTTGGGAAAAAATCTGTGTGCAGAAGGTTAATTGTGTTAGCATTTAGTAGTACACTAGCATACAGATGGCTTTGAAGCTGACTGACATGGATTTAAAGGCACAACATGTTTATGAGGTCTTTAGGAACATCCAAAATGATGATATTGTACATGAGCAGTTAATAACAGACCAAACAATACGAAAACTATATCGTTTAATCAATACTTGTAGGTCAATGGAGGACATATCAAGTTCCAGGCAAACATTTCTCCACAGACAAGAGAGCCAGAGAAACTATTTTTAACCAACAGCCCGACTTCATATGGTCCCGCTGAAATGCTTTCAGCAGACTCCATTTCAAACATACTTGAGATTTCTCTCTCCTCTCTTCCCTTCCCTTCCCTTCCCTTCTCTCTCTCTCTCTCTCTCTCTCTCTCTCTCTCTCTCTGAATGCTTGTCCGAATGTCAGAACAATTAAATCCAGCTGGGATCTCTCCTTTGTCGACAGTCTTAATCATTTAAGAAGACGGTTCAAAACAAGAACTTTTCTGGAAAGCGAATCATGTCACATCCCAGCATCTTTGTGGCAAAGCGACCAGTCTGAACCGAAGACAAGGTAGCTAGCGTAAAGAAGAGTGCCAGATCTGTAATGGAAACAGATCCTTATCTTGGCAAAATCAGGCATTCAGTATCGTCCTCAGCTGGCGGCAGCCGTTCAAGGCGCAGCTGTGAGGCTGACACGCTCACCGATCGTTAAATAACACAGCATGGGACCTGCCAAACGAGAGTCTCCAACTTCACATTCTTCTACAGTCCGCTCCTCAGAGCCCCGGATAATATCGCTTCACTCGCCAACTGTGAACCTCTTTTCAGGCATGAAGAGAATTAAAATGGATTTGTGTTTCTGCCGGAAGAAACAGGCCTACTTCTGCAGCGAACCCAGAAGCGTCCTTGTGATGAACTCATTGGACCCTTGCCCCTAGACGCTCAGATGTTTAATTGGCAGAGAAGCGTGGACGGGTGTTTCTTCAACTACAGGCACTTTTGGCCCTCTGGACTTTAAGAAAATAAACTCCCCTAAAACACATATTACTCACTAGTTTATTTAATTTGTCCACTAACAATAACAGACAGTGTATGTACAACTAAACATTTTAAATATTTACTTAAAGAATTCAAATAGATATATTTTCACAAAATTACAGCCTGAGTGGAAATTGCACAATGAAGATGCACAATAAAAACGTCCTGTTCACAAGAGATATTTCTTCACACATTACAATGACTCATATTTCATCTCAAGCTCTTCACTGAATCTGTTGTCTCCTTGGTAAACAAGCACACCAATATGACAAAGAACTTCAATAGGTGCAAAACTGTTGGTTGCAATAAAAATGATGTCAATCATCAGGGCTATGCTTGTAATTTGTATAACATTTCATAATATTTTCACTCAACAAATATGGTTTATATTAAAGTTTTCATTATTTAAAAAGTTAGTAATATTTTCAATGTCATATTTTAAGATTAAAAACCACACTAAAAAAAGAATACTTTCAGCAAAAATGCATTAAATTAATCAGAAGTGACAGTAAAGACATTCAGAATTTTACAAAAGATTTCTACTCCAAATAAAATGCTGTTCCTTTGAACATGGAAAATAATAAAATATGTTCCACTGGGTGCCAAATCAGCATATTAGAATGATTTCTGAAGAATCAGACTGGAGTAGCTACTGTAAATGCAGCCCTGGTGAGCATTAAAAAGCATTCAAAAATCGTTCCGACCCCAAACATTTGAACAGCTGTATATCTATATATCTATACCGCAAAAATAAAACAAATACAGCTGCAAGCAGCGATTACCGGGCATATAAGGAAAAAGACATTATATATTATTTAGCGAAACAGTACCCATCTAAATCACTAATTAAAAAAGCATCCAGGCAAAATCCAGATAATTTGCCATAGAAATATGTTTTTTAACGTTTATGCCTTACAGCGCCAGCTGTGGTCCAATCCCCTTAAAACTTTGCATGCTTGTTTAGAATCACCTGTCGCATGTGCTCAGCAGGTTTCGTGAACTTTTGAGTTTTAACTTTTGAGTCAAGCTTCATAGGATTTTGGGTAAATTTGGACAGGCCCCTTTTCTAAATGACCCCGTTATAGCTTCCCAGAGGGTAAATGTCAACTTTTTTTTGATAATTATTGACCAGAGAATTGTACTTCAGTGTTTTTTTTCCAGATTGAGCAAAAAACCTAAGACTAGTTTACAAAAGTAGTTTTTTTAAATCTTCTCAATCATTTAACAAACGATTTGATTGACAGCAGTGGTTTTAGAGGCAAAGATGTCCAGAATGAGGAGTTCTATTATATGATATGAATATCGCACGTATGTGTGGAAAAACATACAATTGTTTACGATGTCTTTCAAATTTCTCTCAGGCCTTTGGGGCTGTGAGTCAAACTGGTCCACCCAGTTTCATTCCGATCGGCCTCCGTTAACACTGTCTAACAGGTGCTCAAACTTCGGCAGCCATATTTTTTGAGACACGAAAATGTCCTTATAGACACTTGTGGCACTTCAGACCAAGGCCATGCACAGCGATTTTACTGTTGACAGGACAAATAGTTGCACAGTTATGGCCATTTTTATGTTTTTTCCCTCTTATAGCGCCACCAAGTGGCCAAGCTCAACATGTTTCCTCCTGTGACCTCAGATTGAGCTCTTACATAAGTGTTCTGAGTTTGGAGAAGATACCTCATTCCATTCAGTAATTATAGGTATTTTACTAAAAGTGGCCCCGCCCCTTTCGAACATTTTGGCTACGGTAAGTTAAAAGTTCAACCTTTTTTTTGATAATTATTGATATTTACTCTAAAGAGAATCTTTCTGCACTGGTTTGGTTCAGATCTGGTGTAAAACCTAGGACTAGTTCGCAAGCTTTTTCAAAAACATACGAAATACCTGAAAATTTTGCAGGCTCACGGTCGAATCTAAGGCACGTACTCAGCCTGCGACTGATGGTTTAGGAGTTATGAGCTACAGTACCATTCCTCCAAGTTTCAAGTCTCCATGACTTACCGTTTGGTCCGCACGATCAGTTTTACATGGAGATTGATGATCCGTGAACATTCTAACAATTACAATAGGGTTTCAGCGCTATGTGCTTGAACCCTTAAAAACAAAACTGAAATCTGCTAGTTTTAATAAAAAATTATGATCGGGCATAAAAGTGTCTGAAGGAAACACCTGTGCATTTGTACCATACTTTAACATTACTTTAGCTCATAATTTCAGTCCTCTGGATACTGCATCAGCATGTTATCTCAGCTATTATGACAGCTCACTGTCTAATGTACTGCAATGTAGTATTGTGTCTCTAAGCATTTACTGAGCACCAATGTGCCCAAGCACTTGACCCAGACAAGGACTCCGCTGCAATGACAGCACTTAGCATCTGCACACATCTGCCTCTATTCTATAGTTTGCTTTTCATCAAAGAGGATTCCATCAAGGTAAATTCAGTGCTTAACATCAACTCCATAACACAAATGGTCCCACCAGGAAAAAAAAAAAAAACACTGGCTTTTTAAAAGGCTTTGAGACAGCAGCTGATGGCAAAACCCTCAGAGGAGTGTTCTGTGGGTGGAGAACTCTAAACCCCCTCCTCTCACGCTGGCACTCCAGACAACCTTGTTAAGCTGGAGCTTGAGAGCTCTCATTTATTCCCGTAAAACCCCAGAGAGACACGAGGAAAACAACACTCAACTGGCTGTTGGACCAGAAAATTATAACAAAGGAAACCAGACACAGGCCAGCCTGTCAAAGGGTCAAAACAATCCCTCCGAAGAATTCTGTAAAGCTTAGTTTCCTACATTCGACACAAACGACACCTCGGAGAGGGAGGAAAAAATTCCCTCTGTATTAGTAAGACGAGTTTATGAGGCACTAAATATAAAAACGAAGAAAACAAATGTGTGTGGGAGATTGAAAGCTCAAGGTGATTTTTTTTCCATTCTATTTTCTTCAAACGGCCATTCAGTGGATGTGGTTCACCATAAAAGATACCATGTGAACGGTCGCCACTCTTAACGTACACTTAAATGAGCCTCAAGATGGGCCTCTGGGATGTGTGCAGACATCTTAAAACCAACTCTGCTGAGAGCAGGATGTCTCTAGTGATCAAAATACGCTGAGAGAGCGCTCTCCATGACCCTGTACTTCAAGGTAAACACACTGTTTACTCCTACAAGACCGACAGATGGACTGGTGCATGCAAACAAGCTCACAAAAACACTGGTGTACGCTAGTTCTTCAATGATATATAAATGACAAAACTGAAATAAAAAACTATTGTTTATTAGGGATGCACTAAAATTTTAAATTTCTGTCTGACAAGTGTTTTTTATGTTATGGCCAATAATCATAAATGATTATAATATCATAAATTCAATAATTATAGCATAAATAAATATAAACATAAAACAGCCAAATTAAAAATGAATCATTGTAAATGATAGAAACAAATTATTATTATTATTATTATACACTAAACTAATTAGCAGTTAATTAAATTAATTTTAGGCTGTTTGTGGCTGCCTAGCAATGCAGGATCTTTAATATAGAACATTTATATATAATTTATAGTCAAGAGTTTCTAATGGATCTCATTCAATCATTATTTTGACTCTCAACTGTTCGTTTTACAAAAATGACATTTGGTTAAGAATGTGGACTATTCATTGCAGAGGCAATCCAACCAAAACAAAAAAACTCTCTTGTTGTTTACTCACCCTCATGACATCCAAGATGTATATGACTGTTTTTCTTCTGTGGAATACAAATTAAGATTTTTAGAATAATAATCCATCTCTGTGAGTCCATACAGTGCAAGTGAATGGGACCCTCAAAGTTGACGCTTTAAACACCATGCAAAGCAAACACTACAGTCACCCATACAACCCTAGGAAATGAATCAATGTCTTCTAAAACAAAACAATAGGTAAAACCTACTGTTTAGCTTTAGAACACACTGATTCATCTTCTTGGGATTTATGGGTTACCATTTGTGACCCTGGACCACAACACCAGTCACTGGCGTCAGTTTTTGAAGATTTATTCATCATCTGAAAGCTGAATAAATAAGCTTTTCATTGATGGACAATATTTGGCTGAGACCATTTGAAAATCTGGAATCTGAGGGTGCAAAAAATCTAAATATTGAGAACAGTTGAAGTTCTTAGCAATGCATATTACTAAACAAAAATTAGGTTTTGATATATTTATGGTTTATTTACAAAATATCTTCATGGAATATGATCTTTAATTAATATTCCAATGATTCTGGCATAAAAGAAAAAACTAATTTATTTTATATGTATTGTTGGGTATCGCTACAACTATACCCGTATGACTTACGACTGGTTTTGTGGTCCAGGGTCACATTTGTTTGGTGTGTGGTTTTTGAAGTGTCAACTTTTTCCATCCAATTGTATTACATGTATGCTGTGTTATCTGAAAAATGAAAGTCAGATACATCTGGGACGGTGTTAAGGTGTGAAGGTATGAAGTAATAATCCAGATATTAGAGCTGACACTAGGCACTTCTGTTAACAGGCCCAAATTAGGCATAAAATAGCCAAATGTCAGCCAACAAATCACTGTGGTTGAGATATTTCCATCTCTCACTACTATACACAGGCCATGGCTCCATGTAAAACCTGGCCCTGCAAACAATAAAACAGCAGCAGATGACAAAATTGCTGATGGACAAAGTGCAGAAGGTACAGACATCCACAAAAAACCTGATCTATTAAGAAAACACACAGGAGCAAACAAATGAATCAAACAGGATACGGTATCCAGGACACTATATTCTGCCAAAACCCTTTGTTGGCTTTACACTGGACAAACACCAAAAAACCTCACACAATAGCTGCGAAAGCAAATTCATCTCACAGGCCTGATGGCTGCAGCACTTGTAAAAGCTTATCCCAGCATTCTTAGGAGGTGTGTTGGTCAGACTGTGATGACGAAAGGAGACAAAGCAATGTTCAAGCAGACACTTAAAACATGCTTCTGGAGCCTTAAAGGAGAACTCCACTTCCAAAAAAACAATTCATAAATATTTTACTCACCCCCTTGTCATCCAAAATGTTCATGTCTTTCAGTCATGAAGAAATTATGGTTTTTGAAGAAAGCATTTCAGGATTTTTCTCCATATAATGGACTTCACTGGTGCCCCGATTTTGATCTAAACAATCCCAGCCGAGGAAGAAGGGCCTTATCTAGCTAAAAATGATCGGTCATTTTTTTTGGAAAATAAAAATTTGTATACTTTTTAAGCACAAAAGCTTGTGTAGCACAGGCTCTGGGATTCACAACGCTACGTACTATTAAATTAAGACGAAAGTTCACGCGCAACGTAGGCGGAACTACAGACCCAGTGTTTACAAAGTGAACGCGCAAAGACTAAGAAAGTGCAAGTCAGTCAAACGCTGTTTACAAACAAAAAGGTACAACGATGTCGGACGATTTTGAAGTTGTAGGAGAAAATAAGATGGAGTTTTTCGCCATAGTTTACCTTTTTGAGCCGGAGAACACAGACGATGAACTTAGACGTGATTCGTAGTAGTGATGGGAAGTTCAGATCATTTTACCGAGTCGGACCTTTGAGTCTTGTTCAGCAAAATAAACGAAACTTTTTTCGAGTCATTTCGTTCATTTTAGCAAAATATAATTAAAATCTTACGTGTTACTTCCCTAACACATCTACTGCTTACACAAACATTGATCACACTACAAACAAGACAAAACTATAATGCTATAAGAAACAGAAAAGATTAATTCATTGTTTACCTGGGTCTTTAGTCTATGATTAGCTCACCTCACCTCTTATCTTACCGTTCATCACATGACAGCCCCATAAGCTCAACCAATGCAGTGTGAGCCGGAAAAAGAATTGATTAGTTCACCTCTCGAGTCTTCGGGTTCGAGTCGTTCGTTCATCACGTGACAGCCCCATAAGATGAACGAACGACTCAAATAAATGAAGACTCGAAACAGGTGAATTCCAGTACAGAACCTAATAAGATGTTGCACATGCGCGACTGAACGAATCACTCCCCGAGACGACTCGCTCTTCCCGAGTGACATTAAAGATTTGTTCAAAATGAACAAATCGTTCAAAAACGACCCATTACTAATTTGTAGCATCGTGGACACGCATCCCAGAGCTAGTGCTACACAAGTTTTATGCTTAAAAAGTATACAAATTTTTATTTTCCGAAAAAAAAAATCATCGTTTTGCTAGACAAGACCCTTCTTCCTCAGCTGGGATCATTTAGAGCCCTTTGAAGCTGAATTAAACTGCATTTTGTACCAATGAAGTCCACTATATGGAGAAAAATCCCGAAATGGTCTCCCAAAAAACCATAATTTCTTTACGACTGAAGACAGAAAGACATGAACATCTTGGATGACAAGGGGGTGAGTAAATTATTTGTAAATTGTTGTTCTGGAAGTGGAGTTCTCCTTTAAAGAGACAGTTCACCCAGGAATAAAAATGATTAGTCATTATTTAGTGATCCTTACATCTTTCTAACCCTGGCGAGTGTCCAAACTGTTCTTTTCCATGTAATGAACATAAATGGGGACCAACTACAGTCACCATTCACTTTTATTGTGGAAAGGAAGAGCTTGGACATTCTTCAAAATACCTTTTTTTGTGTTTCACAGAAGCAAAAAGTCATACAGGTTTGGAACAACATGAGGGTGAGTAAATGATGACAGAATTACCATTTCTGAGTGAACTTTCACTTAAAAGAAAAGCTGCTGGAGCAAGTGCTAAATTTGGTCACTTCAAAAGCTGTTTTCCACAAGAGCCACTCTGTGACTTTTTGACTGTGAATGATTATCAAACGGAGCATTGTTTAAACTGCAGAAGCCTGCAGAAATGACCTTTGGAGCGAATGTCATGG
The DNA here is from genome assembly GCA_036247105.1 of Cirrhinus mrigala. NCBI lineage: Eukaryota > Metazoa > Chordata > Actinopteri > Cypriniformes > Cyprinidae > Cirrhinus > Cirrhinus mrigala. The sequence continues at coordinate 19,886,330 of CM070018.1, forward strand.
CGTTGGGAGCAAATATTAGAGGACGAGGCACTGGAACGAGAATAAAGCTGCATTTTGTGGCTTGTTTGTGATAACAGGTAACAGGTAATGTCAAGCGGCGGCTCACGTTACGAACTTCAGCAGTTGCTATTTCTCACAGCACAGCATAACATTTGAGTTTAAAAAGGCAGAAATGCTGGTATATATTTAGCCAGGCAAAAGATATTGACTTTCTACTCACTTCCACTCTTTTCTAATTGTTCTGCACCAGTGACATGAAACAAAAAAGGCCAAGTCTGTTTCTAGAAACTTGTCAAAGCAAACGCCGGTGTAATTTTTCTTTGTTTGAAAATGTAAGTGGTTAATGCTTTTCCATCTCTGAAGGGCGACCTCTCCTGAGTTAGGACTAAAGCCAAACCATTCCTCCTCCCTGGCCTAGAAGTGCTGCTGGCAGGTCAGCGGGGATGTCTGGTATTTAGTGTTGCGTCTGACAGTGGCGGTAGAGTTGTTGATGGGCAGTGAGAGTGAGAGAGGAGACTGATGTCAGCCTTGAGCCTGCTTTATGTGAGGAGATATTCAGACCTGCTGTAAAAATTCCACAGAGAAACACTTTTTCTCTGCCTCTGGATGCTACTTTTGCATCTCTGTTTTATTTTAAGGCCGTGACAAGCTTGTTCAGGTTCAGCCCTATATTTGCTTACGCACAAGGCAGGCATTTATTTTTGGAATATAGACTTATATTCCAAATATAAGTCTGCAATATAGACTGTAAGTGCTTGAGCATTAAAGCACCAGTTCACCCAAAAATCAATATTTTTTCCTCATTCACTCACTTTCATGTCATTTCCAACACTTGTCTTCTTTTATAAAGCCTGTGTTTTGACATGAATGACATTGTAAAAATAAGGAGTGAGGTTTCAGGGAGTTTTGTGAAACCAATTTGATCATTATTTTTACAATCTATTCATCAGTGCCAGCAAGACTAGGCAAAATTCAGAAAAACGAAAGAACTGACTCCCCACTATATGTGAATTTGAATTGAATTGGCTGCAACCCTCAGAAGGTTGAATGAGAATTCGAACTGGAATGAAGAAAGAGGAATTTACAGAACTATAAATCAAAGAAATTCAACACAAGTGATGCACTCTGGGAAATGAAGTGTTCTTTCATTCGGGTCTGGAAAAAACTCATTCCTTCTGACCACAAGGATTTTTAAAGTTGGCATGAGATGAAAATTCACCCTATAAAATTTCTAAATACATGTTGTAAATCTTACTGTGAATCATTTATCTATGTATATGTTTGATCTTGTAATTTGACCTTGTGATTTTTTAACGAAATGTCACAACTGGATCTTCTAGTGAAACGTGCAAGCTGAGGTACATCCGCCTCCATTTTTGATGTCAAAATGCAGTCAACAATCACTCCGTAAAAGTCCCTGCTTTAAATTTTGCTACACTCAGATGTACTTCACAATATGGAAGAAAATGCTGCTTCTGTTTTTATAGTGAATTCAAACCTTTGGCAGACTTTGCTTTTCTAAAATGTATTCATTATGTTGATATTTGTTCTGAATGGTACACAACTCTGCCCTCTGTCCTCCACTATATGGACAAACAGACAGTCTCACCCCTGAATTTCCTCCAGCGTTTAAGCCAGAAGTCGATGTGTTGGTATGGCCTAAACAAATAGAGCAATGTTTAAATAGTGACACAGAGTCACAGTGTTTAAACTTCTCGTGACGTCAACCTACAAATACATACTGTTATCAATGTATAAATTAACCCTATAAAGCGTATGGTGTCATATTTAATATGCAAATTTGTAAGGTCTCTAAATTACCAACATTATCAAAACCTTACTATAAAACCTGTTATACACAATCTACTACATGCCTTCTGACTTCTGACTAGGAATTATATTTCCACCTATATAACATCCACTTTCAGGTTGTGATACAGGTATTTTCACAGTGAAATCTTTAATGATTTGGAAGTAATAATAACCTTTATATGGTTGAGGTCAAAAGTTTACATACACCTTGCAGAATCTGCAAAATGTTATTTTATCAAAATAAGAGAGATCGTAAAAAATGCATGTTATTTTTTATGTAGTACTGACCTGAATAAGATATTTCACATTAAAAGATGTTTACATGTAGTCCACAAAAGAAAATAATAGTTGAATTTATAAAAATGACCCTGTTCAAAAATTTACAATCACTTTATTTTTATTACTGTGTTGTTCCCTGAATGATCCACAGCTGTGTGTGTTTTTTTTTTTTTTGATTTAGCGATAGTTGTTCATAAATCTCTTGTTTGTCCTGAACAGTTCAACTGCCTGCTGTTCTTCAGAAAAATCCGTGAGGTCCCACAAATTCTTTGGTTTTTCAGCATTTTTATGTATTTGAACCCTTTCCAACAATGACTGTATGATTTTGAGATCCATCTTTTCACACTGAGGACAACTGAGGGACTCATGTGCAACTATTACAGAAGGTTCAAACGCTCACTGATGCTTCAAAAGGAAAAACGATGCATTAAGAGTCGGGGGTGTAAACTTTTGAACAAAATGAAGATGTGTACATTTTTCTTATTTTGCCTAAATATCACATTTTTTCATTTAGTTCTGCCCTTCAGAAGCTACAGAAGACACTTTCATTTTTCCCAGAAAACAAAATTAAATTTAAAGTTAAATTTACCCTGATTTTCAAATTCCAAAAGTTTACACGCCCCAGCTTTTATTGCATTGTGTTTCCTTCTGAAGCATCAGTGAGCGTTTAAACCTTCTGTAATAGTTGTACATGAGTCCCTTAGTTGTCCTCAGTGTGAAAAGATGGATCTCAAAATCATACAGTCATTGCTGGAAAGGGCTCAAATACACAAAAATGATGAAAAACCAAAGAATTTGTGGGACCTGAAGGATTTTTCTGAAGAACAGTAGGCAGTTTAACTGTTCAGGACAAACAAGGGACTCATGAACAACTATCTCTAAACAAAAAAAACACACAGCTGTGGATCACTGTGGATGGTAAAAACACAGTGATAAGAATCAAGTGTATGTAAACTTTTGAACGAAGTCATTCATTTTTATAAATTCAACTATTATTTTCTCTTGTGGATTATATGTTAACTTCTTTTATGTAAAATATCTTATTCAGGTCAGTACTAAATAAAAAATAACATGCATTTTGTATGATCCCTCTTATTTTGGTAAAATAATTAACATTTTGCAGATTCTGCAAAAACTTTTGACTTTAACTCTATATATCAAAACAAACAATTACTGAGAATTTAAGAATTTCATCATAATGTTTGACCATGTAAATATCAGCAACTGCATGAAACTGCATATCTTTGTTCAATGTAGGCCTCTGAATAACATGTTTTTTCCTCCTCCAAACTAATATATATATATATATTTAATGCCATTTCAAAAGCTAAATGACTATTATTTTATATGTCGAGCTTTACAGGGTTAATCTAGGATAGCAAAAACTAAAAAAAAAAACAACATCCAAAAACGTACATTGAAAAATTACACTTCTCCGTTAATATCAAGTGTAATATTTGTATTTCGCCTCTCTCTCTTTTTTCACACTTTCACAGCTGTGCTCAAGGGTATGAGACGGAGCTCTGTAAGCCAGCTGTTTTCTTTAAGTCCAGCACAAATGTGAAAAATGGCTTGTCGTGAATACGAGACTAAAAAAAAAACACAATACCCCTCAGGAACAGGCTGCTTTTTGTAGAGAGCAAAAAATTTGCTATGAGAAACTTGGCTAGGCTGAAAATAATGAAAGATCTTTTGCACATGTATTGTGTTTCTGAGATAAGCATTGAGTGCTCTCACAATCACTGAACATGAGACTTCTGAGATGACAATGGACTAACAGATCTTGACTGCAAAGAAAACCCAGGCGCTCACAGGACACACACACACACACAAACGGAGAGAGTCAGAGAGGGAGAGCTGGGGGTAGATGAAGAGAGAGAGAGAGACAGAGAAAAAGAGAAGAATAAAAGAGAGCACACACTAAGCTGACAGACAGGCAGGCCTAAATAAGCGAGACCACAGCATCAGCCTCTCATGCGCATCATCCCTGTAATGGCATCGTGTAAATATTCCAGCCAGATCAACAGGCCATAAAGAGGAATCCATCATCTGCACATAATCTCTGACAGATTTACTGGCCTGGGCTGACAGGCTTCCCTGTATGATAGCACGTCTGGGATAACACCCCCCACGTGCACACACATACAAATAACCCACTGCACATCTTCTCTCTGACAAGCGGAGGTGACGGCTGTGCTATCAGGTTCAAGTGTGCAGTGTGTGGAGGGTACGCTCTCATCTTTGTTATGGTTTGATCTGGGCTTTCTGATGTTGAGATAATTACACACAACTGGGGTGTGAAGATGTAGAGTCACTCACTGTCACACATCTCTAAGTGGAGAAATGGAAACGGCCTGCGTTACAACCAGTGGTGTGCACAGACCTCAGCTGGGGCATGGGAGTCCCCTCGGCTGAAATCGGCTTTCTTTTGCAGGGGGGATGGAGAGGGATGTGAGGGCACTTTAACATTAGCGATTAAAAGGGCAGCAGCTCAAACCCCCTGTGCTTACCACTAAAAATATACATTTAGTGATTAACGCAATTGTGATATATGTGGTTTAATTTGACTGCAACAAGACTGTAATATGAAAATGTTATGGTTCATATTAAGTTAGTTATTCACTATAATTAACAATGAAAACTAAAAATAAAATAAAATAAAATAGACAGGACATTATTGTTATTATTATGATTATTATGATTATTATTATTCACCATAAATGAGAACTAAATCCACATTAAAATAAAATAAAGCCATTTTATGGTTCATATTAAGTTACTTATTCACTATAATGAACACATAAAACTTAATAAAATAAAATAAAATAAAATAAATATTTACCATAAATGAGAACTAAATCCACATTAAAATAAAATACAACAATTTTGTGGTTCATAATAAGTTACTTATTCACTTTAATTAACAAAGAAAACTTAAAAGCATGTAAAATAAAATAAAATAAAGACATTGTCAGGACATTATTACTATTATTATTATTATTATTCACTATAAATTAAAAAAAATTCCACATTAAAATAAAATAAAGCAAAAAAGAGACTAAAATAACATAAAAAAGAGACCCTAGATACAAGTTAAAAATAAAACAATATTGTAAGGACATTTTTATTTATTTATTTATTTATTTATTTATTTTTAATTATAAAACTTCACTATAACCAAAAATTAAATGCTTGTCAGTAGTAGGGTATTGTTAGAATCATGATATTACTACTGTTAATTTTTTTTTTTTTTTTTTTTATATAAAATACAAAATAAAATAAAATAAAAACATTGTCAGGACATTATTATTATTATTATTTTTATTATTATTATTATTATTATATAAAATAAAAAGTAAAATTAAGAGAGCCTAGATACAAATTAAAATAAAATGAAAAATATTGTAAGGACATTTATTATTATTATTATTATTATTATTACTATTATTAATACTTCATTATTACCAAGAATTAAATGCATGTCACAATATAAAATAAAAAAAATGTACAGCAGTAGCGTATTATTATAATTCATAATAATACATTACTACTATTCATTTAGTTGAATAGTATATTCATTTAGTTATATAGTATATATATATATACACAGTACTGTGCAAAAGTGTTAGGCCACTAGTATTTTCACCAACAAAAAAATGGTTTTAAGTCAGTTATCTTTTGCTGTAGTGTGTCAGAAGGAAATATCAGTTTACATTTCTAAACATTCATTTTGCCATTAATTGTAATAATCCAGTGAGATTTTTGTTTGCTCAAGGAGTCTGACAACAGCCAGTGCTCCACACAGAGATCTGATCTGACCATCATCCAGTCTGTCTGGAATAACATGAAGAAACAGAACAAACTGAGACAGACTAAATCCAGAAGAACTGTGGCAACGTCTCCAAGTTGCTTTAAGAAACCTACATGCAAAGCTACCTGAAAACTCATGCACAAATGTACCCAGGGCAAAAGCTGTTTTAAATGCAAATATGGTTTACCAAATGTTGATTTAATTTAGTTAATAGAAGTTAATCGATAAAATCTATTTATGGCATTATTTTTGACAGCATCCTCATTTTACAGCATTTTTACACAAGTGCCTAAAACATTTAACAGTACTTTGCAGGTAGGTTTCTTAAAGCAACTTGGAGATGTTGCCACAGTTCTTCTGGATTTAGTCTGTCTCAGTTTGTTCTGTTTCTTCATGTCATTGAGATGGTCAGATCAGATCTCTGTGTGGAGCACTGGCTGTTGTCAGACTCCTTGTGCAAACAAAAATCTCACTGAATTATTACAATTAATGGCAAAATGAATGTTTAGAAATGTAAACTGATATTTCCTACTGACACACTACAGCAAAAGATAGAAATAACTGACTTAAAACCATTTTTTGTTGGTGAAAATACTAGTGGCCTAAGACTTTTGCACAGTACTGTGTATATATATATATATATATATTATTTATTTTATCACAAGGCTCTACTGGCAGTACTGTGGCAATAAACTGACCTTAACTGGATCACAAACCTCTGAAACCACTAAATGTTTTACTGGTGGTCTCAGATGCTCTAATTTTCCTCTTATTTAATTTTCTCAAATTTAAGATGTCCAAGTTAATTAAAGTCTTTGATTCCAAAAATGGGCCTGAAAATACGATTTCCCATTTCATACATGGCCTAGTATCATCCTTGAGAGGCAGCGTACTGCAATTCCATGATCCACGCAGGCCTAACAGCCAGAGACAAATGGCTCCTATCTCTGCCCTGCAGGTTTGTTCATTTCCTCTCTCACTGACGGGAATGCCTCTCTCATTGGCTGGCCCAACCTCACTGAATCAAAACCCTCACTCCTTTATTCATTTATTTTGGTCATTTAATCATAAACGTATATCATTTAAGAGCAGGTCTATGAGCCGTTTGGCCATGAATGCCGCCCTCAGGTGCCTTTGATGTGAGGGGCTGAATCCTGGTAGCGTGCACTGTGAAATAGAGCCATGTATCCATGATCAAGGCTATGACCCTGTCAGTCTCTATTACCAAGCTTTATCACTTTCGGCTTGGACGTAAAAACCACAGGGTGGGTTAATGATGAAATGGTGAGATGGAGCACATGATTTGTAATGACCTAAAATCAAACGTGACAGTGACCGTTAACCAAGAATAACGGTCATAAAACCAGGTGACAATAAGAGAATCAAATCTATGAATCACTGCTAATACATCTGTCAGCATGACCAATAAAGTTTAAACACCAAACATCTGCTGTCAGATGTCAGTTGCTACTTATTTTAAGACTTTTTATGAAATTTAAATAAAACTACAGTGATGCAATACTGCATTTATTGTTTATTTAGGTGACATTTTGCTCCATGCCCCTGTTAATTTCTGACCCTGCTTATGGACCATGTCAAGTTTGTGAAATACTGGAGTTCCAAGCACCTCCATGTAATTGGAATTGACTGCTCCACCTCAGCCATTATCATTTATAATTACAACTGACCCATGGGAGCGGTAAGTATTTTTCATTGATTTCCGGTGCTCAGCTATGCTTTTCTAGGCAAACATGTCCTTTTCATTGGTTATATAAATAGAACAAAGCCCTGACGGGGTCAATGTTAAATGCTTCACCCGAGATTCGGCTTTCCACTGAAAATAAGTATAATGAGGTTATTGTGATTCCCATCAAACAGATCTGAATAAAAATATCTATTATTTCTCCTTAACATTTTTAAGGCACTTTAATGGTTGACTATATCATCTGGTACAACCTTGTACAAATCCATGCGCTTTATTTTCTTGTGTTTTGATAGTAGTGGCATCCAATACAGACAATACTAACAGCTTGATCCCTGAACAGTAAATAAAATGAAAATATTATCAATAAAATAAAACATAAAATAAAATCCAAAACGGAAAAATTAAAATGTAATGACACAAAATGAAACCGAACCAATGAAACAAAACAAAAAATGGTAATTGAATAAGATAAAATAAAATAAAATGCAAAACCACAAAACAAACAAAACAAAACATGACACAAAACAAAGCCAAAAAACAAAACACAAATGATCTTTGAATAAAATAAAATAAAAACATTACAAAACAAATCAAAACAAAATGACACAAAAGAAAACACAAATTATTTTTGAATCAAATTTGAAAAAAATAAATAAATAAATAAAACAAAACATAAAATAAAATAAAATCCATAAAAAAACAAAACAAAATGTGATGACACAAAATAAAACCGAACGCAATGAAACAAAACCACACAACAAAACACAAATGATAACTGAATAAAAACGAAAATAAAATGCAAAACCTAACAAAACAAAACATGACACAAAATAAAGCCAAGAAACTAAACACAAATGATCTTTGAATAAAATAAAATGCAAATGTAATAAAACTAAACAAAATGACACAAAACGAAACCGAACACAACAAAACAAAACATAACGACACAAAACAAAACAAAACGTAATGACACACAACTAAACTAAACTAAACTAAACAAATGATCTTTGAATAAAATAAAATATAAATTAAAATGCAAACGAAACAAAACAAAACATAATGATAAAATTAAAAAAAAAAAAAACACAAAACAAAACAAATGATCTTTGATTAAAATAAAATAAAACATAAAATGCAAAACATAACAAAACAAAATGTAATGACACAAAACAAAACAAAACACAAATGATCTATGAATAAAATAAAATAAAATAAAATATAAAATAAAATGCAAAACATAACAAAACAAAATGTAATGACACAAAACGAAACAAAACACAAATGATCTATGAATAAAATAAAATAAAATAAAATATAAAATAAAATGCAAAACATAACAAAACAAATTGTAATGACACAAAACGAAACAAAACCAACAAAACACAACAAAAATGATCTTTGAATAAAATAAAATAAAATAATAAAAAAGAAAAACAAATCAAAACAAAATGACAGAACAAAACAGAACGTAATGAAAAGAAACAAAACAACACATATATGATCTTTGAATTAAATTAAAATAAAACATAAAATAAAATCCATAAAAAAAATGTAATGACACTAAATGAAACTGAATGCAACGAAACAAAACAAAACAAAATGTAATGACAGAACAAAACAAATCCAAAAAACAAAACACAACACAAATGATCTTTGAATAACATAATTCAAAGATAAAATACAATAAAATAAAATGAAAATGGTCATAAAACCAGGTGACAAGAGAATCAAATCTATGAATTACACTGCTAATATATCTGTTAAAGTTTAAACATCAAACATCTGCTGTCAGCTGTTACGTATTTTTACAAAACAAAACAAAATGTAATGACACAAAACAAAACAAAACAAAAAAAAACAAGAACAAAAACAAAACAAAACATAAATTATCTTAAATAAAATAAAATTAAATAAAATCATCTTTTAATAAAAAGGAAATCATCTTTTATGGCTGTGACATTGTATTTGCTATCTTAAAGAAAAAGGGGTGAGTATATCATCTTGTTTCAAAAGGAAATGAAACACAGGACAGAAAAAAAGAAAGCAATTACATGCTGTATCTAAAATTTTATATTTCTAAAACACAAATGTGAGGATCAGACAATGTACACAAAAGCCCATTAATCACTGTTGCCTCTAAAGCAATCTCGTGTGTTATCATTCTCCTGGTATCTTTCACAAAGCTTTCACAAAGGAAAGCCATCTCTTTAGATGTATGACTTACAGTACTGAACAGAAAACAAGCAAATTGCTTTGCCTATACAGCAATTACCACTAATCAGTCAGGCTGAGTCCTCCATTTTGCATTTGGCTCTCAGTGCACGTATCACACCTTAATTGTCTCTCCTCAGACTAAAGCCTGCAGCCGAGAGCACAAAGGCAGCTCTTTAACTGCAGGAAAACAATGCTAATGCTAACCCGGGGAACGGGGACGGCCAACTCCTCACTTTACAAGGGGACGTTTGCTTATTGTTGCAAACAAGCTACCACATCAGCCTTTGTCTTACAGTAGGAGGGAACTCTGGGAAAAGCCTTTTACTGAGGCGAATATCGGTCCGCAGCATTAGGTGTTATCATCTGACGGGAAAAAACACAGAGCATACAGTAACACAGTCAGAAGTGAAACAGCGGGATCTCGGGGGAAGGCTTTACATAATTTATATCCCATATTCCCCCTCCTCTCTTAAGGGGCATTACCAGGAATGTCTAGCATTCCAGTAGGCTAATGGTCATAAGCCGTTGTGTGCGTGTGTGTGTGTGTGTGTGTGTGTGTGTGCATGTGTGCATTTAAAGGCCGATTATTTACAGCACAAAATGAATCAACTAGACATTTCACTATAACTAAGCCCACACCGAATCTGTTCCTGTAAAAATCTGCAGAAAGATCGACAAATTTTTAAACGGAAAAAATAAATATATAAATTGTATACATCCTCATCATTGTGTTCATCAATTAAATATTGTGGCTATTTTTAGAAGGATAAGCACTTGATTAGTTCCACTTCATCTTCTTGTTTCAATAGGAAATACAACAGAGGACAGTTAAGAAGCGTATCCATGCTATATATCATAGCATGTCAGATAAAAAAGCTTAAAAAACACAAATGTAAAATAAAAAAGAACTTAGAAATAATTAAAATAAAATAAAGAAAAATAAAATACAATAAAGTGAGCCTAGATACAAACCTACAAGCCTAGATAAAGTAAAATAATTTAATTTTTAATTTAATTTAAATAATTTTTTTTTAGGTATTTAGGACATTTATGTATTTATTTATTTATTTAATTTATTTATTATTATTATTATTATTATTATTCTCTATAAACAAGAACTAAATCAATATTAAAATAACACTTATTGAAATAAAATAAAATAAAGAAATAAAAAATAAAATAAAGTGAGCCTAAACATTTGTAATGACATTACTACTTATTCAGTATACATGAGAACTAAATTAATGTTAAAATAACATTTATTGAAATAAAATAAAATAAAATAAAGAAAAATAAAATACAATAAAGTGAGCCTAGATACATAAACATTTGTAAGGACATTTATGATTATTATTATTATTATTCACTATTATTATAAAACACTTGTATGGACATTTATTATTATTATTATTATCATCAACATCTATAACCCAGAACTACCTGTATGTTAAAATAAACATTCAAATAAAATAAAGTAAAATAAAAGTGGACAAAACACAAAAAATGACATTTATGAATAATAATTACATGCTGTATTTAATCTGTCAGTTTAAAAAAGCTTTATAAAACACAAATGTAAGGATCAGATAATGAATACAACAATACAAAGACCATTAATCACTTTTGCCATAATTGCCATAATTGTTAGCGTTCTCTTGGCATACTTCACAAAGCTCTAAAAGGAAATATATTCATAATTAAACCTATTTATTGAATATTTTGGCCATTTTTCATGATGTTTTTACCATGTTTACCATTGCGTAAAATTTCCAATAACCTACGCAGCCCATTATCTTATTTTCTTTTACCGTGTCTCCAGTATATCAAGTCTTAGATCATTATTAAAATATGCAAGCTGACAAAATCTACAATGCTTAGCTGATATAATGTCAATAATTATATTCCTTATCTACAGTACATTCAGAAAGTCGTTTGGTGTTTTTGGACCAGTGTGTGTATAACTGTATGGGAAAATGGCTTCAAAAGCGCACGTCTGCGTTGTTGAAGGTAGGGATTATCTCTAGACGGCATTCAGAGAGCTTTTCAGTGCTTTACACTGAATATCGTATCCCACCCCACTCTACCTTCCCTTTAATAGGATAACCCCAACGTCTAATAAAAAGCACATAATTTGTGCCATTCCAGCGCTCGCCTCAGCCATGCAGCAAACGCAAGCCCCGCGGAGGGCAGATACACAGACGGGCAGGTTAATGATGACACAGTCAGAATGTCAGGGTGCCGAGGGCACTCCATTCCTTCATATTACAGAGCTGCTGGAAACAGCTTAATGGACAGGATCCGAGGCCAGAACGCAGCGTGAGGGCAGAAAGACAGCGAGATAGACACGGACGAGTGGGACGCGGGAGAGAAAGAGAAGAAAAAACCTCTCCGGAGGGGATGGTCATTCTGAAGGCAGTGATATCCCTCTGGGCGGGAAGAGAGACAACGGGTGTGGAGAATAGAGGGATGCTGTTAAGAGCCAGGTTTGGCATCATATACAAAACACGAAAATACATACAGCAGACGTCTCGCTGGGATGCGCGGCTCAACAACAAAAATGTGTCAGTTTAGCAACATATTTTAATAGGGTGTAAGACAAAGTTATTTATACTGTACTATTCATCAAAATATGATTAACATCTTGACATTATGATCAATCATAAAACACTACTTGACTTTTTAAAAAAAAATGTATTATTTTATTTATTGCAGGAATGAAGGGTTATAACACCTATGACAAACTCTCATAAAAGACTCATTTTCATAATAAAATCAATCATTTATAAGATTAAACAATTGTTTTTCAAAGAATTTAACATTGTAATAAATAGATAACAATAAAAGAAACATAAATAATGTGCACCTTTTAACAGCCTCTTTTTATTCTAAACTTTAACCTTGTATTTTTCCACTTACTGCATTTTAAAAATACAGGTTTTTAACATTGATAACATCAATGACAAGAAATCAAGTGACAAATATTCCTTTTAAATTATTTATATTCTTAATTACTTATTTTGCTTTGCTTAAACTACTGCTTCAGCTCGAGGAAAATAGAATGGAAGAATGAATGAATGATTATAAATGTTTCATAATATTTTCAAAATTATTAGAGAAGTTAGGTTAGAGAAAGCTGTTTATTCTAGACTGCAAAGACTGTAAAGTTAAAGGAGAAGTCCACTTCCAGAACAACAATTTACAGATAATGTACTCACCCCCTTGTCATCCAAGATGTTCTTGTCTTTTTTTCTTCAGTCGTAAAGAAATAGTGTTTTTTGAGGAAAACATTTCAGGATTTTTCTCCATATAATGGACTGATATGGTGCCCCGAGTTTGAACTTCCAAAATGCAGTTTAAAATCGGCTTCAAACGATCCCAAATGCAGTTGTAAATGATCCCAGCCGAGGGTCTCATCTAGCAAAATGATCGGTTATTTTCACTTAAAAAAATACAATTTATATACTTTTTAATCTCATACGCTCGTCTTGTCTTACTCTGCATGAACTCTGTGTATTCTGCCTCAAGACAGTTAGAATATGTCGAAAAACTCAGACCGTATTTTCTCTCTCAACTTCAAAAATCATTTCAAAATCATCCTACATCGCTGCAGAAGCACCGACCCAGTCATTGCAAAGTGAACAAAGGTAAAACAGCCATATAGGACGATTTTGAAGTTGAGGGAGAACATGGGATGGGAGTTTTTTGACATACCCTAACTAGAATACACAGAGTTCGGGGAGAGTAAGACAAGACGAGTGTCTGATATTAAAAAGTATATAAATTGAACTGTTTTTTTTTTAAATAACCAATCGTTTTGCTAGATAAGACGCTTTTTTCTCAGCTGGGATTGTTTACAACTGCATTTGGGATCGTTTGAAGCTGCATTTAAACTGCATTTTGGAAGTTCAAACTCGGGGCACTATATCAGTCCATTATATAGAGAAAAAATGTTTTCCTCAAAAAACATAATTTCTTTACGACTGAAGAAAGAAAGACATTAACATCTTGGATGACAAGGGGGTGAGTACATTATCTGTAAATTGTTGTTCTGGAAGTAGACTTCTCCTTTAATGTACCTACTGTACTAGGGCTGGGTAAAAATATCAATTTCTTGATTTTAATAGATCTTCATTTTTCCAAAACAATATTTTTTCCTAAATCCTAAGAATCAATTAGTCTAGCCTGTTTTCAGGTAATGAACAAAACACTGTAGCGCACCTTCCACCCAATAAATCGTAATAAGCTTTGTGCTTTGTTACTTTTGATATGAAACAAAGTCTCAGATTTCAAATTCTGTCCATTTTATTATAGCATTCAAACAATTAATGCCGTTTTATCACTGTTTAATGTAGAGTGACAGTTTAAAAGAAGCAGCAGCCAACAAATTTATGTTTGAATAAATCAAGTTTTTATGACAGCCACCATTTAAATGTTTATATTTCAAAACCTTTAATCTTCAATATTACAGTAAAGTTGTAAAAGCTGACTCTGAATATGATATATTTTACAGTATTAGTTACAAGATTTTTTTTCCTTGAGAAAATCACAAGATTGTGAATCAGAATCAGAATTGAATCAAATCGTGAAATTTGTGTCAAAATATAGCCCTATACTGTACATTATAATTATAATACCTATTCGCTTGTTAAGTGATGACGTAATGCATCCAACCAATGCACCAACGAGTACTGTTTCCGTGTTCAAGCCTCAACTTATTTTACTTGAAAACAGCCGTTTCTGAGCACTGTTTGATTATATTAAACATTTAAGCTAAACATTTGCAAACTTGCAGTATACACTACAGTCTCTGTGCTCACAGCGTCCCAAAACACAAATAATTTTTAGATTTATTTATTTATATGTATATTTTCAATGTCTGGCTATCTGGGATTTCGGTATGGAGTTAAAGGGGAGGATCATAACTTTTTTTGGCAGTGTTATATCACATTGTGAGTGTATATAAGCACCGTTTGTAGTTTTCTCATGGCATCTGATAAAGCCTTTGCACACGGAAGTGGTGACGTGTGACGTCAGACTTAACAAGCGAATAATGCCTAAAATGCACTTCCGTGACCGTCCCCCTGTAGTCAAAAAATTTATCCCTTAAAGCTCGTCTTTGATTATCAAAATTGCATATTTAAATGTATTTTCTTGTGAAAATAATTTTGTCATGCCTTAAAACAGCTTGAAGGTAACTCTACCCCTCTTGCCTCATTTACTTTAAGCGACTTCTATGAATACGCAAATTAGCCTCGCCTCCACTCAGTCACACTGGCCAGAGCCTCCTGGTCCACTAACTGAACTGTAGTAAACACGATATAATGGCGATACACGGATAATGACTGATAAAACTATGTTTTTACTAGCGGACAGCTACAGTGGATACTGTAACATCGTTAAAGTTACTTACTTGATGATGTCGTGTCCTCGAAATGCCTTGAAGTCTGGAATGCAGCCTAGTTTGTGATTCAAATTCGCGCCCGCGAGCATATGCGTGTGAAGTGCGGATGCCAATATGGCAGAGGTGGGTCTGACTCCGGGCTGCTTTTAGACTGTTGCCGTGGGTTATTATTTAAGTTAGCGGTTAGCAGTTAGCGGTTTTGCTCTATTTAATTTTTGGTTTTGTGCTGTTAATCCTGTAGAGCAGTTCGTAGTAGATGTCACAGTTACTTCAGCTACGCGCACACAATGGTGGGAGAAAAACACTGGTAACAAGTTGAGGGAAACGGTAAAATCCATGGAATAAGAGAAAAAAAAAATGTTTGTGCCTTTTGATGCCAGTATCAGAGTGCAAATAATTTCTATAGAATACCGTCGTCAAATTTTAAGTTAAACGCAGCCGTTTAAATGGACAGACTATGACTAATGTTACTCTACTTAAGCATGAATTTGATTTAAATAATATGTCTACATAATATTCACATATGCTGTTCATAGAGGATGCATTGTATTAGCCCTACAGTTACAGTATGATATAATATTTAAACCTGTTACACTAACATTTTACATAACATTTATTTATTTTATCTCACAATTATGACTTTTTTTTTCACAAATGCAAGTTTATAGCTCCTAGTTTGGACTTTATAACTTGACTTAACAATAGTGAGTGTCAATTCTCAGTGGAAAAAAGCCTAGAGCCGAGGGGAAACGAGAGAATGACAAGCTGGTTTTTCTTCTCAGAATTGTGAGATTTCTTCTCGGAATTGTGAGAATAAAGTCAGAATTTTAAAATATAAACTGTATAAAATGTACCTTTTTTATTCTTTTATTCCATGGCTCCATAGACTGCTACTTGAAAACTATAATTTTCTGCAACTAGATAAGCTCCGTCCACAAAAAAACGCCATCACTGTTTGCAAACACTGAATTGGTCTATTGGTATATTTTGCATGCTAATGATAGGAATCTATCCATTTGTGACGTAGCAAAAAAAGGGCTGTTTCAAATGCATTTTGGAAACTCCAGTTTTAAGGAGAAAAATACTTAGCAATGGTGTTGATTAATGGATTGGCACATGGTTAGTCAAAAGCATATTAAAACACCACATAAACAACATAAAAAACTTGATTTTCACTACGGGAGACTTTAAAGTTCATGAACATTTCATCTGGAAAATGTTGTCATATTCTGCAAACACAATGCTATTCTAACTAAGGCTACTAAGACTATTAAGAAAACGTTGTCTATTATAATAATTAAGTGAGTGTGTGTTTGTGAGTTACATATTGCTTTACATACAAAGCATTTCGTGAAGGCTGCTCTGAGGACAGCAAGACTGCTGTCCAGATGTAGATACAGAAATACTGCAGCAATAAAACAAAAGGGAATCAGCAGAATGTTTAAATGCTTTTTCCTCTGAAACACCCTGTCAACGGGCTTTGGTTCAAGCACTTGACATTTATCGACATTTCAAGAGTTTTGCTCAGGTCAGGGCGATGTCGACCTTAGTTTCAGCTGTGCAGAGATAATTCAGAAGAGCGACTGTGAGTAAAAGGCATTTCCTCTTTTGCTGGGATGCTGGTCCCTATTTTCCTTGTAAACAGCTTGGCTACTCTGCCCAGAGGGATTTACTGAGGCCACGCTGAGAATGGAAGAAACATCTGCCTGCTGAAGGTGTTCTGTTGTTTCCTGTCCTTGGTGCTCTGGCAGCAGCGGTAAAACTGTCACTGCGGTGAAAGACTCATACAAGGGGCCTTGGCTGCACTGTTTATGACAAGGAAACTCAGTACTTCGCTCTCAATATAACATAATCACACTATTACATGTCATATTTAGTTATGCTCCAAAACCTAGCAAGCTGCCTACAGAGGCAGCATTTTAAGGCATCATAGATGTGCTCCCAATAGAATCCAAGATGGTGAACAAAGCAAAAGTAATGTAGATTTAAGAATGCTCTTTATTTTTTTATGAAATACTAGTGCTGCCAAAATTAGTGTGTTAACGCAGGCGATTAATTTTACCAATTTAACGCGTTAAATATATTTATTGTAGGGCTGGCAAACGATTCATCGTGATTAATCGCATACAAAATAAAAGTTTGAGTTTGCCTAATATATGTGTGTGTACTGTGTGTAATTATCATGTATATATAAATACACACAAATTAATATATATATTTAAGAGAAATATTTTGTTAATGTACAAAATATTTTTATTTATATATAAATTCTATAAAAATTATAATACATTCATATACTTGTAAATATTTCTTAAATATGTACATGAATGTGCTTGTATTTATATATACATAATTACACACAGTACACACACATATATTAGGCAAACTTTTATTTTATATGCGATTAATCGCGATTAATCATTTGCCAGCCCTAATGTAATGCTGTTAACGCAGGGGCGGAGCTAGGGTTGGCCACCCCACTCATAACTGCTGCTTCTGTCTCTTTTTTTCTTGACAAGAATTGCGTTTATTTAGACCACATCAAACAGGAGACTTTTCAGATGTACTGCCTCAGCTGCAGTCGCTAGTCAAATAAGTGTAGAAAACAGTACAGATAATGAGGGAGCTTTAGTAGAACAACAGTGAAATGTGGTCAGATAAGATATTGTCAGTCTATATGTCAGTAAAAATTTTCCTGTCCTGTCAGCCTTTATACCATGCCTGTACAGCACATTCTTCAATTGCATGGACAAATATGGCAGCGCACGCTGTAGCCTGTATCATTTCATATTAAAGCGCGAATGAAACTATGAGCATGCATGTCAGATCTTAAAGTTATAGCAGCCAAATAACCTAATAACCCAGCTGCTGTGATGCCTATTAATCAAAAAACAAAAGTACTTTTGTACTTTAAGGATTCATCTATATTTAATTTAGTATTTAGTGTTTGGTAACTTCAACTTCAATTCAATTTCTGTATATTTCCTACTTGCTGGGGCCACAGGTAAATAACGGGTTTATGTAAAGATTGTTTTAAGTTCACTTAAATTAGAATTTGTTATTTTTTTAAAGTCTAATAAATGTTCAAATTGATAGCTATCATTTATACTGTAATGCTGAAGGGTCAATGGTTAAATATTAGGAAAAGAAGAACAATATCCACGAGACAGTAGTATTGGTATCAGTGATACTCGGCTTTAGTCATAAAAAAAAGATGCCACTAAACAAATACTGAAAATATACTGTCTTTATGTTGTTTCTACATTAACTTAAAGAATGAATGTAAAATTAATGCAATATAAAAGCAATATAATTCAAAAACGTAGTGTTAGGTGAGATTAATCGTGATCACGGTTTTCATAAAAAAATTAAGCAGCACAACTGTTTTCAACATTGATAAGAATAATAAACCACCAAATCAGCATATTAGAAAGTCAGGAATAATGACAGCTGAAATTTCAGCTCTGCCATCACTGGAATAAATTACATTTGAAATTATATTAAAATAGAAAACAGTTATTTTAAATTGTAATAATAAAGCACAATATTTCAGGGTTTGCTGTGATCAGATAATTCAGTCTTGGGTAACATAAAAGACATCTTTTAAAAACATTAAAAAAATATTACCGACCCTAAATGGCAGTGAAAAGATGTGGTCAAATTGTACTGTTGTTCATCAAATTTTCATGTACGAAATCCATGTCTGATTGTATGGATTTCATGCATATTTCAAAATGGATTCAAGCTGGTTGTGCAAATCTGCGGCATTGACCAACAGAAATCTGTTTGGTTTTTTTGTTGTTTGATCTTTTCCTCCTCTTGTTTGAGGACACCTGGGAAGTAAGCCTGCTGAAACCTTGTTTGGTGCCTGCCTGAGCCAATAAAAAGATCACTATGAGAGACTTCTGAGTTTTGTGCTTGAGTTGCTGCCTAAACCTCCAAAACCAAGAACGGTCACACTACAGGTTTGAAAGTGACTTTTGTGTGAGCTGTGCTTCATATATCACTACACTATTGTCAATAGACAACTGACCTTTTTGCCTGCAAAATTTAGCAGAAAATTCACCAATGTGACAGCACATTAAATAAAGCAGTCTAAATTAGTCACTTATGAGGTTCCATTTCAGCTGCCTACTGTATGTAGACAGCAAAGTAGCTCACTATGATTTGACACCGATCTACAGTCTCCACCCTTGCTGTCTCCCGTTGTCTCTTTTTTCTGCTACAGTGTGCATTTCTCATAGGCAGGCAGTCAACACCCACTCCTCAGACCCACCCCACCTCCTTATTCCCCAGACCCTAAGGGGAAGCAATCAGAAGGCAGACAATAGCCAGCAGCACACTGCACCTGCATCAGAGAGCCTCCTCCTGCCAGAGGGGAAAAAAACCCTCAAGATCATTTTCCTGACGCCCCACTTAATTACTGTTTGACCTGTTGCGCACTGAAATTCTTGATGACAGCAACATATTGTACAGGAAGTGCTTCAAATGCAAAACCAATCAGCTTTCGAGTCCTTGGAAATGATTAAGAATTCGGTGTCCTCGTTTGCCGCTGTTTTAACAGGAATGTAAATTGAGGCTTAAGCTTTGGCACTTCAACAAACTGAAGAGACACCATTTCTGAAGAGTTCCTCCCAATATTTTAAAATCAAACGTTCCCTAGATAAATTCTATATAAAACATCTTGCAGTTGCTAAGTGCTTATTTGGTCCCTACTGTGTATAATTAAAGATGTTCCCTGAATTCTTTCATGTCTGGCTTTAGATTTATTGCAGAGACAATTAGAGTAATTATACTGCTGCAGTCTGGTCTGCCTGTTGGTGGCAACGGTGCTGGCAAGGTTTGACTTGTGCCCGACATGTTTTCTTATTTTCTCATACTTAATTGCAAAAGCAGCATCACTTTGTTGTATATGTTTAAATCATTTACTGTAGACCTAGGGTCTT
Organism: Cirrhinus mrigala; assembly: GCA_036247105.1. NCBI lineage: Eukaryota > Metazoa > Chordata > Actinopteri > Cypriniformes > Cyprinidae > Cirrhinus > Cirrhinus mrigala. The sequence goes on from CM070018.1 coordinate 19,906,498, forward strand.
CAACCTGGAGACCAACATCCCCTTTGCTGGATAGCTAGAAACCCAATTACATAAACTTGAGTGTTTTAAACCTGGCCTGTAACAAAATTCCTAAACTACCATATTAATGCATTCACATTTGTTATGATAGTCACACTGCGAAGTGTGGAGGACAATTAAACTTTTAGCTAAATTTTAATTTCTTAAAAGGCTAAATTGGCAAAAGTGGTTGAACGTAATACTGCATTAACTTAATGCTTATTTTTACATTAAACTATAATTTGCAGACCCCCTGCAGTACAGCTGCAGACTTCCTGATTGAGACTAATGCAAATCTTGTCTCTATAAACACACATTAGATTACTGTCTGTTTGAGAAGTGAACACTTCACAATTGCAGTTCTTTTATCCAGAGTAATATTTTAGTATTCCTTCCAGCCCCCATAACAAACATCATGCCCAGGTAAAATGCAGCCGTAAGCAATGAACAGGGGGGAAAAAAACTCCTTGAGTCTGTGGTAAGCATCCCACCATGAAATTAGGTAAATTAGTGGGTGGAAAAGTAAAGCGAGAGTTGATAAGCAGAGCTCCATAAATTAAAGGGCAAGAAAAGACCCAGCCCTGGTTACAACAGTCTAACGTAAAACAAACATTGGTGTTCACAGTCGTTGCTTTCACTCCTTACTTAGACACAAAATATTTCTGATTCAATATCAGTTAAGAACATTCAACAGGATTTGTGGTATAATGTTGATTGCACATAAGATATTATTCGATTCACCCCTTATTTTCTAAAAAAGCGAGGCACTTAAAATGTAAATGAACGTGGCCAATTTTGGAAGATTGGAAATGGGAAGCTTATATATATAAGCACTTACATTAGTTGTGCTAGTAATTTTTTAAGGTTTTAGGTGCTACGTTGTCATAAAAAAGTAAGGTAAGGTGTAAGAAAGTGATATTTTTTCACACTGAAATCATGTTAACACATTGTTTACATCTTATAGCACTATTTTTTAAAACAGAGAGTATTCTGACATTTACAAACTGGCTTGTTTTGAAGAAAAGGAGAGACAAGTTGGACAAGGAGGGACATTTTTTGTGGTAATCAACATTATGCCACAAATACAGACAAATGAATATAACTTGACTGAACATGGAAAATTCCAGGTTTATTTGATTCTTTTATAGCTTTGAAGAAAGACAGAAGACTGTAATCAAATCAAAACAGACTAAAAAAAAACAAAGTCTTCTGATCTAAGATCTCACAACAATGAAATATAGCTTTGGTCAAAGGGTCAAAATACCCTTAAATTCAATTTAAATCACATGCTATTGACCATGTGGTGGGAACATGGAATCCAGTAGCTGGCCGTAGCACAATGGGAAACATATCGGCCACACTGCGGAAAGCAGTGCCAGAATCGAAATCGTTAAACATTTATAGGAACAGTCTGAGATGCTTTATAGAGCGGGAAAAAAAACAGGTTTGTGAGAGAAAGCTTGGATTAACTACACTTTTGAAACTGGCTTGGTTTGAAAAGTTCATATTTTCCAGCTATGTAGAAGTTCCCTTCATAATTCCCTGAGCATAGACACAAAAGACAGGGGGAAGAAAGAAAAAAAAAAAACACATTTGCTAGGCTGCAAGCTCTGAAATCCTCAGCAGTCCCACTGGTTGAGTGCAGTACGTGGCATACTGCCTTTCTGAAGAGCGAGTAGATTACAGGCTATATAGATTATAGAGGAAGGGTAGACAATAGAGCAATATCCTGCATCTCCCTCTCTCTGTATATACAGAAAAATGTTTGCGATATAAGCTTGTAGTGTGAGTTTTGACTTTCTAACCCAGCAAAGAACTTCATACATCTTACTCTGGGTATGATTCATTAGGCTTATATAATGTGTGTTGGTTGCTTTTTAGAAGGGACTGTGCTTGGAGACAGGGATTATGGAGAACTTTGAGAAAGATTCTCAATGAGAGCTTTTTGGGTGTTGGCCATTGTGAAGGTGTGTCTAAACGTAAATACTCCTCCGCATGACAAAGCCATTTTCTCGGAATCCTTGAACTAAGCGGTAGCATTATTCTAATGCCCAAATATAATGAGTGCACACTGCTTTGCATGATTTGAGATTAGACACAAAACCACGTGCATCAACCAAAAATTAGATTCCAAAGCTCATATTTGCATATGCTGTACCACAAATGGGGTCACATGTTTTCTCAGGTCTATTGCCTATTTCTGCAATCCTGAGTAAACAGATCAATGAGTTCCTGCAAGCTGTTTTGCTCTACTGCTGTTCAGTCATTAGCCTACATCTCCCAGTCTAACAGCCCATTAGAATTACGCCTTGGGTTAAAATGCAGACAGTTGTCACTCCTTCAGTTTTAACAGATGTTAATTCATTGTTAGGTCATTGCTGTTATGCAGTGCAGTTTGAACTCTTTGACTTCTAAAATGTAATACATTTGAGTTGAATTTAAGGAAGTTTTTCTATAAAAGGGTTTGCAGACTTTCAAAAAATATGCTCTGGTAAAACTCAGCCACTTACACCTTATTCATTTTGACCTGGCAATCAAATTAACAGGATGGAAATTAAAAGCTAAAGTTAGCCATTGCTCAGTAAGGGATTGAGACAGCTTACATGACAGTGTGTTTTAATCACCCTGTGTTTATGCGTATTTTGAAGTATAGCATTAGAAACAAGCGATGGAAACGGCAAATCTAAAAAAAAAAAAAAAACTAATTTCCAAAAAAAGGTTTTCACGCTCGTTGAGGTGCTTTTTTACTTGTGCGAGAAAGAGTTCATGCAAATAATGGGAGATAGGAATAAATTCCTCCATGTACATCAAAAAATCATGTGACTTTGCACAATGGGACACCATAACTTGACTAACCAGCGAAACGGTCTCATTGCACACCATTTGAAATTGTTGTTATGATCAAGCCAAAGTCTGTCATTAAAGTATTTCTGTATAATTGACTCCCAGAACTGACTTACATGATTATGTTCTCTAACAGCAGGCATGTACCTCCGAAACCGATGACCGCATTTATCATCTACCTCCGAAAACGTGTTTCGTCTGTTCACTCTGAGGCACAAGTAATTACATTTGAAAATGATTACATTAAGTGGCTTCCCCTGCTTTTTTTAGTGATATTTAGTGCCAGTTTATCAGGAAGTGATGTTTTTTTTTTTTCTCTTTGAATGTTTTATGTGAAATTCTAATTTTGCGCATGAGTTAAATTTGAAACATTGGATGGAAACATCACATGAGTTAAATTTGAAACAATGGATTCTAATTTTGCGCATGAGTTAAATTTAAAACATTGGATGGAAACATAGCCAGTGTCAAGTTCATTTTGGTATGTTTTTAACTGTTTTTTTTTTATTTATTTTTTTTTTTTTTTAAATGCTAATATTATCATACCAATTTGATATTATGTGTGATTTAATCAAACAAGACTGAATGAAAAACCAAAAATCCATAGCTAATGCTGATGTTTGTGCTGTTGTTTTCCCCACTGTAAATAATGTCACTTCCTGGCATTTTATTAAAGACCTGGTTTTTGTTAGTTAAAGGGTTATTCCAAAAAATGAGAGGGAAAAATATGGATATAGTCATTAATACTTTAATAGCGAGAACACATCAAATTGTTTACAAATGACAGTAAAAACTTGTACTTTAAATAATTTCTGATCTTTTCTTTCTATTCATCAAAAATTTTGAGCTAATAATAGGAAATTGAGCACCAAATCAGCATATTAGAAATAGAATAATTTCTGAAAGATCATGTGACACTAAACTGAAATAATGGTTGCCAAAAATTCAGTTTTTTAGTTTAAAAAGAAAACAGTTATTTTAAATTGTAACAGTATTTTATAATATTGCTAATTTTACTGCATTTTGATCAAACAAATAAGCCTTGGTGACCATAAGAGACTTCTTTCAAAAACATCATAAGATATTCTATAAAAAAAAATGTCTCACTGTAAAATTAATATTCTAAATAAAATATTCTTTATTTATAAACTGAATCAACATGTCTTAATACACCATACATTTTTCATTTTAGTAGTAGGGCTGGGTGATCTGGGTGTAAATCTCTATTTTTTTTTTTTTTTTTTTTTTTTTTGATCAATTCTCACATTTTTTTTACGATTTTTAACTAGTAGTCAACTTGAAAATGTAACTACAAACTGATTCAAGTAACTTCTTCTTTATTAACAATCTAGTTCCATTCCAAATGAAGTAATGTTAAACAAATCACTTGTTGAATATCTTTGCAGAAAAGATGCATGAACTACAACTACATCTTGTGCAAACTTATCTTATATATTATATGTTAAGAAATAATAAAAGGAAAATGCTTTTATTGTGCTTTTATTATGCTTTTAAAATCTCAAAAGTGGTAATTCCATTTTGAAATGACTTAAGGTATAACACCAGTAGACTATTATTAACTACAACACCGAATTATTAACTGTTCTGTAAAAACACTGAACACCATCTTTCAGCTTGTCGTCATGATGCAAACATGAAATATCAGACCTATTTTAATAGCTCTTCAAAGGTTTTTTTATTCAATTGCGCTGCTTTTCCATTGATTTTTCTATGTTGTGTCACTTGTAGCATCTCATGCTTGAAATGGCATTCTAAAAACGTGGCGCTCAAGTTCCATCTTCTTGCATGTTTTTCCTATTCCACTGCCGCGTCGCATCTTTGTCAACACAAAAGCACATTCTGTGTGAATAGCGCCTAGCGATATAAGCGTGTCACACGTAAGCGGTTAATCACGTGCACCGACATGCAGTTGGATGGTTCTTTTTTCTTTACTGTTACCATTGTCGTATTGTCAAAGTGTCTAATTCTTACGTTTGGTAATATTTCTATTCAAAATTCCCTGATTTCTGAAAAATACAGGTGTGGGAAAACATTACATTCAAATCAATCAATAAAATTTTTAAAAAACGCCCAGCCATAGTCAGAAGTGAGCCCATGTTCACTTAACCGTAATACTGTGATACATGAAAACAAACTAATAAGAATTCAGTCCTTCAGTCCAAACTGTGAGTTCCATTATATTAAGACATATGATGGGGGCATAAAAAGAGTACTGCATAGTAGGAATGACCTGGCGAAGCTGTTCTCTTTCCTCTTGATCTTTCACTATGAAAGTCTATGAAGAGGAGCAGAGAGCTCCCAATGCAGAGGCTTAAGAGGTACAATGCACTGTGCTTTTCCTGGATATAGTGAAGCGCTTATCACAACACAAACAAGTATCTGCGGTAATCCTGAAAGAGGCAGAAGGAGAAATATAAAGAATTTGAGAGAATAAGCGAGAGAGGCATGGTAAGAGGGAGGGAGTCCGCCTGCTAACACAGATTAGTTGTGGGCATTTGAATCCAAGGCCAGTTACATCATTTATTTTGTCTGCCCACCCTCACTGTTACTCCAACACAACTGAGAAGAAAGTAAAGAGAAAAAGTCAAGGCCATTCAGCGAGCGGTCCACATCCTCCACAGATCAGAAAGCTATCCCAGAGTCGCAAAGAGAAAACCGAGTCGCGCTCATTCAAAGCTAAGCTGTAGAACAGATGTCCTCAAAGCTTCGCTTGAGTTCATAAGCTGCAGCACACTGCAGTGAACTACGCAGCTTCGCAGAGTTAGAATTGTGTACTCGGTTGTCACCCAGTTGTGTGCATTCTGTTGTCCCCCAATTATCTTTTAAATTCAACGTTATGTTTCAGATACTCTGGGACATTCAGAGCCAATTAGAGAGTTTGTCTTACTGAGAAAAGATAAAATCATGCATGTAGCTCCTGTGCTGTTATAATTAAGAGTGGCAATCAAAAATTTTAACAACTGTGAACACAGTATTTTACCTTGTGCCTCATTATCAGCTAATTATTCCCTGAGGTGCTCAACTGACAGTAACTACAGGTTATAAAATAGATCCGTCTGTGCTGTTGTGCTCTTGGTTGCCACTTCTATGCTTCTCTGCTTTTAAAACTACATCAACAGGCAGACACTAAATTACAGAGATTAAGTGATATAAAAAAGGCAATTGTTAATTATAATAATAAATGTAAAAATCCTTAGACCAAAACAACAAAATAAATAACATGCATAATTGTAGTTTTATATTATTAATATGAGTATTATTATTTTAAAATGTACACTTAGCCATTAGACATATCTCATTAAAATAATAAAAATTTCATTTGCGACCACTTAGGCTGCAAAACAACGACAATGTTATGCCATTTATTTTAAGCTTTGTTTTGTGCTATGCCTCAATGCTAAGTTTAAAATGTCACATGTTTTTTTCTTGACCAAGAACGGCTGTAAAAAATTAAGTTACCACAAAACCACAAAGGTCAATTTGGGAATAAATAAGCTTTCCATGAAAGTATGGTTTGTTAGGATAGGACAATATTTAGTCGAGATACAACTATTTGAAAATCTGGAATCTGAGGGTGCAAGAAAAATCAAAATATTGAGAAAATCATCTTTAAAGTTGAGTTCAAGTTCTTAGCAATGCATATTACTAATCAAAAATTAAATGTTGATATATTTATGGTGGGAAATTTACAAAATATCTTCTTGGAACATGATCTTTACTTAAAATCCTAATGATTTTTGGCATTAAAGAAAAATCGCTAATTTTGACCCATACAGTGTATTTTTGGCTATTGCTACAAAGACTGGTTTTGTGGTACAGGGTCACAATTAAGACATCATTTTGAACACACAGTGGCATTATAATCTTTAGAGATCCACTCAATTCAGTAGAAAAGTATCATAAGATGTCAATATTGGTCAAATCAATTAGCTCTGGTCTGTAGTATAAAATACTTAGTCATGAGAGTCATATCTTGGATAGGATCAGATATGTGGAAACTATACTGTGAGGGAAGATATCATTAACCTTGTGGATACACAAAACCTCGGCGCATTCAGACAGTAATAAATTATGACAGACACCCCTGAAGCACATGCTTCTGTGACTGTGAATCTAGCATCAGTTTAAACCACATGAATAACTAAGATGCCTTCAGCAAGATCCTGTGGCTACTAAATGGCATAAACAAAATGCATAAAGACACGTTAATGGCACCGGGTTTTTACCAGACTGACAGTTGGAGTCACTCCGTCCAGTCTGCTACTGGTCAACCAAACATTCTCATCCGAACTCACTGATTAAACCCATGGCTGTGTTTGGGATGTTCAGGACCGCAGTGTTAACATTTGCCAGAAGTCAGCCTACAATTTACTTGTTTATATAAATCTGGGATAGAAGAAAGCATTTGAACATAAAAAAATTACACACTTTAGCTTTATAGATTTTTTCATTTATTGTGTAATTTAATTGCACTGCCTTTTCAGTGTAAACATTTCACGCACAGTACAAAATCAATGCAAACTAGAAAGTACAGCAGACAGTAGTTTGTATTATATGCATAAGTGATACATTTAGTGGTGGATTATTAGCTTTGGGTTTTATAGGCTATTTTCAGTACAAGTCCAACTCTAGTTAATGTTACAGCAAACAACTAAAAAAAAAAAAAGTTCCCAAAGTTTGCACAACATAAGACTTCTGAGGTAGTTGGCTGGGAGCTATTTTCACATTTTTTGGCTTTATTCCAGCAATGCATTATGAAATAAAAGCTTTTAGATTGATGTTTACTTCAGATACCCACTGGCCCTTTATAATTTTTTGTTTCCCTGAGTGGAATCAAATTCCCTTTAAGACAAGTCGGCAACCATCTCGGTAACATCCCTTCATAACTGTTTTTGATATAATACATGTATGCTATCATCAGCTGTCTACTTGAAATAGAAAAGAATGAAGTCTCCAAAAAGTGTTTGTCAAAATCACTTTCCAGTAACATATGGATTTCATTATGCACTACTCTGTTTGTTGTTAGGATGACAAAAACTTTTAACTTTAACATTTAAAAGTTTTTTTTTTTTGTCTGCTTCAGTGGTCTAACAGTGCTCATCAATGTCAAAATGATTGAGATGGCCAATCAAATCAAAAATAAAAAAGGCAGGCTTTACTGTGCACAGAAGACAAATTTGGTGACAGAATGTGAGGTAAGATGCACACAATTAAACATTTAATATAGGCCAACTGTTTGTTAAAAGATAGACAAAGTAATATCCAGTGATGTAAATGTTTTTTGGAATTTTCTGATTTTAAATTGAAAATATGTCATTTATGTAGTTCATGTAATATATAATTGAATTCGATGTGACAAGAAACATTTTCAGCGTATGGAAATGGCAAATTAATAAATTCTATTTTTTTTTTTTTTTTTTTTTTTACTGTTTCCTATGTTTTTCTTTATTTCCATATATTCATTAAAATCATTTTAATTAACTAAATTAAGTAACTGTCAGTCACAAATAATTATATGATTATATTATACATACACTACCAGTTAAAAGTCACTTCTGCTCACCAAGCCTGCATTTATTTGACCCAAAATAAAATACAGCAAAAGCAATAATATTGTAAAATAGTTGTACTATTTAAAATAGCTGCGTTCTATTTGAATATATTTTAAAATGTACTTTATTCCTGTGATCAAAGCTAAATTTTCAGCATCATTACTCCAGTCTTCATTGTCACATGATCCTTCAGAAATCATTCTAATATGCTGGTTTGCTGTTCAAGAAACATTTGTTATATTATTATTATTATTTAAAACAATATTTAAAACAGTTAAGTACATTTTTTGTCAGGATTCTTTGATGAATAGAAAGATCCAAAGATCAGCATTTATCTAAAGAAAATTATACACTATACTCAATAGCTTGGAGTCAGTATTTTTTTTTTTTTTTAGAAATTATAGAAATGAATACTTTTATTTAGCAAGGATGTTTTAAATTGATCAAAGGTGATGATAAAGATATTCATTCATTCATTTTAACATTCATTTCTATTCAAATATTCAAAAAATTCTACACAGCTGTTTTTGAGCAGCAAATCAGAATATTAGAATGATTTCTGAAGGATCATGTGACTGGAGTAATGATGCTAAAAATCCAGCTTTAAAATCACAAGTATTTCAAAATTGCACTGTTTTTGCTGTACTTTGGATCAAATAAATGCAGGCTTGGTGAGCAGAAGAGACTCCTTTAAAAACATTAAAAATCGTACTGTTCAAAAACTTTTGCCCTGTAGTGTATTATTAACTATATTAAACATAAAATTTCAGCATATTGTAATAAAACAGCTTCTTCAGCTATAAAGCACACAGATGTTCAAGAGTAAACAACTATCAAAAGCTGGCTCTTGTAACTGAAGGATTGGACTTCCATTCAGCATTGAGATTTCATTTTTTTCATGAGTGGTTCAATCTTTTTCTCCTTATACTGTCTGTGGTGAAATTCATACTTCTAGTATAAATTTTACATTAGCATCTCTCATCTGTCAAACAGCTAAGCGAGCAGCACTGGAATGACTCATCAGATTAGTTTAATCAATGACAGCATGTTTGTCCAAAAATCCCGTCTAGTGTGACCAGGGAGGAGCTAATTATGGATGAAGCATGTCAGTGTTTCTGAGGAAGCGGCGCTGCAGTCAGCTACATGGTGGATCATCACTAATGGAGGTTTCATGAGTGAGAGATAACAGGCAAACACTCATTCATCTGATTTATTTCATTCAATCTCTCTGAAACTCACAGGCATGCAGCTGTAGGAGATGTCTTTCCAGTAGTTCTCAACTGGTAAGTGTGGACAACAGGGAAAAAAACTAACTATAATAAAACAGTATAAGCTTGTAATTGAACAAAATAAATACACCAAATATAGTGCCCTCCACAAATATTGGCACTCTTGGTAAATATGAGCAAAGGCAGCTATGGAAATAAATCTGCATTATTTGACCTTTTGATCTTTCATTCAAAAAATTCACAAAATTCTAATCTTTCATTGAAGTAAAAAGATAAAAAGTGTGGGGGGGAAATCTCATTATGAAATAAATGTTTTTCTCTAGTTCACATTGGCCACAATTATTGGCACCCAATTATTGCAAAGTCCTTTTCCCAAGATAACAGCTCTGAATTGTCTCCTATAATCCCTGGTGAGTTTGGAGAACACCTGACAAGAGATCAGAGACCATTCCCTCATGCAGAATCTCACCAGATCCTTCAGATTCCCAGCTCCATGTTGGTGCTTCTCCTCTTCAGTTCACCCCACTCATTTTCTAAAGGGTTCAGGTCAGGGAACTGGAACGGCTATAGCAGAAGCTTCATGTTGTCCTCAGTGACACGTTTTTGTGTTTGTTTTGGATCATTGTCCTGATGGAATATCTAAACACGGCCCAATATAAGATTTCTAACAGAGGCAGTCAGGTTTAGATTTTTTTTTATCTTTTAGTATTTGATAGAATCCATGATGCCATGTATCTAAACAAGATGTCCAGGATCTCCGGCAGAAAAATAGGCCCAGAACATTAAAGATCCAGCAGTTTATTTAAATGTGGACATGGGGTACTTTTTATCCCTGTTTGCACTTAACCCATCTTGAGTGTTTGCTGCCAAAAAGCTCTTTTTTTAGTTTCATCTGACCATAGAAGCCAGTCCCGTTTGAAGTTCTAGTCGTATCTGACAAATAAATATGCTGGAGTTTATTTTTGGATGAGCGAGCAGGATTTCTCTTGAAACCCTCCTAAACAACATGTGGTGATGTACTCACCATCCATTATGACGATATAGACACACGTCCTCTTCTAGGCAGATCATCTTTAGATGACTGGAACTTCTTAATTACTACCCTGATGGTGGAAATGGGGTTTTTCAATGCTTTAGCTCTTTTCTTACAGCCACCTTCTATTTTGTGAAGCTCAGCTATCTTGTTCTGCACATCAGAACTATGTTCTTTGGTTTTACTCCTTGTGATGGACAATTAAGGGAATTTGGCCTGTGTGTTCCTCATATCTAAAATCCTGCGCAACAGGAAGTTATGGCTGGACAGTTTCATGCTCCTAGTCACCCTGGTGTGCTAAAAAAAAATGTAAATATGAATGGGAATATATTTCAGAGATATTTTACTCATAAGAATTTCTAGGGGTGCCAATAATTGTGACCAAGACAAAAACATTTATTTCATAATGAGATTTCCCCCCAATTTCCATTGTTTTACTTTAATGAAAGGTTAGAATTTTGTGAATTTTTTTTAATGAAAGATCAAAAGGATAAACAATGCAGATTTATTTCCACAGCTGCCTTTGCTCATATTTACCATGGGTGGCAATATTTGTGGAGGGCACTGTAGGCAGTGAAAAGTAAAAAAAAATGTTTCAAACTGTGCTGAATAGTTCAGTTTTTCATTTGTGTCGACCACAATTTAAGTGTTGAAACATGAAGACAATCAAAAATTCTACCTATAGAGTTTGATAGAATCCATGATGCCATGTTTCTAAACAAGATGTCCAGGATCTCTGGCAGAAAAATAGGCCCAGAACATTAAAGATCCAGCAGTTTATTTAAATGTGGGCATGGGGTACTTTTTATCCCTGTTTGCACCAAACCCATCTTGAGTGCTCTTTTTTTAAGTTTTAAGTGTCGAACCATGAAGACAATCAAAAATTCTACCTATAAATGATTATAATTTTGCATAATGTTGGACCTATGCTGCTCATAGTAATATTAATACATTGTAATATTAAATTTTAACAGACTTTTTTTCAATAATCAATTTTGGTACTTGAAATAACACTTGATTTTCAATGGACATTCTGGGTCCTAAACCAAAACCAGTTAAGAAACAATGCTCAAAATCGGTATTAGTTGTATGCATATCATGTGATATTTAAAAGTAGATGTCAAACAACAGAAGCGGATGAGAACAATTGTGTTGTTGTCCCTTTTCCTCTATGTCTTGGGACAGAGGAAGATCCATTTTGGAGCATTTCATGCCTCACAGAGCAGCCTTTAAGACACGTCTGTTTGCTATTGAAATCTCCTTTATCTTTAAATAGTGCTTGAGCAATGATGCATTTAGAACAGCTCGCCTCTCCTACATTGAGTTCTTGTATCTTTCCTTTATTAAACCTTGAGGAGCCCTGGTGTGGAAGTTCTTAAAAACTATCATCCCCTCTGATCTGTCCACCAACTAATCCACTCACGTACCCATTCATCACAGAGTTTCATTAATTCTGTTAAATACCCTAAGTACTTCTGCGTAAGCAGATGCTTAATCTGACAAACCACATAAAAAATTCCAGACCAAATTACCTGCGAGCAATCAGTGCTTATATCTATAGTGAATTATCAACAAAAATCAAGCCAGTTTCCAGGGTCTCTGCCAAAAACACATGGTACAATTGAATAAGTGAAGGAAACATTTAATGTTGTTCCGCAGCTGCATAGTTTTCTTTATTCTTTAGATCAAAAATAGAGATGGTAACTATGGGCCTTGAAGCCACGATTTAAAAAAAAATACCATTTTAATAGCCTTGATCACCATTTGCTTTCATTGTGTGGAAAAGAGCAGTGTGAACATTCTTCTAAACATCTGCTTTTGTGTTCAATGGATAAAAGAAAATCATACAGGCTTGGAACGAAATGAAGGTAAGTGAATGATGATAGAATTGCCTTTTATTTCTCGGCTAATATGATTAAGAGAATTAAAGCTGATTAGGCAATTTCCTCAGGCTGTACAGTAATAAAGGAAGGTCTGAGCGTGTGGCATATTTGAGCACACAGGCATGAATCAAAGGAAAGAAACTTGTTTGGCTAAACCACACATGTCGCAAGAACACGTCCTTGCCTGACTTCTCAGAGAAGGCATGGAAAGCACGTAGACAAATCAGTTTGGGAAAACAATATTTACAAAATGTAATTACAAGCAAAGGCAGAGATAAGTAAAGACGTTTGAAGTTTCATTGTGACTTTGATTATGTTAGCAATGTGCTAGCTGGCAAACATATGAGATGTTGTCCTCAAAGAAGGTCGAGCAATCCTGGGTTTCAAACTATCAGTGAAAAAGGAGAACACAAGAGAAAAGATGATCTCAAATGCAAGATGGGGGTGAAGTGTTTCGCTTGTGGCTGGAAGAAATGAGTGTGTCTTTGTTGGTCTGTGCTAATTATAGCAGGAACAGGCTGGGCTCAGACCTCCTCTCTCTAATAACATTTATCAGCTTCTTGTCACCAAAGACCCATTGTTCTCATCTCTCCTTAAATACTCCCCAAGAACAAACCAAGAGCATCTCTGAGCCTCTGGGACACATTTCTGCTCCTCATATATTGGCTTCCTTAATTCTGAAAACATTATTAGAATACAGAAAAATGTATACATTCATTCAAAGGTATTGATCATCTCTTTGATTTCATGCTCACACACGGAAGAGCATCTTATAATAAAGTCTGTCAATGCTAAACCGTGTCTTTATGAATACAGGATGTCTGCAGTCTGAACACCAGCTTCATGGCCAATAAAGGCACTCAGCTGACAGGACATACGGTCAACCCGCACATTAGTAATGATTCAGTCACCAAGGCCCACATCCTGTATACATTACTCTTTAACTGGTGCTATGAAAAACCATTGAGGAAACAGAGTGAATCTCAATGAGAGCAATGAGACCACTAAGACATTAAATACTAATCTGCCAGGGAAAACATAAGCAGTGTCTGTGAAACCGATAGTTAAGGCGCATGCAGATGGAGGGGCTGCTGCTCTGAATCTGACAATGACACCAAAGATTTACTTGCTGCCATTTATAGATCCGGAAAATTACAGGGAGGCAACTATTATTTGCGCTGAGGGGTTGTCAAATCCATAAAAACAACCTCCCTCCCATTGTAACCTACATTTCAAATGGGATATGATCCGTCCATTGTGGATCACTACGCCGACGACTATAAATCCTTTTTCAATAGCTCTGATCCGAGCATATTATCACACAATTATAATAACAGACGTACCCAAATAGAATTGAGCAGCTGAGCTAAAAGCACCACACAATGGTGTCCGTCAGAAGATTTAATAACAGGGTATAGACAACTGTACAGAACAGGAAAAATTCCCAAAAAACAGACAATATTCTAAACCTGGAACACAGAAGCAGTAACCAGTAAAGATGTAAAAATCACTGATGTTGAGATTATAGATGTTCACACAATCGTAATATTTAACCAAGCGAATATTAACAACTGCATCATCGTTTTCCTATTACTGTATCACTTACTTCATGGGCTTGAAGAGCGCCTGGCCATAGTTCTGGAATGTCATGATGAGCTTCAGCTGCGTGCCTCCAGATTTCATTGCTACAGAGAGAATAAGAGTGACGCTAAACTTTCATATCAGGAAAATAACTTGAGCCTTTTTGAACCATTTAAGATAAGACTCATTATGCACGTAGCAATAACAATGGGAAAATCCAATTAGGAAAATTCATTTTCCTGCCATTGCAGATGGTTTTAGTCTTGTAGTGATTATAAATAGTTGAAAAACAATTTTGGACAGACACACCTTTTAGGGAAGCAGATAAGAACTTTTTTTTAAAAAGTGTGTTGTAGTGAATATGCAGGCAATCACAAACAGATGAAGGAAAACAAGGAGACAACGCCTCGAGTGACTAAAGAGGCTTGCTGTGCCGTACCAGTTTTTTAAAGATCGCTATCACCGCTGATTAGCATGCAACTTTCTTCTAGAGTCCTTAGAAACACTAAACAGTATATTAAGGAGGAATAAATGTACAGTCAACCGGTCAGCATAAATCAGTCAATCTTGGATCATGCTAAACAGGTTTATTTTGTGATAATGATTGGGTTGCTGTACATCATCTCACTTATTAAATACTGATTTGAGGAATTATTTTATCATCTGAGAGCTAAGGTTGATTGGTTGCCAGGGACACTGGTCAAAACTACAGTTCGGTGGTCATTATACAAAAATATTAAGACTACGGAATACAGCGATGTCCAATCAGAATCAGGTATTCAGGAGAGCCGTGTAATAAGTTGAGATATTGACCTTGGGGCTTCACGTAAATACAGCCCATCAAGCACAAGTCTACTTGATGATATGCATGCTTGGCAGGAGATACTTTTCCACAGCATGGCGTTTGATTAAGTCTAAATTGCACGCTCTTCTCATTCATTTACCCTGCTGGAATCCACTACCAGTGAATCTCAGTCCAATTTTATTGATGCATCCGCAGTCAGAGTGCAGGAAGAGTCTAGCCATTATCTTGGAGAAACTTCATTCAGCAAATCTATTTAAATCTTTTAGGAAGAGCAGCACTAAAAGATGATGCTGCTGCACTCAGATCATGCATCATAACAGTATTACTGTATGCAATCCTAAAATCACCTTCCTGTTTAACATTAAATTGTGTAATCTGAAATATTGTCTTACCGACACTGGTAATTCTCTGCGACACCAGATCCTTCAGCATTGCTTCTATGACCGGGTTGTGCCTGGAGTAAAGCTCATATCGGTTGATCCCAATGTGGAAGCGAAGCCAGTTTGGGTAGGAGTCTGAGGACATCTCGCCCGTAGGAGCATAATCCCCGTCTTTACCTTCCCCATTCCTACAGAAATACAACATGTCCCAAATGCAACGAATGTTGTGCTATTTTTCATAAGCCATTCCAGAGATGACTCATATGCTGTTCTGAACCCCATGAGGTGTTTTATTTACATTCTCAAAAACAAATGCATAATTAATAATAATTAAAAAAAACTGATAATAATGCTTGTAATAATTATAATAACAAATATTATCACACTTTTCAGACATAATCAATATTATTTGGGGAAAACATGATTATTTGTAGGCATAATTAGGAGTCTTAAGGTGCTTAATGTGTGTTAGAAAGAAAAAAACTGACGTTCTCAACCTACCACTCTGGGTTTTCTGCAGCTTTAGGGTCAAATCTTATATCAGTGTTGACATTGAATAAAGTGTCTTCGTCAGTTAAAGGAGGCAACGGCCTGGTGTATAAAGGATGCTCAAATAGCGCAGCGAGCCTCGAACCCTTGAGAACTGCGTTCCTCAAGGTAGAGTCCCGTGTTGCGTGCCTCTTCTCGTCACCTGTCAACTGCTCAAATCTTTTCAAAGCCTCGGCTCTCTCCCCAGCGGAGATCTTTTCCAGCGAGTGAGAGGACAGGTTTGAGTTGGGCTCGTTGCTGAAGTCTTGAAGTATTCTGAGTGTGTGTTTATTAGGCCAGCCGGACTCTGATCCCGGCTTGGCTCGATGCTTAGCCCAGTTCTGCGGCTCTTCGCTGGGTGTGTGTGAGCACGAGCACGCGCTACTGCTCCGTCTCTCCAGCTTCGGTAACAAGTCTATCATAATGTGCATCGAGCAGGCTATAAGGAACACCATCAGAATCAAGACGCGGAATTTTCTAAAGAGGATCATCTTCAGGGTCTCCTGTTCGAGAAAAGACTTGTTTGGAATGGCAGGGATAAAAGTGAGCAAGCGCACTACATCGCCAACAGTACATAAAACACGGGCTCCCAATTTTATGAGAAGAACACATGGAACGTTTTCGTTTTCATTTGCCAGTTTAAGGGCAGAAAGGAGGATTTATTTAGCAAAGCGCTCATCCACATCCATGCGAAACAATAATCCAGTTATTTACGTGCGCTTGCGATTAAATTCCTCCCGTGCAGACGCGAGAACAATCTCCGACACAATCACTCATAGTCTGTTTTAACATTTAATAGCTGCAGATATTTGAGAAATATAATTAAGTCAAGCCTCGTCGGATAAATCATCCACAAAAGTGCGTGTTCGCGATGCCGCGGTCCATCTCACATCTGTCGCTATTCGTACAACGCACCAGATCGCTTTCACAGCTGCACAAGTTCATTCGCTCTTCTTATCCGGTACAAATCGAGGCTGTTCAGTCGTTGAAAGCGATGAGACGCATGGCAGCCCTGGCAGGTTTCGAGAAAGTGTGGCATCGCACCTCCTTCCGTCGACAAATGTAATCTTTGGAGAAAGTTTCAACGTTTCTTGCTGAACATCCAGCTCAAGTGAAGGTGATGCTTGTCCGTTGACAGGCGCTTGAGGAAATACCTCTGTCGGATGTTCAGGGTGGGTGTGTTAAATATCATGATGCTCAAGCCCCTCGCACACTGAGGATTGGCTGAGCTTGAAAACAGCAGGACAGACAGCCCAGGCTCGCTTCTTCCTGTAGCGTCAAATTGTGCAAGAAGAGGGCGTCTGAACACACACTACTACCCATTATTGTCTGAAATGACTTTTTAAGATGTACTTAACACGCACGCCCTAACCACTCTACCACCTATTTTGGTGGAAAATATCTGGACTGTTTCTCCATGTCGCATGGAGCAGTTGACAAGACATACTGCAAGAGTAAATCATATAAGATGAGGTAAAATTATAGCCTGTGCTTAAAAAGTGTCAACGGGTTCATCTTTGTGTATGTTGTACTAAAACACACTCATAAAAATAAAGGCTCCAAAGGGGCGTTTCTGCACTGATGCCATAGAAGAACCATTTTTGGTTCCCTAAAGAACCTTTTCAGTAAACAGTTCTTAAATTAACCATTTTGAAGAACATTTTAAAAATCTAAATAACCTTTTTCCACTATGAAGAACCTTTTCTGCATTTGAAAGATTCCAAGTATGTTCAAGGTTCAATGCCAATAAATAACCATACCTTTATTTTTAAGAGTGCAAGTTAAGAAAGAAAAATCACTCACTGAAGCGATAGTTCATCTGAGAATGAAAAATGTCTTATCATTGTTTACTCTTGTGTCAATCTAAACTCACATGACTGCTGTGAAACACACAAGAGACGGATGACTAATTTATGAGCAAATCATTCAGACGTGGACTTGGTGACATGAATCACAAGATTCACTGATGTCAAGTTTTTTTTTTTTTTTTTTTGTTTTTCAATCCAAAGCGATTGCGTAACTTTAGAAGACTTGGAATATATTGCATAAGTTCTGTGGAAGTTATGGTACTTTTACAGTGTTTTTGCATCCTGATGACACTTTTTTTATTTTATTTTATTTTTTGGCTGGGTGACGTTGGGTCTATCCCTTTAAGATATCCCTGTGAGTTATGAAAAGATGAACCGTTATTCACTAATTTTACCTCTACCTGTAAATCAGTGGTTTTCAACATTTTTGACTCCAAGCCAAACTCACAGAAATAATATTCAAGGGCCTCCAAAGATATATCTGTTACTTCTGCTGTAATAACAAAGCATTTAACAGTAATTTTATTTAGAACAGTTTATTAAAAGAATTTACTAAAAAAAATTATAATTAAAAAATCCTTTTATTTTAATTATTCTGTTTCCGGTGTTTATATTTTATACACAGCTTTTCTAGTCTTTCAGTCTATTAGTCTTTTGTGATTTTATATATGTGACCCTGGACCACAAATTATTGATTTTTCTTTTATGCCAAAAATCATTAGGATATTAAGTGAAGATCATGTTCCATGAAGATATTTCATAAATTTACAGCGTAAATATATCAAAACTTAACTTTTGATTAGTATTATGGATTGCTAAGAATTTCATTTGGACAACTGGTGATTTTCTTTTGCACCCTCAGAATCCACATTTTCAAATACTTGTATCTCGGCCAAGTATTGTCCTATCCTAACAAACCATGCGTCAATGGAAAGCTTATTTGTTCGGCTTTGATGTATAAATCATGTATAAAAATAAACCCTTATGACTGGTTTTGTTGTCCACTGATGGGGACCACTGATCTAAATGTACCTCTTTAGTCCAAATGACCAAAAAAAGAGTGAATTCTACAATTCCACGTTGTAAAGCTCCAAATAGCTATTTAAATAATGTGTAAGGCAGACACAAACCTAGGCATAATAACAATACAGAACAGAACAATCAAGATAATGATATAAAATATGCCTTTTAAAATCACTTTGATGTGATCATGAAATGAACGTGTCTCTTAATACAAAGGACAGGTTCAGGATATCACAGAGAAATGTAGACAGCACTAATTACTTAATTATAAGTTATTAGGTCAAATGTCACATTTCAAACAAGCGAATTGTCAGAGACAACAATGAAAGGCTGATTGTCTGCGGAAGGAGTTTTCCTTAAATTCCCTGTGGTATTTGGTGACAGTACACCAAAAACAGAGCACTGTCTGTCTGTTGGTTGGATGCCCGTCTGAGGGAAAAGCTTCTTAATGATCACTGATTTCAAACAAGGTTCTATTTTTTCCTCTAGTCACATTATTGCATTTTCGCTCATAAGAACCTGAGCTCTAACTTTTGTCGTTCTAGGAACCATAACAGTTAGCTGCCTGCGGGGTAACATAGCCATAACTCTCACCGTAACAATAACTCACCCGTGGCCTTCGACTGTGTGACGTATCTAAAGCAAGGTGTCAAAAATGACTACAAGACAAGCCATTTAAACCAGAATGCACAGTTCTGTCAACACTAGGTCCATCTCGGGCGCATCTCTCACTATCGAGCAGGCTACCAGAATGGCACTGACTAGAGAGCTCTACAGATGGCAAAGGCAACACCGAGGATTTGTTCTTTTCAAAGCGCTGACTACAGCAGAGGCTGTAAATAAGCCTGAATAGATTTATGACCACTCCTGTATGTCTCTGCGAGGTATCAGGGTGGACCATTAGATACAGTTCTGTGGACAGAGATAGGGGATTATGCTGAAGATAGAGATACAGATACAGATAGGGTGAGGGCATGAAAGCATTGGCTGACATGTCTATTCATTATTTAGCTTGAGATTTATGCTACAATTTGCTCGGATGGCGATGGAGAGTGAGAGCGTGGGTTTGATGGAAGTTGAAATTAATTTAAAGTAGTCAATATGCCATAAATGACACCTGTGTGATCAGAAGAGAACAGTGAGGAGGTGTAACGGGATTGATTTTATCTTTACATTAGCATTAAAGTAATTTTAAGTGCTCACTCAGTGCCCACTTTTCCATATGACCTCACAAAACTTTCCAAAAGCATTATTGTTTTTTATGCATTTATTTATTATTCACGTTGCAAGGGATGTTGTATTGTATACATCCAAAAGGCATACTTAAATGTATAAAAGCGCAACTTGATAATGAATTATGAGATGGATCACAGTACTTTGTGCATTTTAAGTAATGCTGCCACTTCTGCATTTTATTGAAGAGACACATAAAATTGTCACTAAGGATGTAATTTATGCACATTGTCACATTTTGTTTTTAGAGGAGTGAATCCATGAAACTTAAGTAGCAAGGACTGAACTGATACAGAACATACATGGCATAAACACATACTGAAAATCACAAAAGTAAATAAAAATTAAAAAGCCATCAATGTTGTAATGACTTAAAATGATGTAGAATTCAAATAAAATGACAGTTTTAATTAAAAGGTCTGATACCAAAATAATGGTAGAAATAATTCTGATTAAAGCCAACTTGTTTCCAAGGCTGCACCAGTAACAAAAAAAATAAGTAAATAACAATACATTTTTTAACAATGAATTAAAACAACTAATGCAGTAAAATAATATGTAATGGTTTGGGATCTTTTAAAGAAGGGGAAACAAGTCGTTCATATATGTTATGCCCAAGGTTGTGAATAAGAGGTTGAATAAGAGTGAATAAGATTTGAGGTGCAAATTAAAACTTGTCTTTAAAGAAACAAACACAATACATCTGTAAATAAAACACCTTGGAATGTGTGGATTATGAATTCCTGTGCAAATTTAGTAACTTAAATAAATTACAAGAACTATATTTCAAAACATTGTTTCATAAAGTGCTTCATACAGAGATCTATGGGTTTTTTTTTTTTTTCTGTTCTAATTATAGGGAACATCAGATGTACTATACAAGCATGAAGTTCACTTTCAGAACAAAGATTTACAGATAATTAACTCCCCCTTGTCATCCACAAAGTTAATGTCTTCCTTTCTTCAGTCGTAAAGAAATTATATTTTTTGAGGCAAACATTTCAGGATTTTTCTCCATATAGTGGACTTCAATGGTGCCTGCGAGTTTGAACTTCCAAAATGCAGTTTAAATGCAGCTCAAAGGGCTCGAAACAACCCCAGCAGAGGAAGAAGGGTCTTATCTAGTGAAACTATCACTCATTTTTTTAAAAAATGTACAATTTATTTACTTCTTAACCTCAAGCTCGTCTTGTGTAGTTCTGTGTGAACTCTGTGAATTCTGGTTCATGACAGTTAGGGTATGTCGAAAAACTCCCATCTCATTGTCTCCTCCAAATTCAAATTGCCCTACATCGCTGCAGAAGTACTGACCCAGTGTTCACAAAGTGAACGTGCAAGCAGGGTCAAACACCCTTTACAAAAAAAGGTAAAACAGCATTGCAGGACGATTTTGAAGTCAGAGAAAAAAATGGGATGGGAGTTTTTTGACGTACCCTAACTGTCATGAACCGGAATACACAAGAGTTCACACGGAGCTAGACAACATGAGTGTTTGAGGTTAAAAAGTATATAAAAGTATTTAAACTGCTTTTTAGACGTTCAAACAAGAACATTCCTGAAATTTTTTCCTCAAAAAACACAATTTCTTTACGACTGAAGAAAGAAAGACATGAACATCTTGGAAGACAAGGGGGTGTGTAAATTATCTGTAAATGTTTGTTCTGGAAGTGAACTTCTCCTTTAAATACATATAGAAAAGCATAAGCAGTAAAATCTAAGTGTGTTATTTTAGATTCACACTGATTTACTGAGATAGCACTCCAGTTAAATGAGAAAGAAGAAAAAAATCCAGGTCATTTTTGTTAAACCTTCATATGCACAGTCACCTACTGTAAACAAACAATGTCTTATGATAGCTAGAAATACAGTGATTTTCATGATAGCAGAGGAGGTAAACAGTGTACACATGAAGAGATTGTACTCCTGTGCCAGCAGATATGTGGTAACACACAAGACTAAAATAAGCCAGAGCAGTAACATTATGAAAGATGTGCCTGTCCCTGCACTCTCACATTGCCCCCCACTCTGTTTCTCTTCTGTCTTCACCTTTTTTATTTATAGCAACATTTTGCAACTACACCTCTTTGGTCTATATGTTTGCTTAAGCGAGCGTCGAGAAGTGAGAGGTCACATAACCGAAGCCGGCAATGTTTATGTCTTGAGTGGATGAACCAGAAAAATAAGTTGCGCACTACAGGCCCCATATAACACTATAATTAGCTCTGCGCGGACGGTTTTAATGAGTGTGAGGTTTGACAGTGAAGCTTTCTAGCTCAAATGATTTCGTTAGGCTTGTGTTTATTCCAGTGTGTGGGTTTTAATGTGTGTCCCTAAGGATGGCTGGTCAGCACTGATTATAGTAACAACCCCCTTGCCCTGTCCAAATAACAGTCATCTGTGCCACACTGTTTGTTATTTTGCTCAAGTACTATATATATATTCAAGCTGCAAATGACAGCCAAAGAATCTTGGTTTGTTGTCATAGACTAGAATCACTAAGTGAAGGAACTCAGCTGGATGATTTGAATAAACGTAGGACTTGTTTGCTCATGATTCTGACTGTACAGTCGAGATTAAGAATATTACTGTTGCGTCTGAGAATTCATTTGCATATCTCATGGCAATTTGAAGGGGGTTGTTGTCATTAGCACATAAATTAGCAAATCCTACTTGTGCGAACATGATCGCACACGTCTGCTTAGGTTGGACTGGTAAGATCTGCCTTACCTTCAGCTAATCATTCCGTTAAAGATTCATATTATTCAATGGAATTATTTGATGTGCTAGTGCAGATGATTAGAGTGCAGAATTTCCTGTCTGAATGTGGCTGCAGCGTGTGGGCCACTCACCTTCTTATCCGCCACCACCTGCTATTTTAACCTTGTGATGAGTCAGTAATCACCAATGGTCAGAAGGTTGCTCCCTTGAGTCTACAGCCAGCACTTTCCACGAATAGAGTACAAAACAGGGCCTGAAACTGAAGGAAAAATGACGTAATTACAGTAACAGTAACAGGGTTGCAAATTTCTAGCCTTAATTAAACTGTCACTCAATAGGCAATTGCTAGTTTGGGACCAAATGTTGGTTTGTAGTTATGAATAGGGACGTAGGTTCTGGGTGTGCAGGGTATGCATGTGCGTATGGGCCCCATCTGACTGGAGGCCCGCCAAGGGGGACCTTTTAATTTAAACGATGGAAGGTATTTTTCATTTGTGACTACAATCAGTCAATCAATCAATCTATAAAATATATTTAAATTAAATTAATTACAACTAAATTGTGAGTATTTTTTAGTTGTTGTTGTTGTTGTTTTTCTTTCTGTTTTTTTTTGTGTTTTGGGCTGCTGTGACAAGAGTGTGTTTGCATTAAGTAGTTGGTAACACTTTATAGTAAATGCACACTATGAATCATTAGTTAAACATTAGTAAATAGTCAATTCATCCTTTATAAAGCATTGTTCCAACATTAATAGGCATTAGTAAGCAGTTTATAAATACAGCTATAAATGTTTTGTTCTTGAGCATACCTATAATGTTTAATAACTGTATTTTCATACTTTATTAATGATCAATTAAAGGGGTCATCGGATTCCCATTTTCCACAAGTTGATATGATTCTTTAGGGTCTTAATGAAAAGTCTCTAATATACTTTGATTAAAAATTCTCAATTTTTTTGTAAAACTACACCCTTTTTACCTTACCTCAGCTCTGCAAAAATCATCTCATTCTAAGAGGTTGTTCCTTTAAATGCAAATGAGCTCTGCTCACCCCGCCCCTCTCTTCTCTCTGTGGAAAGACAATGTTTACATTAGCCGCATTTAGCCACGTTTACCCACTAAACTTCCTAACTGCCACATTATGAGGAAAGGCGATCGCAAAGATTCACAAAAAACGCTTATACTCACTTCTGCTGTAAGTGAAGCTGGATCATGAATGATTCGCGCGAACATGGACGGATATATGTAGATTGGGAGTCGCATTCTATTCATAAACAAACATAATCTACTGCCTCTTTAGCAGCTCAGATGTCGGGAGTGAATGATGACCACTACGTTCATTATTACATCCAGCAACACAACACCTCAATCGCTCTGAGATATTCTTGTCTAACTTACATCCCTGCTCTGGCATCAAAACATGGAAAGTTACTGGACTGTGACAGCTGGTCTGTGGTAAGAGCTCATGTCAATCAACTATTGTGGGAGCGGCCTCTGTCGGTGTGCCGGCACGGCATCTGAGAACGGCTCGATTTGAAAAAGGGGATATTATTTTTACAGATTAATTAAAAACCACTGCATGGATCATTATAGGGTAGATTTGTACATACACTGCCAACACACATTAATGCTCAATCAACATGAAAAAGTGAACTTAGCATCCGATGACCCCTTTAATCATTTTTAAATTGTTATGTTATTTACAAACCAGTTATTTAGGAGTTGTCAGTGGTTCATAAGATCATTTAGAAAGTGTAAGTAAATGATTAACAAAATGTACAATGTAAATGTACATTTATAAATCTTATTATTTAGACACATTATAATAGTTGTTCAGTGTGTTAATAAATGCTTTATTAATACATATTTACTAATTTTATTAATTTTATTAATTACTAATTTTATACTTACTAATGACTATTAATGTTGGGACAATGCTTTCAATATTAACAAAATAGAGTTGTGTTTGTCATGCTACGGTGTAGAGCAATCACGCACGAAGAAGATAATGAAGGCAAATAGTCTTTAATAATCCACATACAGGTAAATCCACAGACAGATAAGTGACACATGTAGTACATTGACATATAATACCTGACACAAAAAGTGAAAGTAACACGAAGTGTTTTTTTCTGTTTTATTTTCTGTTTTGAAAGTTTTTCTTTTTTTTTTATTATGGAGCGTGCCGTGAGATTCACCACTCTGTCAGTATGTTTTTAATGGGAAAGTATTAACAGGATTAACAAATGAAATTTGGGTTTCCACGAATCGTCCATCCCTGGTTGTTCTAGTATAGTATAACTAGTATAAAGAGGATAAGATGATTGATTCACATCCCACTTGAACTGAGGCAAATACAGTGATTTACACAAGATTTACACAAGATTTGTGTTATATTAAAAGTAACAAAGCACTTATTGCAACAAATAATGAACAGACTTGAAAACTTTAAATATTATTGCCAAGCATTTATACCGTCAGTAAAACAGCTTGTGAATAGTCATGTAATGTGATTTACCTCAGAAAAGACAACAATAAGGAGCATTGGAGCCCACATATAACATTTGGGGGAGCCGTACATATGTTTTTGCATATGGGCCCTGAGCTGACTTGCCCAGCCACTATTTAAATATCATATTCTGTGTACTATATTTTCAAGTTTATGTAAACATGTGCTGAAGTCTTTGGATGCTGCATCACATCTTGCTGGATTTGAAACATGTTGATTGTTTAAATCAAGACAACAACACAAGAATCAACTAATTTCAACTCTGAGTTTATTGCATTTCATTGAATATCATTTAATGAATTTTCTGGTCATTTATTTTCTTTCATTACTTTGAATATGTATTTCATTTCTATCTGATAAATATGGTTTATAGCAGGTGTTATCAGTGATTAACAACTATTACTACTGAAGGGCGGGGTCGGGTGGGGTTGCTATAAACCATTAAAACTCATTTGATTATAGAAAATAACCACCACACCCTTCTGTGGTCAATCACTGTGTCACACCCCCCACCACCACACACAACGCACTACACCACACTAGTCATTTACGACTCTACACGGCCACACCTGCATACCTACAACCCAATATAGCCTGGCAGGGGCAAAAAAGGTCTAAAAAGGGGCAACTGTAACAACTTCACATGCTTTTACATACCACAAGGGGTCTGCACATGAAGCTGCGTAATCCACGAAGGAGAACAGGTATATCATCTGCTGAACCTCAGCTTTGAACTTACCAAGATTCTATTTAGAACTCTTTCCAGATTGCTTTTTATGACATCATATTAAGTCGTCTCGGAAGGCAGTTTTTTTGTTTGTTTGTTTGTTTGTTTTTAAATAAATACATAATGTCTGCAGTTTAATGGACTACATATCAGGCCATAAATACCAAGAACACTTGCACACATATGAAAATATATATGGTGGGTTCTCAGGAGTTTATTTTTATTCCCATTTTTAGACATTTATTTGTGAAAGTCACATTATTTTTTTTTTTTCTTTTATGTTTTACGCTAAACTTTTTTTGCACATCTTTTACCACCTTTATTACTTCTCGAATGCCATTCATGCATACTGTAGTTTTTATTATTTTATCTTTGTTCTTCAAACTTTCAGTTAACTATAGAATGTTTAAAAATATGATCTAAACAAAGAATAAAATTAACAATTTCTGTAAGTTTAGTAAATATGGCAGCGTTTTAGCCATAATATTTTTGGAATAAAGTCCATATTGCATGAATAAAGTTAATGAATTTGAAAATTCCACCTACTCCAAAAAAAAAAAATTAAACTATGTTGGCAAAGTTATATTGTTGACCTTTCTGAGGTAAATATTCTGTTATGACTGTTGTGATTATTTACAATCTGTTTTTTTTTTTTTTCAAAACACTGATTAATCGATTATATGAGACATTTGTTTTATTAAGTTGTTCTGATTTTTTTAACTTGTCTTCTAATATTTATTCATGTTTATTTCATGCTGTAACTAGTAGAAAAGAGGAAAAGATGATTGATTTACATGCTGCTTGAACTGAGGCTAATACAGTGATTTACACAATATTTACACAAAATACACAAGATTTGTGTTATATTAAAAGTAACAAAGCACTTATTCCAATTTATTATTTAAATATGATTTAAATCAGATTTTTTGAAAATGTCCTTAAGATGCACCTCTCGCCTTTTGCGTTTGTGCACGATCACGTTTGCGAATCAGTCTGAATGAACAATATAACGCCATTAGTCAAAAGTCGCCAAAAGTAATGAAAAAAGTAGTGAGCAATTTTCAGGTTGTGTAGCACGCAGGAAGGCAGATGACGATTGAGGAATGTTTTAAACAAAATTATTTTAATAATAATTGAAAAACAGGCAGACCAGGAGAACACACAACTAATAATAATGACTAATATAGACTAAGAACGGACAAAGAAAGACTGAACAGAATGGAGTTTAAATACTAGGAAAAATGAGAGGAAATGAATGACAGGTGCAGGGCAATTAATCAAAAACCACAGAAACACATGAGGAACAGAAACAGGAAGCAGGAGAACTGAACCAAAACACAAAGAACATGTGACCGCAATCAGCTAGTTGAAATTAAAGGATAAGCTACATTTCAGTGTCTGTGACCAATATTTATGGAGATTTGATGACTGAAGATCAGAAAATGAGTTTATTATGAAAAAGAACATCTAAACATCATTTCATGAATACAATATATAATTGTGATCCTGGACCACAAAACCAATCATAAGGGTCAATTTTTCAAAGCTGAGATTTATACATCATATGAAAGCTGAATAAATGAACTTTCCATTGATGTATGGTTTGTTAGAAAATATGGAGAAAATCGCCTTTAAAGTTGTCCAAATTAAGTTCTTAATAATGCATATTACTAATCAAAAATTAAGTTTTGATATATTTACAGTAGGAATTTTACAAAATATCTTCATGGAACATGATCTTTACTTAATTTCCTAATAATTTTTGGCATAAAAGAAAAATCAATAATTTTGACCCATACAATGTATTTTTGGGTATTGCTACAAATATACCCCAGCGATTTATACTACTGGTTTTGTAGTCCAGGGTCACAGTTGTTTAAATCAAATATATTGTTTGAATTGTTACTGCCTTGATTATTTTGTAGTAATTGTAAAATGCTTGTATATATACAAATCCATGTATATATATATATATACACGGATACACACACAGTATATAATTAGACACCAATGTGTACTATATTCATACCATATAATTCATATGGATTAATGTCAGTCTGTCTTTTCTTCTGTCATCTCCAAACTTCTAGAAGTCAAACTTATTGAGAAATAATTCATTTAAAATGTGTGGTGTATAATATTAATCACAACAATTTCAAACTCTTGACTTTCATTTCTGACTCCCCTCATTAATATTTTGTCAGGCTTTGAATGTACAGCTGTATTGATGTATAGTCATTATAATTAACTGTATGAACTCAAAGTTTTTCCCAAACTTTCCAAAAGGAACTTTCTCTCTGCTGTCTTGACTGTTTCCTTCTCTCCACAATCGTACCACTCACAGCTCCCCTACATGGCAATTATGTGAGTGCTGACTCGGCAGGTTATCTTCTAGCAGTTATAAGTTACTAGACACTTGGCTGTGGCAGGTAGCAGTGCTTGCTAAGACCTTTATTACCAGGGCTGTCTCCCTGCAAAATGTCACCATGGTGTATTGTTAGGAGGCTAGATTCAAACACCTGCATAAACATGAGGTTACAGAGCACTGGCAGAGCTGTTCAGCCTGAGTTAGGCCAAGGAAGCTGTCAGGTCATGGTGACTTAACTCATAGTTGACTTATTCAGTACATCACTTTATGAAGTACATCACCGTATGGCAGACCCAGCAACAGAAAACCAGTGAAACTGTCACACCCTCAGCGTGCAGCTGCGTCGCTAAAACGGCTGTGCTCGGCAGATCTTGATTACCTTTTTCCTTGCTTTAGCATTATCTTTAACATATTTCACAGCACGCACTTCATCATTTCATAAAAAAGATTGCGTGTATTTATTTAGCTCTCTATATACAGTTAGTCTGTTATTAGCATTATTTAAATGGGTGTGAAATATCTTGCTTGAGAGAAGCTACAGTAGACGTTTTGAGGTACTAAATGGGATCCTAATAGTCTTGCACATATTTAAGTGGTTTTGTGCCTTTGCCAGTTACCAGCTTAAAAATAGTTTCTTGTAGAAGTCTGAAGACAAAAAGCTAATTCTGGCCCTGTGTGGTCTGAGAGTGGGCTGGAAGTCTAACGCGAGTGCCGTATCTGTTATCAGTCTCACAAAGAGACAGTGTGTGAAGGGTCTAAAAAAAATTCAGAGTGCAATGAAAGTAGTACGTAAATGCATGAATGTTACATATGTGCTTTACTGTAATGGGTAGGTCCTGTCATGACAGATGTGACAGAGCTAGATTTCATGAAGGTTGAGCTTTCCTTTGGTGTAACATAGACTGACCTCTCTGTTGAAGTGTGAGGGACTTTCCTGAGGGCAAACAGGAGCATTGCTAGTCTCCGACAGAACAAAAGCTTTATTGAAGAGCGATTGTGATTCTGTGTCCTCACGTGGCCTTATCAAGTGTCACGAGAACCCAATGTCATCTCGTGTCCTTTTGCTTTGCTGGTGCTGACTTAAGGATTTAAAACACATTTGTATTAGAAAAAAGATTTGTGTTTTAAATATTGAATAGAATATTACATAAATGTGACATCTAATATTATATAAGTAAATATAAAACAGAGACAAAAAATGACTGAATCCGTCCTAAAAATGTGTCCTTTTGTGTTCCACAGAAGAAAGAAAGTCATATGTGTAAACAATTCCTTTAAAAACTTAGAGGCTTCTCGAGAACAAAGCATGATAATTTTTTAGGGACCTGCTGTTTGGAAGACAATGTCCAGATTTTTAATGACCACATGATCATGATTTGTTAGAACAAAATGTACAGTAGTCAACATTTGAAGTGGATCAGAAAAGTTTATCAAAGTTGTCCTAAGGCAAGAACGGGTATTGTTTTGGTTTTAGGACAACTTTGATGAAAGGTTTTGATCCACTTCAAATGTTGCCTACTGCATACTCAATTCTTTTAAGCATTGATTTTATATTAACACTTGTCAACACTGAGGGTGATTCATCTATTTATTTAGTTTAGAAGACTTAGTAATTATTTAATCATCT
This sequence comes from Cirrhinus mrigala, assembly GCA_036247105.1. NCBI lineage: Eukaryota > Metazoa > Chordata > Actinopteri > Cypriniformes > Cyprinidae > Cirrhinus > Cirrhinus mrigala. The sequence goes on from CM070018.1 coordinate 19,936,384, forward strand.
GAAATATGAAACCTTGACCTTCAGTTTTGAACAGTTTGCATACAACATGATGAATGATGTCCTCTATACAGAAAAAAAGACTGAAGCTGATGTGCATGTACAGTACAATATTGTGCAACAACAATATCACAAGAGCAAGAGAGTGAAAACAGCATGATTACTTAAGCCTGGCTCACGCTACAGGACTTTTAAAATCCTAACCGATTATGAAGTCTGGTTGCAGCGCACACGTAAGGAGAATCTTTGCAGATTATCTTCCCTGAAATCTTAAACATGCACACACTACAAGATTCGAAAATTGTGGCGCATCACACACTACAAGATATTATTAAGATTATCATGAACATAAGGGAGCGCCTCACGTGATCTAACGCAACAGATCGTCATTTCACCAACTAATGTTTACAAATGTTAGTTAGCGTGCTAGCAGCTTTATGCACTCACCCGGTATGTTGAAAACTGAGAAGATTTCACTCCAGAACTTTCAGTGCTCCATGCGGTTGAGGTATGTTTTCAACATATTATACAGACAATGTTACTACAAAAACATAAGAAGCAGTTTCCTCCATCTCCATTATCCAACAGACCATACAGCAGCTGTTTTGCAGTTGCGGATTGGCTGTTGTGAAAGTACTAACGTAATTATAGCCGTGATCACCCCGATTTAAAATCCAGAATATCAAACATGTTTGATATGATCGGGATGGCCCTGATTTGTGTCAGAGCAGATCGAGAGGTGCAAGATTTGATCTGTGAACGTCTCACATTACCAGATAATCCGTGCCGAACAACGGGACCGATCGAGGTGCTCGACAAGATTTTTGCTCCGATTCTTGGGAGGGGAAAATCGGGGCAGAATCGGACAGAACACAGCTGACTATAGCAACCAAACAGATATCTATTGAAGCCCGTTTCCACCACCGAATAAAAAATAACTTATTAGAATTTCACAATTCTGACTTTTTTTTCTCAGAATTGCATGATGTAAACTTAAAATTGCAAGGAAAAGAATTGTGAGATAAAAAGTCACAATTACCTTTTTTATTAGGGCCTGAGCACTGCTGGTGCGAGGACCCTATCGGAATTGCTCAGATTCTTCCCCTTCTTCTAAATGAATCACATTTTTGAGGGCCTAAACATGCTTGAAAACTCTTGCACACGCCAAAAGTGGTGAAAATTTATATTTGATATAGGTTTCAGAAGTGGGTGTGACAAAATGGCTTGATAATGGCACCTATAAAAAATTTCAAAGAAGTGCCCCTCGAGCTACGTTTCACATACATGTACAAAATTCGGAAGACACATATAACACACCAGTACCTATAAAAAAAGTCCCCCAGTATAAAGTCCGAAACCCAACTGGAAGTCTGTTATTTTGAATTTTCTCTGCAAGTTTTGTTCTGTTTTTGCCATTTTCAGGCGTTGTATTTAAACAAACTCCTCCTAGAGATTTAAACAGATCAACACCAAATTTGGTAACTGTAAGCTCTTTGTGATGTTAAATTGCAAAGATTTTGAGTTTTTCATTGAAAGGCATTGAACTTCGATGTTTTGCCATGAAAAACAAAGTTGTTATAATTCAGGCATACAATGTCCAATCTGTACCAAAATTCACGTGTTTGATAAGACTCCTGTCTTGAACACATGCCCATGTCCATTTTCATTTATAGTCATAGCACCACCTGCTGGCAACAGGAAGTGGCATGTTTTACACTTTAACAAACTCCTCATAGAGATTTAATGACATCAACATTATATTTGGTCAGTCTACTCTAAAAGCCTTTGCAATGTTAAATTGTGAAAATCTTGAGTTTTCAATAAAGAGCGTGTCTGTGGCGGCCTGACAAAGTTCGATGTTTCACCATGGAAATAAAGGTATACAATGTCCGATCTGCCCCAAACTTCACACGTTCAATAAGAATCCTGGCCTGAACACATCTGAAGGCCAATATTCTGTTATAATCATAGCGTCACCTGCTGGCAACAGGAAATGACTTTTTTTTACACCAACTTAAACATGCAATGTCCAATATGCAACAAACTTCACATGTTTGGTAAGAGTCCTGGCCTGAAAACATATTGGCCTAAAGGTCAATATTCCTTCTACATTTACCACTTTAAATGCGTATTGCCCACAATTCGCTGTTTTCCCATAGCCACCTGGTGGTGGTGAGCCCGAGTGCAAGGGCCATTTCAATGCTGCTTGCAGCTTTTATTTTAAATTATTTTTAATAAAATAATCTATGGTAGCAGCACATAAAAAAATGAAATGAACATACAATCTAGCTGGATGCAGATGAGACCAGAAGCCAAACCCAAAAAATGGGTTGCTCAGCTGGCACAGAATTGGACTTACGATGCGGAATCCTTGGGTACGAATCCTGTGAAAAACATGACTCACAATGAAAGAGCTAAAAGATGAGAGATTGAAAAACAAACTAAAACGGCATGCTTAAATTATGTTTTTACATCACATTCGCTTTTGTTCATACTATTGGGTAGGTTTGGGTGTAGTGCAAATGGTACGTTATTTTAAACCATCACAGAGCATTAGAGTTATGGCACCGCTCAATGGACATTTCAAGTCAGAACTGCGGTGACACGTACAAAACCAACGTCACATAAAACGTATCATATGTACCTTCATCTGTTCCAGGGAAAAAACGAACACTCTTTTTGTGCCACTGGACATTTCACATCGAATATGTCACGAAACGTACATGGAGCTATGTATTTCACGTCTTGCAAAACAGTTCTTACAGGTAGGTTTTCTGCATGAGATCAGGCTGCATAATTGTGCCAGATACAATGCAAATATTGTAATTCTAAATAAGGCCAAAACCAAGTTATTGCACATCTCAAAGGAACAGCAATTTGTGACTGAACGATCTGAACAAATCAATTGAGTGAATGATTTAATGAAGACATAACCTGCGGAAAATCCATTGAAGAATCCTCACAACTGATATTCAGATTGACAGTCTGTCTGGTTTATTATATCAGTGTTTTTGGACCAATAATAAGTTTTGTATATGTAAAATTATTACTAAAATTGAATAGTAGTAATATTTTACTAATAAAATTGACCTCTTTAGTTTATGAAAAGAAGTATCATACAACCCACTATGTTTGTACAAAATCATTAAACAGCAAACGTGTTGAAACAGCAATCGTGCTGAAATTAACCCCTCCATTCATTATTTCAAGTCATACATCTAATGAAACCCAATACTCTTCCGCTTCCGTAGAGAACATGGAACAAAGGAAAGAAGCAATTTACCTCATGCCTGTGTATGCGAATTGAGCACCTTCCCTCGTCAATGAAAGGACGATGCAAATTGTTAAGAGCAAAAAGGTCACGCCGTCTGCGGCAGCAATCTGAGAGCGGAATTTTCCAGGAGAAATCCAATTAGAACATTACCTCATGTGGCAGCCGGAAAAAACGGCCCAACATCTCCACCTTTGTTCAACAAGACCTTTAACTTTAGTCAGGCATGTTGCTGCAGCACCTCCTGTGCTCTTCACCTGCAAAGGTGTGCTTTGTCAGGGGGTCAGGGTATATCAAACATCCAATTAGAGCGTTGTAACAGATACCCACACACACATACACACATTGGTCTCTTCTCATTACATGTGGGAGCTGAACCTCTGTCTGTTAGTTCTGGCCCTGCAGGCTCACTTTCCCTCTACAATATTAGATCAGCCATCAGGAGAATGCAGCATGGGTCCTTCAACACGTTCACAGGCAAATGCCATGGAGCTCATTTCAGAGAAATATATGTAAGATGAAAACACAGAATAATGGCTTCCAGCATACATTTTCGTTTTCCACACCTCCATAAAATGCATGAAATGTGAATGTACTTGTAAAAGCTAATAAACATATTCAAGGTTAGTGTGCACTTTAGGGCTAGTTTTGAGTAATGACATCATTAAATGTTCTGTTTGTTTCAACTTACTAATGAAACTACTACAATTAGACGCAAGATGTCCATTGAAATAGTGTCCAAAGGATTGATTTTTATTAAATCTAACAGAAAAGTGTTTTATTTTTGTTCTATGAAAATCACATTAAAATAGATTTATTTTTGCTACTGTTCAAATGCCCTTTATGCATAGACCTAATCAGTTAAATCTTAAAAATATATAGATCTATACTTATTTTAATTAATTCATGTTTAAATTATAAATTAAAATTATTTCATGTTTAAATTAAATTAAGAGTGAATTAAACATACCATTCCAGTATTTATTGAATAAAAATGCTTTATATTTATTTTTCACCACATCAAATAATTTAATTTCAAGGTTTTTTTTTGTTTTTTTTTTTAGTTTTTTTATACTGATTTACCAAGTACACAACAGTGTCAGTGAAGAGCTTGAGACGAGTTATTAAAATATGTATAATTTCCAATCACATTTGTCAAAAATTTAAATAAATTAGTGCTGTCAAACGATTAATCACGATTAATCGCATCCAAAATACAAGTTTTCAATTATACTGAGTATATTTATTATGTATATATAAATACACACACATACGGTATATATTTATATATATTGAAAATATTTGTATGTAGTTACTAGGGCTGTCAGTTTAACGCGTTAACTTAATTAATTATGAAAAATTAACGCGATTCAAATAGATAAAATAAAATAAAGCACTGGCGTTAACTGTCACGTCATCTTATATTTCATACAGTTGACTGTTAACAAATATGATGGAGGACAACAACTCCCCAAAGCAGTTATGCCCTAAAATTCAAGATAGTGGTGCAAAAAAAATGCCCCTATATGTGTTTTGTCTCGTATTTATATATAGCAAATATCACAGGCACAGATATCACACAGGCAGCAAGAGCCATGACACCAGTGCTGATTTTGTCCCGATTTATCACAAGCTTAAATGTGATTTTATACAACAGTTCCGTAAATAGGAAGTTTATATTGCGCTGTATTTTAAACACAATATTATGTGTTTTTGCTCAATTTTGCAGAGAACATTTTACCTTTGAAGCCATAGCAGAATTTTCCCACGTCTCAGAGCGACACTGCGGTGTTTAGTTTCTGAATGAATCCGCGTTTTGAAAGAACAGTGTGAACCAATTATTCAGAGAGCGATTTACTCCATTCCTGAATGAATCAGCCGAACAAATCGGAGACATTTACCGCCACCTGCTGGCAGATTTAGTTTCTTATTTAGAGTATCATTTTATTAAAAATAAAAATAATAATAATAACAATAAATAAGAAGAAGAATAAAAATAAAAACATTAAATAGATAGTTCACCAAAAAATGTAAATTCTGTCATCATTTACTCACCCTCATGTCGTTTCAAACCTTTCTTTTGTGGAACATAAAATGAGGTATTTCATGTGCGATTAATTAGATTAATTAATCGAAACATCATGTAATTAATTAGATTAAAAATTTTAATCGACTGACTGCCCAAGTATTTACATGTATATATTTATACTCATATAACTCATATACTATTATATAAATATTTGTAATATATAAACATAAGATATATTTCTTAAATATATACATGCATGTGTGTGCATTCATATATACATAATAAATATAAACAGTACACATATTATGTAAACAAAACTTTTATTTTAAATGCGATTAATCGCAATTAATTGTTTGACAGCACTAAAATAAATAAATAAATGTATATATTTATAATCCATGAAATGCTAAATGAATTTATCCATTGCAAGACAAAAGACACTGGCCATTTTATTACAAAAATGTTAGAAATGTAATTTCAGTCATTCAATATAGTCTTAATCACATAAGATGTGATGGAAACGATACTTTGGAGAGAATTTTATTACTTAAAAGAATAAAAATGACAGAATTCTGTCAAAATAAACTAGTGAGAGTAAAGTTTTTACTCTCATTACAAATGCCAATAATTGAGGAAAGGCCTTGAAGATATCCCTGTTGTGCATGCATCAGATATTATGCACATTATTTATCTTTCCCCTCCTGGTCCCAGGTTGCTTTGAGTCACGAAGATGTTCCCCAGCCTTTCTCCACCTGACCTAGAGTAGCTCCCAAACAGTAATTGTCTACATCAATAAAGCTTTCATATTGCATCCAATTCTCCCCATTACACTGTACCACTGGGTGGAGGACATCATAATTTCATTGAAAGGAAAATGGGGCAGGGGCTGAAATAATATCTATATTACTCTCAGAGACGAGGGGGGAAGGGACAGAGCTGTCCGGTTTGCAAGAGCCAATGATTTTTCTTCCTTTCTTTCTTTATGATCTGGCCTCCCAATTACCTGCCAGTGATCTTGTGTAGAGAGAGGAAATGGATCTATAACTCATTTACACTACTGTCAATGAGGCCACAGCGGGCCTTGGTTTCTTAGTAGCCAAGGAAAAGGGGATAGATTACTGTCAAAGTTGATGCGCTCGTAATAGGAAATGTCCCTCGTTTGTTTTGATATCATCTTTCGGGTCCCTAAATGGCTAATGAAGTCATTTCTATGCTTAGTTTAGTCATAAAAACCTCATGATTGAGATTAGATATACACTAGAAAACATAAAGAAGTAATCCACGAGTTCTTGATTAAGAAAGGGGAGAAAAATCACAAAGCAACCAATTATTGCAACCAAAATATCCATCACTTACCCTGAGAGGTTATTAAAAATCACTGTCAGTAATGTCAGTATTCATTCTCATCTTAATATTCTCATCTCTTATACAACAGGTTGCTTTTATGAGATTGGAAAGCCTGGGGTGTGTTATTTTGATTGACCTTTGAGTGGATCAGAAGAGACTTGAACATTAACTGCCGGCCACTGATTCCTGCTCTCTCAAACCACTGATGTGTCTCATAAAGCACAGCTTTGATTAAGACTGCAAGATTTAGACATGAAATTCAAATTGAGATGAGCTTCAAAAGGAGCCACATCAGCAACTGAATTTCAATCTAACAGACTGAGCAGAGGACAGAAAGTTGAGTGGGAAGCTCTTCGTGATAAGAAGCCTCATTTGAAGGATGTCCAACACTGCTGATAGGTGCTAAATATTCTTATCTGACATATTTCACAATGACTCCTTTCAAACTCCAAGATGCCCTCAATCTGTGACACGGCTGTAATGTTGTACTGGGAGTTTTCATAATGTACCAGCCAACATTAATCACTGTTGATAGGCCTGTTTACACCTCCAAGGATTACACTTTATGTTGATAATACACTTTAGGTGTTTTTCTGTTATGTTACTTTGCAATACATCTCAACTTGTTCTACATGTCAACCCTAACCTAACAGTCTAGTCTTTAATAAGAGTTAGCTGACATGTAGTTAGTAAGATATCTAAAGTGGACTATCGAAATTAAGGGCAATTTTACTTTTAAATTGCAGCATTATATAAATCCAAGGGTGATTTTAATTTTATTTCCAAAACATAAAAGGATTTTTTTTTGTGACTAAATTGTATTGTATTGTACAGACAATAAATGTATTAAAAAGTAAACTTAAAGTTAGACCTACAGAGATTTTTAGATAATCTAACATGCTTCTGTAATCACACTTGAAGTTAAGTCATTTTGACATGCAAAATTGTATAGAATTCCTGGTGAAATATTACCAAGGAGGTGTATAATATCTGGAGAAAACGTAATTGTATCTGTAAGCCTTGTCATTCATCTCAATGGCAGCTGGTTGGCACAGGGTTCTGTTAAACTAGAGGCTGCCATCTTTCCTTATGGGCACTGCATTACAGGAATATTTGTCATGTGACTGATCACATGACAAATGGCTGTAGACAGGGAAATATGTAAGCCTATAGAGGGTATGCATGTGACATCACCATCAGCTGGAGTAGCTGCGGCTCCGCCCATTAAGTGGCAAAAAGACTGAATGGCAGCATTGGTTTCAATGTGAATGCTGTGACAGAACACAACAGAACAGAACCTCTAAAACCAAAACAAGCTTTGCGATTGACTGTACAAATAGATTTTAAAAGAAACCTGAGGTATATTTTTACAGACTTCTGAAAGCTTTGAAAGGAAATTAATCGCTGCAGTTCATAGAAACAAATGGTCTCCAGGCAGCGAAGCACGGATTTGCAGTTATTTCATGTTAATATGTTGAATTGTGCAGTAAAATCATATCCTATATATTGTATTATAGTATATCGTATTGACAACTCATCAACTAAATATTTACCATCTTAAATGGAAAAGAGGTTAATTTTCCAACTCCCCTAGAGTTATACAGATGTGTTTTACCATTTTTGAATCCATTCAGCTGATCTGGCGGTAGCACTTTTAGCATAGCTTAGCATAAATCATTAAATCCGAATGACAAAATGAGTTTTGATATTGTTCCTATTTAAAACTTGACTCTTCTGTAGTTGCATCGTGTACAAAGAAAGACGAAAAAAGAAAAGTTGTGATTTTCTAGGTCAATATGGCTAGGAACTATACTCTCATTCCGGCGTAACAATCTAGGAACCTTGCTGCCATACCATGGGTGCAGCAGGCGTAATGATATTACGCAGCCGTCAACTCTGCCACCTGCAACTTTGCATCTACACAAACTTAGTGCCAGTCACTTTCAGGCGCGGCGTAATATCATTGCGCCTGTTGCACCCATGGTACGGCAGCAAAATTCCTTGATTATTACGCCGGAATAAGAGTATAGTTCCTAGCCATATCGGCCTATAAAATCGCAACTTTTCATTTTCTGCCAGTCTTAGTACACGATGCAACTACAGAAGAGTCAAGCTTTAAATAGGAAAAATATCAAAACTCTTTAGTCATTTTATAGTGAGATGCTAATGGTCTAATCGGATTCAATGATTTATGGTAAGCTATGCTAAAAGTGCTACCGCCAGACCCGGCGATCGGCTGAATGGATTCAAAAATGGTAAAACACATCTGTATAACTCTAGGGGAGTTGGAAAATCAGCCTATTTCAAAAAAAAGTGGAGTGTTCCTTTAAATTCTGCATAACTGGATGTTTTTAAATAAACACTGACAAAAACTATATACATTTTCCAGCTGGACAATATGACAATATATATAACACTGATATAAGTGATCACCGGGGTTTAGACCAACCTATTTTGTATTTGCAAAATGAGTTCACAGGCAAATTTGCTTTATTTATTTTCCCCGATGTCAAAATCAGAAAACACAATTCCTGGGTGAATCAATATCCAATGACCACTGGATATTTGTGAAGTTGGAACATTATATCAAGTTCAGCAACCTTTAGTTTAAACTGATTATCGTTTGTTTTGCACGCGTTTTCGCATCTTCCCTATTAAATCCATTCACGCTGAAGGCTATTTTGCCACTCAGTCCGGCTGAGGGGGCATGTCCTGGCGGGAAAGTGACGTCAATGCATACCCTCTATTTTACACTTCTACAAGCCCTCCAAAATAGATCAAATTAAATGCTTGCAATATGAATGTTAATTTATACATTGGTTGGAATTTTATTTACATATTTATTTATGTGTTTTAAAAACACACAGTGTTTTTGCTATTTTAATAGTGTAGTTACAGTGTCTACCAGCAGGGGCTATCGGGGCTTCACAGCCCACCAGTTTTCATGTAGCTCAAACAATAGAGCAGGGCTCAATAACTCTGGCCCCCAAGATCCATGCACTTTCCTGCAGAGTTTAGCTTCGACCCTGATCTAACTCATCTGGACAAGCTTATCATGGTCTTTAAAATTACTAGAAAGCCACAGTCTGATGAGTTTGATCAAGGTTGGATCCCAGTGACCAGAGAGTTGCCCCATCCAGCATTACAGCATAGTTTTACATAGTGTTTAAACTGATACATGCATGGCATATGAGTCGCTTTTCATAAATGTGCCTTCTAATGCATGAAGCAAATTCCTAAGCAAAATAAGTTGGCCTGTTCCGATTCTGTAAATTGCAATAAAAAAAATGTTTTGAAACATAAAGTATGCAAAAAATACTTAATTTCTTTAATGAGGAAATCAACTACACTGAAGACAAGCAAATATCATGAAAAACACAGATGAAAAACAACCACTTCTTATACACTCATCATATAAATAAGGTATTCTAAAACAATACTTTTAATTTTTCAAGAAACTCAAGGCCTGCCTCCACAACATGCACAGTCTACCATAAGAATTTGGGCAATATTCATAGTAATAAAATAAAAATGTTTTCTTTTCTTATATTGTACCTATTGTACACTGTAGACAGTAGTTTTTATTGTATTGTCATAGGTCATTTTCATATTACATCACCTTCGCTTTCGACTGGCACAAGTGAGGCACAAGCCACTGGGAATTGTCTTGACTCTCCTGATTAGCCTCTCTGGCTTTGCACTGTGAATAGTCTGTGGTAATGGTATAGAGCTGCAAAGCCAAATAGAATTGGTTAAGAAACAGTATAGATATTTATGTTTCAAAAGCAACGTCTTATTTGATATAGTACAGCCATATGGTTGGAGCAGATGGTGGAGAGCTTCCTCAAGACCTTTGAGAGAATCATGTTATTGTTCCCCCGCATTACTCTTCACATCCCAGAGTAATCATATCTGCTCTCAGAAAACCGCACACTGGATTCAGGCAAACATTTTTTTGCTTGAAACATACTGGAAAGATAAAGTGATCTCTGTTAGACTTTATTTTAAGGTGTCCTTGTTACAGTGTAATTATACATTTAAGTACTGAGTAATATTAATTATCATGTACTTACAATATGGTTAGTGTCACACCCCAGGACTGTTAGTTATGTTTTCTCCCTCTGGTGCCTGTGACTGTGATTATGTGATTATGTTTAGGTGTGTCGTGTCAATTATCCTCATTTGCCCTCCTATTTAAGTTGTAGTCAGTTCACTGTTTCTTTGCCCGGTATTGTGAATGCGTAACATTGTGTTGTGCTTGAGCTCCTGCCTTCTGTTGTAGATTTACTCTCTTGTGGATTTATTAAAGACTTCATCTTCTGAAGATTTCATCATCTTCTTCGTGCGTTCCTTGTATGCTGCACACCTGTGACAGAATACCAGACTAAACAAAGACAACATGAAGATCGAGATCACCTCGATCAATGTGGCCCTTATGCGTAATGTTCACAGCCCTTCAGGGCTGCTATTAAGCCACCTGCAATGACTTCACCTTAAATGGGGGGGTAAAGTGCTGTTTCATACATTCAGAGTTGTTTACACTGTTAAAGAGTTGGATTCTCATGCTAAGCATGGCCAAAGTTTCAAAAAACGATTTGGATGATCTGTGCCAACAATCTTACTTACGGGTTAATACAAGTTTTGGAAAGATTTTTTTGATTGTGTCTCTTCATGACGTAGAGGAGGGTGGAACTCCTTATATGGGCATGCCTATGCACATCGACCAGAGTGAGAGCAAGAGCGCACCCATCAACGCACTTCATCTGGAAGTCGTAGGAAGCACTGCAAAGGACTTGTTCAAGAATACGAGGGAAAGTTTGTACCTGTCATTTCAGTGATGAATGTTTTATAAACAAGGTCCAGGTCGACACTGGATTTGCACATCGTTTGCTATTAAAAGATGGAGCAGTCCCAGTGAGTCGTGAGTCGGAATCAGGTGGTAAGTGAAACTACATCAAAATTCTGTCTTTTGTTGCCTATTAGCGCATAAGTGCATATAATGTAAACAGCACAAATGTATAGTGAATCAAAAGGTATTTTGGGATAATGCGTTGATGTATTTTGTGTTTAAAAACATTTGTTTAGCTGACCAGCATAAGTGTCCATTTATTGTAAAATATTTTCGTATTGTAAAACCACTCCAAACAACTCACATAATGTGGTTTGCTCTGACCATCCACCAAGCACTTGACCTTGTTCACATCTAGAAAGCTATCTAGCCACGGAAAACACTAGGGGAGTGTTATATTGAGTATTGTATTGAGTGTTGCGCTCCTGCTTGACGCTCTAGCTCTGCCCAAGACATGCCTCCAGAAGCCGTTTTTTTTTAGGCTTTTATAAATATTATAAAACTAAAGACTTTTTAGAGATATGGAGGATGCAATACTACTCTATAGGTGCTCTAGATTAACATGAGATTGGCCAAAACTGCCTGTGTTAGGTATACTCTAATGGAAGGATTCTGGTGTGGGCTGGACGATCAACTCCACTTTGTCATGCAAGAGCTGATCCCAACTGGACACTGGAGAAGTACATCAACTTCGCTCTCTGGATAGTCGGATCAGCAATCACCATGGGTAAATCGGAGTCCAGTCCAGATTCATCACCTGCCATGGCTGCCAGTCCAGAGTCATCACCTGTCATGGCCACCAGGCCAGAGCCAAGTCAACAACCACCCAGCTGCACGGAGCGTCTGCTTGAGCCCACCGATGACGGAGAGCCAAAACCTGCCGCTATCGATGAGCCATCGCCCCCTAGAGCGACAGATCTAAGGATCAAACTGGAGCCAGAGCCCTGTCAGTCTGGCCAGGTGCTTGAACCGGCTATACTGAACACCATCATGGAGTGTGCAAATGTTGGACTCCAAATGTTGGAGATTTAATTAACTTAGATTGTAAATTACCAATGCTTCTTCCGTCATCACCTGAACTACTGAACTGGCAAGAAATCCCACCCAACCTCCCTTTCCCACTACCTCTGCACCAGTCCTTACCATCACCACTGCTGTCTCCTGGCAGCCCCTCAGCTCACCCTCAGCCCACCATCTGTGCGGTGGGATCGCCAGTCTCCATCTGCATCCTTTGTCTCTGCCTCCAGGCTGTCCCAGGCTCTGCCTCGGCCCGATGACTCAGCAGCTCCACCACGGCTCCTAGCTCCCTCATCTCCAATGAGGCTTATCAGTCCACCAGCTCCACCGGGCTCCCTCATCCCTCTGGCTCCACCTTGGTCAGTCGTCAACCATCCACCGCCTCTGGACTCCACACCTCCGGCTGCATCTCGTCCCTCCATCCCTCTGGCTCTGTCAGGCTCCTCCTTCCCTCCAGCTCCACCTTGGTCCTCTGTCGTTCCAGCTCCACCACAGCCTTCCGGATCCCTGTCTCCGCATCGGTCGCCATATCCATCTGCTCTGCCTTGGCCCTCCGGATCCTCAGCATCACCCTGGCTCGTCGGCTCTCCATCACCGCCTCTGCATCCACCACCACCTGCTCACCCCTTCATCCACTATGGCTCCTCCATCTGTCGGCTCCACCATGGCCCACGTTCTTAGGTGTGGCCTGGGTCCCGCCTGCCTCCTCCTGCTCCGGGGTCCCACCTGTCTTCTCCCTGGCTCCTCCCTCCATCTTCTCCACCCTGGACTCTGTTCATTGTCCTCCTCCTGGGTGCCCTTCCTCCGCCAGAACTTCCACCGGTCTAGTCTCCCTGTCTTCCTGCCAGCACGCTGCCATCCCCTGTCACCATCCCACATCCACTCCTTTGTCCTCCTCCTAAGTCCCCCTCCATCCCTCCTTTTGTCTCTGTGGCACGAGGTCGCGCCTTCCTGGAGGGGGCGAACTGTCACACCCCAAGACTGTTTGTTGTGTTTCTCCCTCATGTGTCCATAACCTAGTTTCTCGTTCTCCCCTTGATTGCCTCATTCAGTTCACCTGTTTTTCTGTCGTTAGTCACCCTACTTAAGTTTCCCTCTCTGTTCTTGGTCTTTGTCGGCTATTATATTTGTCACAAGCTGCTTGTGTTTCCATGTGTCTGGACTGATCTTCATCTTTTTGGATTATTATTAAATGTTATATTGAACTATTGTCATATACTTGAATTTCTTGTCTACAAGAATGTGACAAACTTAGATTTTTAAAAAGCTTGTTTATTTGTTTATTGACACTATTATTGTAGTGTTTTTGAAGTGTCTTATGTTCACCAAAAACGTAAAATCAGTAAGATCGTGAAATATTAGTACAACTGTTTTCTATTTTTGTATATTATAAAATGTAATTTATTTCTGTGAAAGCCAAGCTTATTTTTAGCAGCCATTACTGCAGTCTTCAGTGTCACGTGATCCTTCAGAAATCAAACAAATGTGCTGAATTGGTGCTCAAGAAACATTTCTTATTATTATCAATGTTGAAAACAGTTCTGCTTAATATTTTGTGGACATCGTCCACTGTCTGACCGCAGACTTTTCAACAGTGGCGTATAAACTGCAACTCGACTGTTTTTCTTCTTTGAAAACAGATGGTGGTGACGTTTAAGAACAAAGCAAACAGAATGTTATGCCATGTTGGAAAAAAAGAAAAAGAAAATCACATCAGCAGCATCTTCCTGCAGCGTGGTTCCCGGGTCCGACTCCTCAGCTTTTTCACAGCGTATGCATTTCATTAACAGAGCGGAGTCTTGTGTCTAACTTATGGTCAATGGCTCAGTAATTATATTAATTAGCCTGAAATCTGCCATGTAAAAAAACCCTGAGGGATACATGAAAGACAGAATCCTGTGTTCTCCGTGGCCAACACGTCGTCAGCCCCAACCGCAGTCAGTCAGGCCTTATCTCACTCTCATAGAGAGGAGCTAATGGTCAAGGCTGGAGGATGAGGTTTTTGTAAAATGGACGGCGCAATTAACGCCTGCCAGTACTCATTATCCTCCATGTCAGTGGGTAGAGGCTGGAGGCCAGGAGGTGGATTAGAGAGAAAATGAAAGGAGAATTAAAGACACTTAATGGATGCTGCTTTAGATTTCTCTGCAAGTTCTATTAACCCTAATTTAAATCAATTTTCTCCTTTCTGCAATTCTGCGCTAATAAAGCTATCTGTCTGACAGTGACTTTGTGTGTCCCAGACGGGAACGTTTGAGATACATTAGCCTGGGCTCATTTTGCTAAGTGCCCCCAAAGCACACAATGCTGTTTGCAAGTGTAGAACTGGTTGCTAGCACCATTGTCCTCTTTGCCCTTTGATACAGGCGTAACCATCTTCCTCATAGCTGCTGCTTTGGCGTGTCAGTCACACGTCAAATTTATCCACAAATTGTTGCCTTTTTACAGTACAGGAAATCCCTGTCAACACCAAGCTGCTTAAAAAGTACATTAGCATCAGTTAACAGCTTTATCTCTCCTGCAGACAGATGATTATGCACTGAGATATGTCATCCGGGTTGATTATGTAGAGTCTGAAGTACAATATTATATATTATTGGCTCTGATAGGGACCTAATTAGAAGCATAATGGTATGGTAACCTATCAGTCAAGGCTAATTACTCTGGCTTTCATGCAAGAGTAATTGGGTTTTTAGTTCAGGGGCTGAGGTTTGGGACACTGGTATGAAGCAACAATTACTGGCGACAGAGATCAGAAGATTTATGGGTTGAAATTCAAGACGGAAAATGATGACATGTGATTCATCAAACCGCTTTAGCAACCCCCACCTCCACCACACACTCATATCACAGCGTTCAGAGATTTGGCTTGTCTGAGAACCCACCGAGCACTGATACTGTTCAACCATGCTATTCCTATGTTCATGTAGTAGCTGATTAACTTGCATGAATGGAAATTATTTGTATTAATGGTTTATATTGTGAAACAGATAGCTCTGGCATTTTTTGGTAACATGAGAGTAGTTCAGCTACTTGTTTAGTTCACCTTTCCAGTAACAAGCTACTTCATTCAGCGATTAGCAATATCATGACCAAATGCCAAATGATGTTTTTATTGAACTCTGAATGGTCCTTCCTCTGTCTCTTATTGCATTGGAAGATCTGATTTCATTGGAAAGTCTAATTCTAATAAACTGATTCTTTCCAACAGACTCTCGTGGCAAATCACCCTCATATGTTTTTGAACAATCTGCATTATGCCTCACTGAAGCTTAGATTAGAGATTGACATTCAAACAAATCATATCAATTTATATGAATTTCCCACCAATTTGCTAAAAAATAATATTTACTTTTGCTCATGAGACTGCGTGGTTTGTTCGGACTCAGATTCACAGCAAGGTTTCAATTTGACTTGGTTGCGAAAAGTATTCATACCCCATCATTTAATTTTCATGTTTTGTTATGTTGTGGCCTTATAATAAACTGCTTTAAATTACTTTTTTTTCCACATCAGTTTACACTCCATACACCATAATGTCAAAGCAAAAACAGAATTGTCACAGCTATAATAAAAAAACCTGAAATAAGTAGATTGCATAAGTATTCATACCATTAACTCAGTACTTAGCTGAAGCACCTTTACAACCTCAAGTCTTTTTGGATATGATGCGACAAGCATCATCAGCATTTGGCAATTATCTGCCATTTTTTTCCTCACCTCTTCACCCCTCAAGCTCTGTCAGCTTGGATGGGGGCAGATGCACATTTTCAGGTTTCTCCAGGAATATTTGATTGGGTTCAAGCCCAGGCAGTGGCTGGGCCACTCAAGGACATGCACAGAGTTGTCTATAAGTCACTGTCCTGTTGAAAGGTGAACCTTCTGCCCAGTCTGAGGTTCTGAATGCTCTGGACTGGGTTTTCATTAAGGCTATTTTAACATGTTGGTGCACTGAGCATTCCTTCTACTCTCAGTCCCTGACACAGAAAAACAGCCCCACAGCATGAGGCTGCTACCAGCACACTTTACTTTTGGCATGGTACTCTGCAGGTGATGGGCAGTGCCTGGTTTCCTTCAAACATGATGCTTGGAATTGAGGTTCATCAGACCAGAGGATCATGTTTCTCTCAGTCTAAGGGTCCTTTACTGTAGGTGCTTTTTTGCAATTTCAATTGTCTTTTCATGTGTCTTCACTGAGAAGAGGACTGAGTCTGGCCACACCACCATAAAGCCAGATCAGTGGAGTGTTGCAGTGATATTTGTCCTTCTGTAGGTTTCTCCTGTCTCCACGTATGATCATGGAGCTCAACTAGAGTGACCACCAGCCTCAGAATCACCACTCTAACCAAAGCACTTCTTCATCAGTTGTTCAGTTTGGCCAGGAGGCCAGCTCTAGAAAGAGTCCTGGTTGTTTCAAACCTCTTCCATTAAGGGTAATGGAGACTGCATGCTTCTGTGAAGAAGATTTTGTTTCTAAACTCTTCCCCAGATGTGTGGCTGTTTCTGAGGTCTACAGGAAGTTTTTTTGACCTCAGGGCTTGTTTTTTGTATTTTCAGTATGTATTTTCAGCTGTTAGACCTTTTATTAAGACGTGTGTGCCTTTCAAAATCATACCCCCATTGAATTGAATTTGTCACAGGTTAACTTCACTCAAAGTATCTCTCAAAGTAGTATAAACATCTACAAGCGATATGAATTCTTCTGAGCTAAATTTTAAGTGTGCCATAAGTATGAATACTTATGCAATGGAATTATTTAAGTTTTTTTTTTTCATAAATTTGCAAAGATGTTAAAAACTGACAGATAATGGCAGGTAATTGCCAGATGCTGATGTGCAAGATGTGTAAGAGCAGCTTATAGACAACTCTGTGAATGTCCTTGAATGGCCCAGCCACTGTCTGGGCTTGTACCCAATCAAATATTTCTGGAAAAACCTGAAAATGTGCGTCTGCCCCCATCCAAGCTGAAAGACTTTGAGGGGTGAAGAGGTGAGGAGAAAAATGGCATATAATTGCCAGATGCTAATGTGCAAAGCTTGTCTCATCAAAGCCAAAAAGACTTAAGGCTGTAAAGGTGCTTCAGCTAAGTACTGAGTTAAGGGTATGAATACTTATGCAATGTATTTATTTCAGGTTTTTTATTTATAATAAATTTATGAAGTTGTGACAATTCTGTTTTTACTTTGCCATTGTGGTGTATAGAGCGTAGACTGATGTGGGAAAAAAAAGTAATTTAAAGCTGTTTAACATAAGGCAGTAACATAACAAAACATGAAAAAAATGAACTTTCTCATAACACTGTTTGCCTATTTGAGTGTTTTAAGTATAAATGTACTTGTTCAAATTTGGTAATTTGATACTGTCACTGATTAATAAAGTCACTGCAAAAATATATTCACTCAGCGACCACATTCACATTGCAATCTCTAACACTGTATGTGCCACATCAACAACACCCTATAGGAAAGGTTGATGAAAATATTGTTTTGTTTTTTACCTTCACAATTGAAAGCAGTAATAAATAGCAAGACAATAAAATATAATTATATTTTCAGCTTCAGTTGTTTGCTCTCTATTCTATTTCTTCTTTAACATGATGGATGAAATGAGAATTCTGAGCTTCGGGTCATGGGGGTGGCTGAAACTGATGTGTCATTTTTTTCACCTTGTTAGACAATAGAAAACATGTGTCCTCGGGATGTCTTTTTTAAATGATTATTTAGTCATACTTTAATGAAACCATTTCCAAATCTTATTTTAGATGTAGTAAAAGTGCATTCTGTGCCAGAATGGCTTCTGATAATTAGCCCTGCTGAGGAAACCTCTTTATAAGTGTGGTGAAGGACAGTCTTCTACCTCTGTGGAGTTGCAGTATTTCTTTTCTTTGTTTTATACCGCAGAGATTCGGTACATCAAACAATGTCTATATTAAACTCAAACCACACTCTATTTCTTTCTATCTCTTCATGTTTCTGATTGATACACCCCATTCCTCACAAAGATTTCACGCCCCAAAGAGTCTAAATGGGTCTGCTCCCATGGCAAACAAATCAATTGTTATAGACTTTAAAGTTGCTGGTCTTGAAAATTGTTTGAATACCTTTGAAGAACCAGAGAAAGATTCTCTAATCCAGCCATTTTTGGCACGTTGGATTGGTATCGACGAGCAGACCCTGCTATACTTGAAAAGATGTCACACATCTATCTTACAGCTCCATAAACTGAAAATTGCAACATACTGGACTGAGCCATATGTTTTTAATGATACATGAAACATGGTATACTTTCCTTTAAATTTTGCTTCGCTTCAACGAAATTGATACACTTTGGGTATTATCAGGCTTTCATGTGTTTTGCTTTTTATGTTTCAAATGAGAAATACATCACTCGGTGGAATTTATCATTCGTTGTAATGAAGCTTCATGATTAGTCACCTGCTGTGGCTTTGTTTTAATGGTGCATCCTCCAGCATTTTAAAGAAGGGAAATAAATCTGAGATTTAAAACAACTTGCGTTTGCACATTATAATTCCTTTGTTATTAAATCATTAGATTGTGGAGTGTATCAAGCTTCTTCATCAGACTAAATACGGTTGTATTATTTCCCCAGACATACAACCATGAGAGATTCATCATCACGCTGAAATTTCATCACCAGACCCCTCTTTGATATATTGCTGGATCTATCCAATTGCGTGTTTGTGTGTTCAAGCAGAGAGATAATCATTTGACGGTAAATATGTTTATTATAACTTGTCTGTCATGAGGATTCAGCGCAAAGGCAAGATCAGTATGAGTATGTGGGTGTTGCATGACATTAGTATGCTGGATATTTGTAATTTGCTGTCTATTGCTCTCATAGCATCAGAAAAAAAATGTCACTTTTCTCTAACAGCCACTCAAGTGTATCACGACTTTTCTTTCATGCTAATCGTGACTCATGTGTCTTCATCTGCATGTGTCACATGAATGCGTGTCAACTGAGCAGTCCAAAGCATTGCAAAAGTGATCATGCAAGAAAACATGTCTTTCCCCTCTACAATTATTACATGCAATCAGACGGAAAATATAATTAATCATTGTTTACATCCAAGACAATAATATAGTCTAATATAATCCAGCTAAGAAAGTTGAATTGAACTGCTGCATCATCAGATTTGTAGATATTAGATAATTATTTAGATTTTGCTTAATTAAAATGTAAGGATAACTTTAGAACTTAAAGTTATAAGAATGGGATTCAGTTAGACGGGTCATTTCGTCTAACTGAAACCCTGACAGGTCATTGTCAATATAATCAATAACTGTGATGGTGCCAATTGCCTTGTATAAAACTACGGAGAAGGCTCATTTGAGATGCTGAGCGTCTCTCCTGAAAATTGACGAGGGTAGACGGCTGTATTCAGTGGAGGAATGAAAAAAACACAGTCAGGATGGACAGTTCACTTCTAATAGTGAAGCAGCTACTGTACCTATGAGAACAAAGAAAAATTCTGCATGATTTACCCTTGGACATAATTTAAATGTTGTGGCTTTTATATGAAAATACATATGATGAAGGAGGCACCTGTTTGTTTAAATTCATTTAATCTAAAGGAGTAGTTCACTTCCAGAACAAAAATTTACAGATAATGTAATTAACCCATGGATGTTCATGCCTTTCTTTCTTCAGTCATAAGGAAATTATGGTTTCTGAGGAAAACATTTCAGCAATTAACTGTATATAGTGGACTTCTGTAGTGCCTGCAAGTTTGAACGTCCAAAATGCAGTTTAAATGCAGCTACAAAGAGCTCTAAACGATCCCTACCGAGGACGAATTATCACTGTTTTACCTTTTTTTCGTAAAGGGCGTTTGACCTTCTTTGCATTTTCACTTTGTAAACACTGGGTCTGCAGTGATGTAGGACAATTTCAAAGTTGGAGGAGAAAATGAGATGGGAGTTTTTCGACATACCTTAACTGTACTGACCCGGATTACACAGAGTACACATACGCATCACAGAGCTAGACAAGATCAGCATTTGAGATTAAGAAAGTATACTTTCTTATATTATACAATTTTTATTTTTTTTATTTTTTTAGAAAATGGCCGATCATTTCGCTAGATAAGACTCTTATTGGCTGGGATTGTTTAGAGACCTTAGAAGCTGCATTTAAACTGCATTTTGGACGTTCAAACTCGAGGGCACCATTGAAGTGATTTAGACGTGATTTAGATTATTTTTAGAAATATGCCAACAATAACATATTGTCAGCTGTCACATTTGTACCTAAAGAGTGCATATTAATACCTTAAAGTTGCATATTTGTAATTAAAGTGTACACATTAGTACCTAAAAGGTAAATATTAGTACATTTTGAAAAAGTACAGCCTTAATTACAGCTTTTTCTCTAAGAGTGCAGGCAATGAGTGTTTGGGAATATTCACAAATAATATATACACATAATGATGTCAGATTTTCAAACATTTCAGAAGAGAACTAAATATCATGGTTGTTTAAACCAGGCAATCCTAAACTTTTCTGTCAGCCACGCTTTTTGATCTCAAATAAGAGTTTAATTTATTTGAATTTATTATTTCAATACTGCTATGTACTTACATTTAAATGAATCAATTGGTACAGTGCACTTATTGTGTACATACATGTTTTTACATTGATTGTACTTATATATTTTTTAAAATACCTATATGTAATTACATTTATGATTACACTGTTGATCCATCCCTTACACCTTAACCCACCCTTAAACCCATATAATACCCATAGTAGTGCATAGTAGTTAAGGCTACCTAATATAAAGTGTGACCAAATAATTTAACAACAATTTCATAGTTATCTGAAATTGGCTAATGGTCACATGCTATGCAGGTAAACATTTAATATATAGTGAAATATGTTTGTAGTTTTTTACTTTACAATTATTCATTTCATATTATTTATGTTTTTATGATTTAATGAATTATTAGCTTTTCATAGCGCTGCTAATAATCCCCAGGGGTTCATGAACCTGAGTTAAGCAAAACTTGGTTTAAACCAATCAGCATCTGGCACAGATGCCTCACCGTTGCAAGAGTTTCTTGGCATGACATCAGAGCAAGTCAGACCACACATTTCCAACTAGCATGCATTTTGCGTATATCAAACGTGATCGGTTCTGCACAAATCATACTTATCTCAAATGAGCCCAATGTCTCGCTCTAGGTCTAGAGCTTGTCCTTAGTGAAAAATAAATATGCTATAAGGTATTTAAAATACATTTATTTCATGCTAAGTATACTACAAGTACATTACATATGATGTACTTAATAAAAAATACATTGCAATTCTATTTTTAGTATACTAAACTGGTATAAAGTCTGCTAAATTGGAACAACTAATTTTGTACTTAATGCACTTTAATTGTAAAGAAGTAGTGAAGTCCAACTAATGATAAACTAGTATATTCGTTCGTACTAGTGGAACTACTGCAAGTATACTTTAGGTACACTTTAAATATCTTGCATTTAAAAACTGATATTATTTAAAGATCATACTTTCAGCAGTGACATTAAAACATATTTTAGGCATAATATTAAGAAATGTGCATTGTGCACAAGTAGTACTCCAAATACAGTTTAATTACAATTTTTACATCAGGAAGTCTCAAGCGATATGTCAGTAAATATGTTAACAGACTTCAACTATACGCAGTATAAAATAAATGCATTTTAAATCTATTACTTTTTTACTTTTAATAAAGACTACGTTATATAACAAACAACAAATGCTTGTGAAATAAGCCATCTATTCTAGTGCAGCACCACACACCTGCAGGTTTGAAGTTTGTCTTATTTGTACTGCACTAAGAGGTCAGTCTTGTCTATTAGTCATACATCATATCATGCAAATTCGCAGGTCAGAGATTAGATAACGTAAGCTTTCAAGCACATAAAAAATGCAAATTTCAGTGCATGCACAGTCTCCTGTGTTTGTATACATACAACGGTTGATTGGTTTTATACAGAATTGCTGTGGATGAAGGGAAATGTGAACTTTTACCACAAAACCAGTTGTAAGGGTCAATTTTTTTGAAATTGAAATCTGAAAGTTGAATAAATAAGCTTTCCATTAATGCATGGTTTGTTAGGATACAACAATATTTGCCCAAGATGGACAAGAACTATTCAAAACAACAACAACAAAAAATCTAAATATTGAGAAAATCACCTTTAAATTTCTGAGCAATGCATATTACTAATAAAAACTTACGTTTTGATATATTTACAGTAGGAAATTTACAAAATATCTTCATGGAACATGATCTTTACTTAATATCCTAATGATTTTTGGCATAAAAGAAAAATCTATAATTTTGACCCATACAATGTATTTTTGGCTATTGCTACAAATATACCTATGCGACTTATGACTGGTTTTGTGGTCCAGTGTCACAAATATTAGGAAATATCAGACTGCTGACAGCCACGACTGGCCATTCAAAAGCAGTTATTCCAGATAATATATAATAATATAATATTATAAATGATATAATGCAATTTAGATACAGTCAAGCAACCTCTGAAGGCTGAATTGCAACTGGTATCTTTAATAAGTTACTTATTAGATTTAGTTTGATTAAAATGTGTGAGGATCACTTTAGGACTTTAATTTAATAATTTGATAAGCATTTGTATGTCTGTCCAATCAATGTGGAAGTCACTTCACTATTATAGCTAAACACAGAAGCCAGTGTTTATGCTGTTACTCATGAAACATAGATATAACCCAGGGGTAATTACAAATATTGATATTATGTAAATTATATGCAAAAAATAAAATAAAATTAGTTCTGGGAATTATTTCCCCATTTACAAGACAATTGCTCACCAGACAAACCCGTGGCTCTATTATTGCAGGTCCAAAGAAGAGGGCCAGCAGCCTTTAATAACAAGAGCTTATTATTGTCCCTTATGATCTTGACACTCGAGAATGTAACATCTCCATAAAATGACGGAATCTCTACAGTCAATATTTCCTACAGAGCAAGGACACTAGCTCATAAAAGCTAAGATCACACATGAAAGAACACCTTGGTCCTTTGTTGAAGACTGAAAGAATAATGCAGTCAGTGGATTTGTTTCATATGTAAAGAAGATGATCAGTCAGCCACTTTTTTCCCCCCAGGTGTTTGATGTTTCCAGCAAGGCTGACGGGAGTTCAAGGACGAAATGTGGCGGGGAAGCGTCGGCCTTTGTGTCCGGTCTTCAGACGTTTACCTGTATCTGCTAGGGCTCTGCAGAGAAATGACTGTTTGATTCTATTACACTTTCATTACAGCTGTAGTTAATGGTTGTGTCACAGTCTATTAGCCGCATTCATCTTTCCTGTGATACACAGCGAGACACAAGCGCACAGAACAAAGACAAATGACTCTGACTCACGGGAACAGCATTACAATTCAAACATTATTTTCTATACAGCCAGCAACAGCCGACCGAGTCACGGCGCGCGCTAGCCGTCCAGGCAGTCGTGTCGGTAATGGCGTGGAGAAATGCTTTTTCTAATCTAAACAACTCAATTATCTGTAGCCCCACCATCCTTGATCAAAAACATTACCATAACCATATTCAATTTAAAAACACAATATTGCAACCGAAGGGGACAGGAAATAAATCCTGACTGCTCCAGCGCTGCTCTGCCTGTAATCTCTCAATGTGACTCTGGGGTTTGCAGTAAGCCCTCACTCATTTTAAAGTTCTCCTCCGCTTTAGCACTTTCCCACTTGCCAACAGTAATCGATTTAAAAATGCTTTTAACAACTTCATTGTTGCGATATTCTTTCACAATTTATGAACACCTAATCAATAAACAATGGAGCATCCACACGGCGAATGGTAATCAGAAAACCGCTGGGAACTGACTTCAAAAGAAGAATGCTGATCCTTTCCTATGAAATGGATACGGCTTGTGAAACAGATGAAATAGATAGCACTCATGTGACTGCTGGAGCTCATTTCGGAATATAAAATTCATAAGAGCTATGAAAGCTGATATTTGGCGCTAGACTGCTAGGCCATTAGCCTGTAGTAACACCATTTTGCGTACACAAACAGATTAGCCGGCGCTCTGAGAATGACACGCGGCCTCTTTCTGAACCTCAGAATACCCCAAAATGCACTTTTTGATCTCATTTAATTAATATTTATTTCCTGTCAGCCCTCGTTACAAACTATATTAAATTGTATCCTTTAATGAAGTGCTGCTGACATGGGACAAGAGGCTCTCGCTGTAAACATGTGGCAAACTACACGTGTTCAACAGCAGTGCTGCAAAATTAAGCTAATGAGTAAGATTATAATTTTGTCTGATAATTATGTTTCAGAACTATCTTGTGTACATATGTCATCATCTCTTTTTAACTGGGTTTTAATTTCCTCTTTGAGATGATGTCTTGTTAGATTCACAAATTGTAACCCTTCTTCAACACAAGTACTGCAATATACAGTACAACGATTTTGGAGTTGTGGCCACATGAAACTAATTAAAAACACAAAATGAATAACACTCCCGACAAACGACATAAGTGTTTGTTATTTCGGACAATTAGACTGTCGCGGTCGCTTGGTTGATACTGAAAGTCACTTTCGCGTCATTGTTTCTCCACAGCCAGAAGCCAAACTGCCAACAGAATAATTTTGTAAATACAAACCATATATCACGCCCAGTAGTCTGTTTAGTATTTTTGACAGCTCACTTCAACATAATTGAACATTTCTTAAGCTAACATGTTTTATTAAACCTCTCTGCATAAGCTTTCATCTCTTTGTAACTTGCTTTTTGAATTATTGCTAATAGCTCAATGTTTTAATTAGCACCCCGGGCATTGGGATCGGTGCACTGAAGTGTTGTTATAAAATCAAGCTCATTACAATATTAGGCACTTTTACAGGGCACTGAGGCAAAGCTAATTCATTTGAAAATATCTCAAAATCTATCAACATGCGTACTGAAGTATTAATAGCCACGTTCAGCGTGTCAAAGCACTGTACTTTTTTTTACACGGCTAAAACTTTTCAATGCCCTCACCATGCCTATACATTTATAGAACATTTTTTTTACAACAACAAAAAGAAAGGAACTAATAAATCATTGATTATTAATTGCATCATCAATGATTATGAAATAAAGCATTATTGTTAATACTATAGGAAACCACAAATGATAAGCTGGTCTTTAGAAGTCCAATAGAATTAACTTCAAGTAACCAAATTATTTTATGTTTAAAGGATTAGTCCACTTCCAGAACAAAAATTTACAGATGATTTACTCACCCCCTTGTCATCCAAGATGTTCATGTCTTTCTTTCTTCAGTCGATAAGAAATTATTTTTCTTGAGGAAAACATTTCAGGAATGTTCTCCTTATAGTGGACTTTAATGGTGCCCCAAAGTTTGAACTTCCAAAATACAGTTTAAATGCCGCTTCAAATGGCTCTAAACGATCCCAGCTGAGGAAGAAGGGTCTTATCTAGTGAAACGATCGGTCATTTCGAAACAAATTGACAATTTATATCCTTTTTGCACATACGTAGTCTGTGTAATCCGGGTCAATACAGTTAGGGTAGGCTAAAAAAACTCCCGTCTCGTTTTTTTCTTCATCCTTTTTTTGTAAAGGGCGTTTGATCTTCTTTGCATATTCACTTTGTAAACACTGGGTTGGTACTTCTGCAGCAATTAAGGATGATTTTGAAGTTGGGGAAGAAAATGAGATGGGAGTTTTTCGGCAAACCCTAACTGTATTGACCGTATCGAACTGGACAAAAAAAAAAGTTCACACAGACTTAGACAAGACGAGCATTTGAGATTAAAAAGTATATAAATTGTTAATTTGTTTCGAAAATGACCAATCGTTTTGCTAGATAAGACCCTTCTTTCTCGGCTGGGATCAATTAGAAACATTTAAACTGCATTTTGGAAGTTCAAACTTGGAGGCACCATTGAAGTCCATTATATGGAGAAAATTCCTAATTTTTTTTTTCCTCAAGTAACATAATTTCTTATTGACTGAAGAAAGAAAGACACAAACATCTTGGATGACAAGAGGGTGAGTAAAATATCTGTACATTTTTGTTCTGAAAGTGAACTTCTCCTTTAATGATCTGGTTTGGTACATCTTTACACTTTTAGAAATTTGTTATTGTGGTGTTATTATGCATTCTTGGCTCTACTTCAGTCTTCAGAGAATACCATTGACATTTTAATAATATAATATAATATAATAATATAATATAATATAATGAGGCTTAAGCATATTGATTTCCAATGTGTAAGTAAGTAAGTAAATAAATAAATAAATAAATAAATAAATAAAATAAATAATCCTGGTTTTCTGTATTCATATAATTTAAGTAGTAAGGGTATACACTACTAAAATGTTTCATGTTTTTACAGAATTCTCTTTTGCTCACCAAGCCTGCATTTATTTGATCCAATTTCTATATATTCTATTTATTTTACATATTTTAAAATGTAATTTATTCCTGCGATCAAAGCTAATTTTTCAGCATCATTACTCCAGTCTTCAGTGTCACATGATCCTTCAGAAATCATTCAAATATGCTGATTTGCTGTTCAAGAAACATTTTTTATTAATACTATCAATATTTAAAACAGTGAAGTACTTTTTTTCAGAATTCTTTGATGAATAGAAAGATACAAAGATCCATTTTTTTAAATTATTATAGCAATTAATTAATTTGTCTATTTAGCAAGAATGCTTTAAATTAATCAAAAGCGATTATAAAGACATTTTTAATGTTACAAAAGATTTCTACTTCAGATAAATGCTGTTCTTCTAAACTTTCTGTTCATCAAAGAAACCTTAAAAAGTCTACTCAGCTGTTTTCAACATAATAATCATAATAAAAAACGTTTTTTGAGCATCAAATCAGTATATTAAAAGGATTCCTGAAGGATCATGTGGCGTAATGACTCTAAAAATTTAGCTTTAAAATCACAGGAATAAATTACATTTCAAAATATATTCAAATAGAAAACAGTTATTTTAAATAGCAAAAATATTTCTAAATTGTACTGTTTTTGCTGTACTTTGGATGAAATAAATGGAGACTTGGTGAGCAGAAGAATCTTCTTTAAAAAAAAAAAAAAAAAAAAAAAAAACTTTAAGAACTTACTGTTCAAAAACTTTTGACTGGTAGTGTATATTATAGAATAAATGTTAATTATTAATTAATTGTATGCTAAACAAATAAAACCCTTCTTGAATTTCTTCCCCTCCTTCATGTATTCACTGAATACGATTATCACATAAATGTATCTCTTAAATGAAAAACAGTTTCCTTCACATTAATTAATGCAGTTAATGTGAGCCAGGTGTAGGCATCCCGTTTCCCTGACAGTGTGTTCCTTTTCTCGCTGACACTGATGTAGACTGGGAGCCAATGACACTTTCTTGGCATGATAGAGATGCTGTCTCTCAGCAAAACCTCATCACTCTTCCTGTTTAACACTAACCTGATACAACTGTATGTCTGGGGCCAAGACAGCACGAGCAAACAGAGCGCCGCTGCTCAGCACCTTTCCAGCTGAGGTTTCTGACTGTAATGAAGTTGTGTGATAAAATAGGATCAAGGTAATGAGCAAGCCATATAATAAAGAGATAACGAGCAGACAATATCAAACACTGTAAAGAAGTCATTTTCACGCACAGCAGACAATCGCGAATATTTTTTCTTGCCGACGACGTTATGAAAGCCACTCTCGTGAAACATGACTCATGTGAACAATTGAAGTGGGAGTCGAGTGTCCCAATCCCAATGATTGATTCTACCGTTTAATGGCACAACACACCTCCGAAGCTCTAATTCCAATTATCTGGCATCCTTCCAGATCCGATGAGACAAGGCGTATTCGCAAATAGCTGATTGAAAACAATCTGGGATTTAATCTACAGGGCTATCACTGCCATGATCAGTAATTACTACTGGCTGTCAATTTACCACCCACTCACAGAGAACCTGGGCACAACAGTAACTTACTGAAAGTCTCTCCGCCTGAACTCGTGCATTTCACAAACACACTTGCATACTTTCAACGGCTGTGCTGTTCATTTGTCTCAATTGCCAGGGTGTGTCAAGTGTGTTCATTTAAATGAGACACTGCAATGCAGAAACAGATGGAAAATTTATGGCTTACCTCAACAGTTTCAGGCATCTAAAAATGATGCTAACATCATTTTTTTTTTTTTTTTGCCAAATTTGCAGGGAGAAAGTTTGAGATATTATCTCTGTTTCTGCTCTAGATGAGATTATACAGCCAACAGACTGGCCTCTATGAATGCTAAACTTTTGTGGTATAGTGAAACGAGTATAAAAAGCAACAGTACAAGTGAGTTTTTAGCTGCAAATGTCAAGGCTAAACTAAGGTCAGCCAAAACATGTGCTAGCATGACAGAAAAAAACAGGATATTTAGCAATTAGTAGTTTTTCCAGCTATATTAGCTCAGGTTATGTTGAGGCAGATCTACTATAAGAGCTGCATGAAAAAATGTGTTTACTACTAAACGTCAGGCACAAGGCCATTCCTCTTGTTTCCCACAGAGAGGGAGAATTGATTTACTGACATTGACAACTGTATTACTGCTTTTAATTATAGCTACAGTAGAGAGTCCAGGTACAATCTACCAATCACAGACACGGCGAATGAGGTTATTTGTTCTACCATAACCTGACACCTTGATTAATTTGACAATTGTTCCCAGTGTCTAGTGTAACTACAGTTCTAGGTAGATAAGAATGCTATTGCGGATGATTATATGGCTCTGACCCTTTGAGGCAAGAGCACACTGTACATATTAAAAACTTCAATCTCTCTTCTGCTTTTAATCTTCACTCTTCGTCACAATAAGGCATACGGAGCGTCTGACCTTTGTGAAGTACACGAAGAGCTCATCCAGCAGGATATATGAGCAGGTAGGATCACAGTGTGATGTGAAACATCTAGAACATTAGACAAATGTGCTTCGTTATCTTTCTTGATGAATGTGTTTTGCCAAATATTTTGTATCTTGCCTCTCAGCTAATGGATTTACACAGCCGTTAAGGCCTGTTCATGCCAAGAAATATTACTATTAAGATAACTGTAATGATAACTATTATAGCGCCAGGGGCGTTTCCTCCGAGGAAAGTACAAAAATAAAACAGCTGAGGTCAAAAGTTTAGATACAGCCTGCAGTATCTGCAAAATAAGAGGGATCATTCAAAATGCATGTTATATTTTATGTAGTACTGACCTGAATAAGATATTTCACATGAAAGACGTTTACATATAGTCTACAAAAGAAAATAGTAGTTGAATTTATAAAAATGAGCCCATTCAAAAGTTTACATACACTTGATTCTTAATACTGTGTTGTTACAGCTGTTTTTTTGTTTAGTGATAGTTGTTCATGAGTCCCTTGTTTTGTCCTGAACAGTTAAACTGCCCACTGTTCTTCAGGTCCCACAAATTCTGTTTTTTCAGCATTTTTTCAGTGTATTTGAACCCTTTCCAATGATGACCGTTTAATTTTGAGATCCATATTTGCACACTTGGGACAACTGAGGGACTCATATGCAACTACTACACAAGGCTTTTGAAAAGAATGAAGATGTGTACATTTTTCTTATTTTGCCTAGATATCATATTTTTGTCATTTAGTACTGCCCTTCAGAAGCTACAGAAGATACTTACATGTTTCCCAGAAGACAAGATAAGTTAAATTTACCCTGATCTTCAAATTCAAAATGTTTTCACCCCCCGGCTCTTAATGCATTGTGTTTCCTTCTGAGGCATCAGTGAGCGTTTGAACCTTCTGTAATAGTTGCATATGAGTCCCTTAGTTGTCCTCAGTGTAAAAAAAAATGGATCTCAAAATCTTACAGTCATTGTTGGAAAGGGTTCAAATACACAAAAATTCTAAAAAAAAAAAAAAAATCCTTCAGGTCCCATAAATTCCTTATGTATGTAAACTTTTGAATGGGGTCATTTTTATAAATTAAACTATTATTTCCTCTTGTGGACTATATGTAACATCTTTTAGTTGAAATATCTTATTCAAGTCAGTACTAAATAATAAAAAAAAACAAAAACATGGATTTTGTAATATCCCTCTTATTTTGGTAAAATAATTAACATTTTGCAAATTCTGCAAGGTGTATGTAAACTTTCAACCTCAACTGTAACATTAAAAAGCGTATCAATCAGTTGTTTTTCTAAAGAAACACTGTCCAGCAGTGACGCCAGCAGGTAAAATTACAGCGGGAGCCCATGTCTCTCTCATCTACCCTGAGCCCACTGTGTTTTAACAGCCCCCCTAAAGTGTGTGGTGAGTTTGCCGGGGGTCATTGAAAATGAATGGGGGATACATGAGAGGAGGCAACGCCTCCATCGTGATATGATTGGATATGATTGGTTATGATAAGCTGTGATTGGTTTATGTGATAATTCCCACCTCTTCTGTTTGTGCGCGTTACACATTTGCGAATCAGTGTGAATGATCAATATTGGAAAAAGTAAGTAAACATCTGAATATTGAATTCATGAATATTAATGAATATAATTGGCTTATGCTCAAATAAGCAGCAGACCCTTCACATGCACTTTTGTGTAAATTTACAATTGGGATCTAGCATTATTCATCGCTTTGTCCCTGCTTTAGCCGTGCTGCCCCATGTGCTTTCCAATCAATGTGTCAATTATAGGATGTTGTCTCCACAGGGAACAGGACTAGTGATGGTACAGTAGCCACAGTGAAGGATACAGTAAGTGCATTTAGTCCATTAATCATGATGCTGCAGACATTTACATGCTTACACACTGAAGGATGCATTGACAAGTGTCCTTAGACAAGAATTACTTTTTGTGCCTGGTAACAATTGGTGAGTTTTTCTTTTCATTCCTATGACAAAATAATACAGAACACCATTACGGATTTGAATTACTTGCTTGTTGATGAAAACTCAATAGCAAATTTCACGCGTAGTCTTTTGTCTGCTCAGACTAAGACAAATCAGTCAGAATACAACTCAGGTTGTGGTAATCACAGCTGAAGAACCCGAAAGCAATTATACCAGCTAATTAGCATTAGAACAGCACACTTAAGGAATGAAGTTTCAGAACAATCCAAGTGAAAGAACACAGCAGACTTGATGGGGCTTCTTTATCTCTTTTAAGCATTTAGCTCAAACATTCTTCAAAGTGTCTGCCTCAGCATACAAGAGCAGTGTGGGACCTAGTTTGGTCTTATTGCAGATGTTAAAGGGATAGTTCAGCCAAAAATGAAATTTCTGTCGTCATTTATTTACCCTCAGGTCGTTCCAAACCTGTATGACTTTATTTCTTCCAGGTAAATGATGGGATAAGAAGGGGAGATTGAGGTAAAATAAAAGCATAAAATGATTATCTGTCTGGGCAATATTTTTCACCACTGTGTTCTTTTATGCAGCTCCATAAATACTACTATTACTATTTATGTATGTGTGAGTGTGTTAGACGGTAATATAAAAAAGCCTTTTTTTTTTTTTTCTTGAATCTACAGATTTATTTCCTAATGTATTTATTTATTTTCTAATAATAATAAAAATGCTGGGGGAAAAAAAAAACATAATAAGCCTCAAAAATCTCATTGCTGTATGAGCTGTATGGCTCAAGGTGTTGGAGCATGTGCAGTAATCACTCGGCCAATAATACAATTCAGGATTATGATCAGTCAGAATCCTATTACTTCTGGAATTTGTCATTGGGATGCATCCGCCGCCTTGTTAATAGATGTCATGCTGCTGTAATGGACAACAAAGTTAAATTGTGTTGTTTGACTTTTCTCCAGGCGATTGGGTGGACAGACAGAAGAGAGAAATAGTGTGAATGAAAGGCCTCCTTTTCTCATAGCAGTGCGACGGCTGAGCCCTGTTTGAAATGAGGGCCGCAGTTTGATGGCTATCAGTGAGATGGAAAAGCACCGCTGAGCTAGCTTCCCTCTGAGAGTATTAAGAAATAAATTGTGTCTGTCATGTCAATGGGGATAATATTAGTCATGACATTACATTAGCCTGCTGATGAAAATAGAAGCAGACGTACTTTCCAATTCAAACGGAGCACAGGAAAGAGATTCGCCAATTTTTTATGCATTCATGAATGCTCTATTGTCCCCTCTGCGCTATTGAACGTAATAATCATATGCACTAATCATTCACAAGGCAAATGGTTATAAAAATAATACAGAATTTGATATGACATTGTGCTCGGTAACAACAGAGGACTTTTTATTATCAATTTCACAGTTTAAGAAGGTATAAACATTATTTTCAGCTGCCTAAATTATCCCTGTAAAGCTTTACATACGAAATAATAGTCAGAAATATCAAACGGTTTTGAAATGGAACAGTTTATTGAACACTTAGGCAAAAAGTATTAAAATAAAATCTATTTAATGCTATTTATCAAGTTTTGGGAAGGTTATTTTGGAAATGTAATAGGTTACAGATTACAAGTTACATTTTTTAAAATTTAATAAGTACACTCTAAAAAATGCTGGGTTAAAAACAACCCAACTTGGGTTATTTGGCAACCCAGCACTGGGTAAATATTAGACAGAACCCAGTTGATCCAGTTGGTTGGGTTAAATATTTTTACTAGGGTTGTCAAACGATTAATCGCGATTAATCGCATACAAAATAAAAGTTTGAGTTTGCCTAATAAACCTGTGTGTGCTGTGTGCAATTATTACGTATAAACACATTCAGGTACATATATAAGAAATATTTACACGTATATGTATTTATTATAATTTTTATATAATTTATATTATTTATAAATACAAATATTTTTTCCATAGATAACACATTTCTCTTAAATATATACATTAATTTGTGTGTATTTATATATACATCATAATTACACACAGTACACACGCATATATTAGGCAAACTCAAACTTTTATTTGGTATGCGATTAATCGCGATTAATCGTTTGACAGCCCTAATTTTTACACAACATGCTCGGTTGCTTTATTTAAGTCAACTATTGTTTTATAATTATTACACTGCTGGCTTGCTGGACTGGAAATTAAAAAAAATAATAATTACACACAATTATAGAGGCAACAGCAATAATCAAAAGAACATTTAGTATTAAGCAAGAGCACCCATGGACATATATTTGGGTGAATATAGCATAGTTTACAATATTACATACATTTAACAAGCATTTTTGAAATAAAAAAGTAACATTTAAAAGAAGCATTTAATTTAAGTGCATTCACAGTAGTCACTTTTCACTTTTAATATCTCTGCAAAATCTAACTCGTCCTCAGACAGCCGCTTGGCAGCTTAGTTACAGAAAAAATACCCAGCACCTATGTAAAAAAAATATTAAAAACAACCTAATAAAATGACCCTGCATTTGGGTTATAAAAAATAATCTAGCACTTTTTTTTTATAGTGCAGAAAAATTTGGGCTAAAGAAATTAACCCAGAATTTTTTTAGAGGATAGTTGTCACGGAGAGACCAGTCACACCCACGTCGCCAGTCACACCAGCCTCCTACACCCGCTCACAGTCACCTGAATTTTAATTAAGAACACCTGCATCCACTTACCTGCACCACATATAAACTCACTCACCTCATTTCCCTGGTCTCGAGGTTACGAGCTTCTTTCCTGGCTCCCGACTTACCTGTTCCTGCTTCCCACGCTGCATTGATCCTTTGTTGTCATGGACAGAATCCTATAAAGAAATTCAGATAAGAACTGTTAACCTTTGTTGAACGAACTTGTTTATGTTTGAGACGTACCATGGGGAAGTCATCCTATGTTTGAATTTAATAAACGAAGCATCACACTTAAACCTTCTGTGTCTGCCTCATGACCAGTGTTGTGACAGAAGTATTTCAGTTACTTTATTAAAGTATTGTAACTGATTACATTTGATTACTTTTTGACTACTTTTTCTACGTTTTCAACTGTTATTCATTTTCAAACATTTAAAGCAGGCAGGGTTAACCTTACAGTAACACACAACACTGATTACTGTCAGACTTTCAAAATCCTTCATCACTTAAGATAACTTTATTTTAAAGCAGAGCCACCACAAAATCAGACTTCTTTTTACTTTGAAATCATTCTGTGGTTAAATACTGATTTAAAATCATAAGATATAGTTTAATAGCTACGATACTGTTTTTGAAGTCAAATCTTTGCATAGAAACACTGACAGCGTGTATGGCGTTGTGTGGGTGAGCGGTTTGCTGATGTCAATGTTGTGGATCGAGTGGCCCATGGTGGTGGTGGGGTTATGGTATGGGCAGGCTTATGTTATGGACAACGAACACGGGTGCATTTTATTGATGGCATTTTGAATGCACAGAGATACTGTGATGAGATCCTGAGGCCCATTCTTGTGCCATTCATCGACGACAGGAGTGGACCAACATTCAGGCCACAATCAATAACCTGATCAACTCTATGCAAAGGAGATGTGTTGCACTGCGTGAGGCAAATGGTGGTCACACCAGATACTGACTGGTTTTCGGACCCCCCAATACAGTAAAACTGTACATTTTAGAGTGCCCTTTTATTGTGGCCAGCCTAAGGCACACCTGTGCAATAATCATGTTGTCTAATCAGCATCTTGATATGCCACACCTGTGAGGTGGATGGATTATCTCGGCAAAGGAGAAGTGCTTACTAACACAGATTTAGACAGATTTATGAACAATATTTGAGAGAAAGAGGCCTTTTGTGTACATAGAAAAAGTCTTAGATCTTTGAGTTTAGCTCATGAAAAATGGGGGCAAAAACAAAAGTGTTGCGTTTTTAATTTTGGTCAGTGTATATAGCATATACATAAACCTAAATAGAATATAAAACTTTTCCCTACGTTTCATATTTTTGAGCAGTTGATGCAATTTTGAAAAGAAATCAGTTAAATCTGTATGTGTGTGTGTGTGTTTGTTTTTCTGAAAATATTCAAATGTAACCCTCTTTGCATTGTTAACATTTTTATAAGTAACTACAGTAATTACAGTTAGATTTATTTTGTAATTAAATTATGTAATACTGTTACATGTAACTTATTCCTCAACACTGTATTTATCATATTGATACATCAGACTTATAGTATGATACAGGGAGAATCTGGAGCTCATATCTGAGTTTTATTCAGAGGCCCAAACTGACCAAAAATATGCAGTTTAGTACAGATGTTATTCGTCACCCTGGACCACAAAACGAGTCATATGGGTCAATTTTTTTGAAATTGAGATTTATACATCATCTGAAAGCTGAATAAATATTGATGTCTGATTTGTAAAGATAGGACAATATTTGACTGAGATACAACTATTTGAAAATCATAATATTGCGAAAACCACATTTAAAGTTGTCCAAATGAAGTTCTTAGCAATGCATATTACTGATCAATAATGAAGTTTTGATATATTTACAGTAGGAAATTTACAAAATATCTTCATAGAACCTGATGTTTACTTAATATCCTAATTATTGCTGGCATAAAAGAAAAAATTATAATTTTGATCCATACAATGTATTTTTGGCTATTGCTACAAAGGGTCCAGGGTCACATTTGATTAAATTCTGCTAGATTGTACATCAGTACGATTTTTATTACAGTATAAAAGACTATTTACAGAAAATGTATTGACTGTCATTCTATATCTCCCAATAATGTCTTAAAATGATATTTAAACGCTGATGATTTTATGATCAAAGCTCTATAGTTTTTATTGTGGGGCACAAAACATTTGCAGTGCAGTATGATGATTGAGAGCCTGATGTATATCTGATATTTACATTTTAACATGACAAACAAAACAATAACAAAAAAAAAGGATAATACATATGGATAATCAAGTAACGTTAAGTTGCTTCAGTCCAATAAATCAAGGTGGACATTTTTAGAATTAAGAAATACTATAAAAATGATTAGTCAGAGGGCAGAAGACCGTGCAGGTTAATCAGCAAAGTTTTGATCATTTTGAAAACTTAGAAAGAAATTAATCTATCAAATACGATACAGCAGCCTTGATGATTAAACTATAGAACACTATTAAGCAGTATTTTTAGGTGTAGCAGCCTGTAGAACACATTTGAGGCCACTGAACTCACAATCCCATTACATACAAATGTTGGTAGTCCAGAGCCACGTCTGCCGGTTTGTAAAGAGCAGCCGGTCTCTGTGAAGAGGGGGATTTGCTTTGTAAACTAGATTTAGTTGATTTTCCTGTTGTTTGTTTTTCTCTCTGGGGAGAGATGCTTTGCTCATTAGCTTGAACACATTGCTTGTAATGGAAGCTAATGGTTTATGCATATGGAGAAATCAGCAAGTGCTGCTATGATGTAGTGTGATGTTTGTTTTATGGAAATCAAATAGCAGGATAAATCGAAGTCTTCATGCATAGACACCAACATTCAAACAGAGTGTACAATATAGCTGTGCATTGTTCTATAATTTGAATCATTTCTCTGTATGACAAAATTGTTTATCCAGATAAAAACACACAGGCCTTTGAAATATTTTACGTAATTAATTATATACAAAAATATATACCCAATCTGAGCAACCACACTGACCCAATGCATCTCTGAAGCACTATAAATAACCTCACCAGAGAATTTGTACAAACACCCAAAGAAAAACAAATCTATATGAATGGTCCTAAGTGCATTGAAGTGTGAAATCTGTAATTAAATATTTAATCAGGGATTCCCAATGCGGAAATATCAGGTATTTTGATGCAGCCTGGCTAAAGCATTGGCTACATCATTAGCTTTTATTGTGCTTTCCTGATAGCGCCATGGCCCTGTTTAATAATCATTATAGGCCATAAAGAGAAATGGTGCAGGGAATGTTTCATTAAGACTGTAATCCCAGGATACAGAAGCGTCAGTCGGTCGGGTGACGACACGCTGCTGTGCTGCTGATACAGCAGGATGTAAGAAAAGAGCCATTTGGCCCCATCCAGAGCCGCTTGAGTGTTTAGCATAAAACATTAAGAGAGAATAAAGCAGGATTTCATCATGGCTTAACCAAATTGAATCTCTTGTTTGGAAACAACATACAAAAGATCAGCCATTCTGAACAGAATAAGAATTTAGATGAACATCAATCCAAATTCA
The DNA here is from genome assembly GCA_036247105.1 of Cirrhinus mrigala. NCBI lineage: Eukaryota > Metazoa > Chordata > Actinopteri > Cypriniformes > Cyprinidae > Cirrhinus > Cirrhinus mrigala. The sequence continues at coordinate 19,974,065 of CM070018.1, forward strand.
TACAGCAAAAATCAAAAGCAGGTCAAGATGCATCTTTTTCATCACAGGTTTGATTACTAAAATGGTCAAATGTGTTAAATGAAGCATGGTATAAAAAAAAAACTTAAATGAGATATTTAAAAAAGAACTCTGGTCAAAATTAGAGAACACTTACAGATACTTCCAAGTTATTGGTGTTAATTTCCTGGTGCTAATTATATGACAAACCCTATTTAACTGTTAGCATTTCTCCAATTTTCACTGAGATTGCAAGATGGTGGGCCGCTCTAAAGTAAATGAAACCAGATGAAGACTAAAGAGAAGACCCTTTAAGACATCGCAAGAAAAGCTGCTCATTCCAAATCTGTGATTTCTCAAACATTGCAGGTTTACAATGACACTAATATTCATTCAAGTTCCTCAAAAAGGCTTGTCGTCCATGTAACACAAATGCACAAGACGACAGGATAATCCAGAGACTCTCATTGGGGAACTGGTTCAACACTGCAGCTGGAATTGCTTGCAAGTTCATCAAGGCTTTTCATCAGCAGAAAGAATCAAAAGGATAAGCTCACCATTGCTGAAGAGCATGTTGTGTGGAGAAAAGAAAACTAATCCAAAGTTCACCTTAGTGATGAGAGCAAGTTTAATTTATTTGGGTCTGATGGGAAACATTTTGTTCTGCGTCAAACTGAGGAAAGCCTGAAGCTCAAGCGCATAAAGAAGTCTGTGAAAGGTGGAGGAGAAAGTGTAATGGTTTGAGGGATATTTTCTGCAGCAGGAATTGGGCCTCTTATACAGCTACATGGCATTACCAAATTTACCATGGAAAGTTACCTTCAGCAACATGCAGTTCCTTTCCTGCAAGCATCTACCAATCAGCCTGCAATTTTCATGCAAGACAAAGCCAAAGTAACACTGCAAAACGGCTAAAGCGGTTCCTTAAAGCTAAGAACATTAAATAATGAAATGGCCAGAGTCCTGATCTAAACACGATTGAAATTGAAAATCTCTGGAAAGACAAAGTTACGGCTAAGAAACCCACTACAGTTACCAAACTATGGAAGTGAGTGGAAGAAGAGTGGACCAAAATCACCACCAGCACAGTGTGGGAAACTAGTGATGCCCTTCGGCCACAAATGTGCTCCAGTCATTCAAAGCAAGGGCCTTTACACTTCCTACTAATTTCTGACAGCTGTACCCCTTTAAAATTTAGTTGTAATAATCTTTCGTGCTACACAGCATTGCCAAGTTTGCGGTTTTCCCGCAGAATGGCCTAGTTTCATTCTGGTTGTTTTTCATGTCCGCGGGTTGAAGCGACCCGAATAACGTAATATTTAGCTCCTAGAATGCTAATTTTACCAGAGGAACCCCACCAAAAAAAACGTGCATTTTACCCCCTGGACCACCCTCAAAATGCGATTGGGCTACTTTTGGGCCAGTTTTGAAAAGCAATTGGGCGGGTTTTGTTGTAAAAACCTGGCAACCCTGGTGCTACAGTGGTTACTGTTCTCTCATTTCGATCACTGTGGTTTATACAAAATAGTTTTTGCTTAAATGCCTTGGAGTAGATATTAGTAGAAGAGTGGTTTACCTACAGGTAATAGTCCTTCAAATTTTGAGCTATAAAGATTAACAATATTTTTGAAAAAATCAAGTATTTTGGATTGTTCTCTAATTTTGATCTCCATTGTAAATGTAATTGGTCAAAAATGGCTATGTTATGATTTTATTATAAATAAAATAATTACAAATGTTAAGAATATTAAAAGTTTGAAAGAAAGTACATTTTGAACAACCATTAGCTGTATTCTCTGAAAAGCATTAAAACTTAAAGCAAGTCTCCAAACTGAGTCCCCAAAAGAATCGTGTCTATCTGCAGAGCGCTGCGATTGGCTGAGATCAGCTATCTTCCCTGAGGGCTACACTTCATACACACACCTTAAGGAGCCGTCTCCCTTCACTGGAGGTGGAAATGAGCCGGACTTAAGATGCTCCTGGTGTCGGTCTCTCAGGACAACTAGGCAGAGAGTCTGGGAATAATATCTGCAGTACTGCAGTGCTAAAAGAACACGGCAGTGCACGGTTTAATGTACTTTATCTAATTAACCCACCAGCTGGATATTATCATTTTATTCAGTCATTTCACGCTTTCTTTTACATTGCATTAATATGACAATAGTACACAATTGCGAACTAATTTTTGTTATCATATCAGCTCATTGTGTTGCTTTGTCTTCATGCGTTTACTTTATATGCTAGTGTACTTCTAAATATAGTCTTTCTCCTCCATGAAAACGAACCAAGAATATTGATGACTCATCCTGCACTACACAGTTTTGCATCCAATCAAATGCTCTCTAGAATGAGAATGTCCCACCCATAATACCATGACTAGCAAGCACAAATTCATGAATCATAGCTGTGAAAGAACTTAAGGCTATTAGCTATTAAAAAAAGTCAAGACTGTCGATATGTCCCGCTTCCTGTTTAAATAGGATATATTAACACAAAAAAAGAAAGCTGCATTCGTCAAGCCATTAAAGGAGAAGTTCACTTCCAGAACAAAAATTTACAGATGATGTACTCACCCCCTCGTCATTCAAGATGTTTATTTCTTTCTTTTTTCAATCATAAAGAAATTATGCTTTTTGATTAAAACATTTCAGGATTTTTCTCCATATACTAGACTACAATGTGCAGTTTAAATGCAGCTTCAAATGGCTCTAAACGAACCCAGCCTGAGGAAGAAGGGTCTTATCTAGCGAAACGATCAGTTATTTTCTTAAAAAATAAATAAATAAATAAAAAAATAAAAAAAATGTACAATTTATATATTTTTAAGCTCAAACACTCGTCTTGTCTCGTCTGCCTGAACTCTTTTTTTCCGGTTCATGACAGTTAGGGTATGTAAAAAAAACTACCATCTCACTTTCTCCTCCAACTTCAAAATCATCCTACATTGCTGTTTTATCTTCTTTTGTAAAGGGTGTTTGATCTTTTTTGCATGTTCACTTTGTAAACTCTGGGTTGGTACTTCTGCAGCAATACGTTCTCACTCCCAACTCCTCACATATTGACGCTTGGTCAGGACCCCTCTAGTATCAATTTTGATGCTCATGGTACCCTTTTTGCGTCATTTTTTGACACGCAGGATCCTCCATTGTTTTCAGTTGTTTGTCTTAATTTAATGGTTAGCATGCATTTGTAAAAAATAGAAATACTTTTATATAAATGTATACTTTCGTTGGAGCACCTAAATCCACCCCTTCCCTTAACCTACCCATTTCTAAACAATATAAAAGACGTAGCAGACAACTATAAATACAGTCACAGGTATTTATTGCAAAAACTGACCATAAACAAGCAGCATAAAAGCATTACATACAAGTCCTGTAGCATCCCAAGTCTTCTGAAGCCATATGCTCTCTTTATGCAAGATTGAACAATTTAATTGCTGAAAATGATCCCACTCCGTTAACGCGCTCATCCAAAATCTCATTCAAAAAGAAATTCCCGAACATTAGCGTGACACATTCGGACACGAGACACACAAGAGCCAATGACATACAGTACAGACAAACTGCAGCAGCACAGAGGACAGCGGATGAAGACAGCGATCACATCTATTCTTCTCACAAATTAATTGTTTTGCCTCGGAACACTTGGAATATTAATACTTTTCAATAAATTATGAATATAGTTGTATCTGCCTGTTATATATTGTGCTTCGTTGACAAATGGTTAGGTTTAGAGGCAGGGGTTGGGTTAAATGTGTAAATAGTGTAATACAGTTAAAACTGTTGTGACTATTTGCATTGGGGGGGAAAAAAAAAAAAAAAAAAAAAAAAAAAAAAATCACACCCCAACATATATGCAGTAATAGCAATATTACCCAATATATAATTTAATCATGACGATAAAATTCCCAGTGCCTTTCGAATAAGCACACTGACACCAAGGGTTTCCTATGTAAAGTACTGGAGGACCCTGCATGTCAAAAAAGGATGCTAAAGGGGTATCCTGAGCGTCAAGAAGTGATGCCAAAGGGCCCTGACCAAACGTCAATATGTAACGAGTTGGGAGTGAAACGTGTTGCCTGCAGCGATGTAGGAAGATTTTGAAGTTGGAGGAGAAAATGAGATGGGAGTTTTTAGACGTACCCTAACTGTCATAAGCGAAAAAAAAAAAAAAAAAAAAAAAAAAAAGTTCACACAGACCTAGACGAGACAAGCGTTTCAAGTTGAAAAGTATATAAATTGTAATTAAAAAAAAAAAAAAAAAGTCGTTTCACTAGGTAAGACCCTTCTTCCTCAGCTGGGATCGTTTAGAGCTCTTTGAGGCCGCATTTAAACTGCATTTTGGAAGTTCAAATTTGAGGGCACCATAGAAGTCCATTACATGGAGAGAAATCTTGAAATTCTTTACGACTGAAGAAGAAAAGACATGAACATCTTGGATGACAAGAGGGTGAGTACATTATATGTAAAATTTTTGTTCTGGAAGTGAACTAATCCTTTAAGCCAGGGGTCACCAAACTTGTTCCTGGAGGGCCGGTGTCCTGCAGAGTTTACCTCCAACTTTCCTCAACACTCCTGCCTGGAAGTTTCAAGTATACCTAGTAAGACCTTGATTAGCTGGTTCAGGTGTGTTTGATTAGGGTTGGAGCTAAACTCTGCAGGGCCACCGGCCCTCCTCCAGGACCGGGTCTGGTGACCCCTGCTTTAAGCCTATTATCTATTAAAAAAAAAAAAAAAAGGAAAAAAAAAAAAAAAAAAATCTTTTGATATGTCCCGCCCAAACCTCCTCTTTGAATAGGATATATTAACACAAAAAAATAAAGCTGCACTCGTCAAGCCATTAAATTGGGTCTTTTAAAAGTAAAATGTGTAATTTGAGCTTTTAATGACACACAATTTAAAAAATGACGACTATTTTCAAACAAGTTGCTGATTACTTTCATTTGGTATTGCTCAATCTAACAGATAGCCCCGCCCCAAAATTGCACCATTGGTTGTGTCGGTGTTGCCGGGTGGATTAGGATGCTTAAACAAACGACATGTTTTGAAAGCGCCAGATTGCGGAAATAAAACTTGCAATGGATCAATTATTGAATTTTAAGTTTTTTTTAATTTTTTAATTTTTAAGACAAGAGAAAGTGTTTTTAAAAAGTACACACATTAACTTCAAATACTCACCATTCTGCAAATTCCCACAAGAATCCATTAACGTCAGTCAAAGAATGATCTATGATGAAGAGTAGAGGACCTGACGGGCTGGAATCAACTCATGTAATGTTCACTGACATTTGGACAGAGTAAGTTGATTATCCTCTTGAGCTGCAGTGTCAGCGTTTCTCCGTCTAAACATATTTACGGAGGAGAAAAAGAGATAAGTAAAATACAGTAAATTACCATTTCTTTTGCTGACAGACAACAAGAATGGTATAGTAAATGCATTGGACAATCAAGGCAAGCTCGCTGCTCAACCACCAAAATGATCAAGAGATTTACAGTGTCTCCATTCCTCCTTTAACAAACACTACATTGGTTTACTCCTTCATGATGTCTTCCCCTGAATACTTACAATTGAGGCTGAATGAATTGGTGTGTGTGGTCCTTTCAGGTATCTCTGCAGGCAATCCCCAGTCCACTCAGCCAGCTGTCAAGGTGAGACAGTTTTACATGTTGAAGCTCCAATGCCCTTGTCCAATTTCACTTTGCAGTGAATCTGGGCTGAACACGCCAATCCTCATATTACCAAACAAATTAAATCAGCGAACTGGGAGGAGAAGCGGGGGGAGATCCTGTCAGACGCACAACAGCCTCTCCTCCCTGCCTGCCAGGAGATCAGGGCACTCTGAGAAGAGCTTGGTTAATTGGTTTAGGACATGAAGTGTTTCTGACAAGCACCCAAAGACTAAGGAACTGCAGAGAATGATCTCGGGAGGAGCGTTGGGAAAGTTCAGGTAATGAAGCTAATACTTCAGCAGAGGTTCATTTTAGAGAAGCTTTGCAGTGCATCGTTTAGCCTCGCTAAACAAAATGACACCTTATGTACCTCTTCAACCAACTGGTCAGTGAAACCAAATTGTGGTTCTTGGTTAAGGAAGAATGAATGTAACTGCAAGGGACTTGAATTTTAAATACATCTTAAAGGAATAGTTCACCCAAAAATGACAATTCTGTCATTAATTAATTAATTAATTAATCAATTAATTACTCACTCTCATGTCGTTCCAAACCCGTAAGACATTAGTTCATCTTCAAAACACAAATTAAGATATTTTTGATGAAATCAGAGAGCTTTCTGACCCTGCATAGATAGCAAACCACCTGACACGTTCAAGGCGTCATGGTACACTCTTGACATGGAAGAGAAGAAATTGGTGAATAAAATTTTTTTTATTTGCACACAAAAAGTATTTTCGTAGCTTTATAAAATTATGGCTGAACCACAGATGTCACATGGACTATTTTAATGATGTCCTTACTATCTTTCTGGGCCTTAAAGGTGGTAGTTGCGTTGCTGTCTATGCCAACCTGATCTCTTTCAAAAGACCTGAAATACGTAGCGCCATGTACATTTCATGACATATACGATGTGAAACATCCACTGAGTGGCACTAAAAGAGTGTTTTTTTTTTTTGTTTTGTTTTTTAACTCTAACGCCATAACTCTAATGCACCGTAAAGTTTTAAAATAACGTACCATCTGCACTACACCCAAACCTACACAATAGTATGAACAAAAGCGAATGTGATGTAAAAACTCAAATCGCAAACATGCTGTTTTAGTTAGTTTTTCGATCTCTCATCTTTCAACTTTTATTGTGAGTCATATTTTTCATGGGCTTCAAACCCAAGGATTTCACATCGCAAGTCCAAATCAGTGCCGGCTGAACTACTGAGCAAACTTATGTCCGGAAAGCACAACATACATTGCTGTAATCATAACTGTGTATGAAAACAATGAGATTTTTGGGTGAACTATTCCTTTAACTATCCCACATAATCTCTAAGGACAAATTATGGACCATACTAATGGGGCAAAATGCCCAGGATCTTCAATACCTGGAAACAAGCCAAATGAGATTGGAAACTAAAAATATACGGTAATTCCTCTGAGGAATTCTTGTCTACAGTGTATCAAGATCCAATCTTACTTCTGGAAAGCTGCCTTCCTGTAGAGTTTAGTTTGCACACTAATTAAACGCATCTGAACCATTCGAGCCAATCAAGGTCTTTAGGGTTACTAGAAACTCACCGGCAGGTGGCTCTTGTTTACACTTGTACGTTTTCATTTCAAAACGGCGATCTCTGTCCATACTACACAACCGAAAACAGTGACCGTGTCATAGGACCATTCGTGCAGGTACAACCATAGATATGCATAGGTATATTCCCTGTTATTTAGATGGCGGACGCGTCAGGTGCTTGGAGCGGTCGAATGGGGCATCTACCTATACATTTCTATGGGTACAACAATTAGCATGATGTTATTATTTACACCAGGGGTGCTCAACCCTTGTCCTGGAGATCTACCTTCCAGCAGAGTTTAGCTCCAACCCTGATCAAACACACCTGAACCATCTAATTAGGATCTGAAGGAGCACTTGATAATTACAGACAGGTGTGTTTGATCAGGGTTGGAATTAAACTCTGCAGGAATGTAGATCTCCAGGAACAGAGTTGGGAACCCCTGATTTACACAGTCATCAAGGATATGTGGGCAGCCACGCCATCGTTTTCAAAAGTCTCCGTTTCGGCCCGTTAACACTGAAACGCAACCCTGGAGTTTTCAAACTTAAACGAGGTCTGCAGCTTTTTCAAAAGTCTCAGTTTTCGAGGGTCGAAAGCGCTGGAGTAGTGTAAACGACAGGCTTAACCGAAGCAAAAGTTCTATGCACTAATGTAAATGAAGCCTAAAGCTGAAGTCTGCAGGAAGGTGCCCCTCTAGAACAGATAGACCAAAATTCCTCTGGAATCCTCTTGAATTTACAACTCTTTTCTGGATATCTTTCAAGAGGGGTCTTCCAAATGGGCTGGTGCCCGAGGGCATCACAGAACCATATCCCATCCTCAATCAGCTCAGCTGTTCCTGGAACAAGCATGTGGCGCTCCTTCAAATGACTTTTACCTGGTAATGCGCCACAGAGCATCACCTTGAAAACTTTTGCCATTAATTTGCAACAGCAGAATATAGCAGTTGCTCAACTGTATGAGAATTCTGCTATTCAGCAAAAACAATCCCAATTCAAATCCTGTGTAGAGGCGTTAAATGACATTTTCTTCGGTTCAAGGCACACTCGTTTAGATTGAGGATAAGACTCACAGGATGCTGTAATTTGTCTAGGGTGTAAAAAAAAAATGTTTGTGGTTTATAGGTGACACATCCTCTGGACACATTTGCTCATGTCAGCTTAGTGTTTAGTACCCACACATTTTATCGGAAGCCTGCAGCTGTCAGCTCGTAATGGACAGCAAGGTCACGATCTGAAAGATGATTCAAAATTTATTTATTTGGATATTGTGATTTCACAGTAATGACTGAAAAGGGATGTGTAACTGTCTGGTTGGGGAAAAAAAAAAAAAAAAAAAAAACAGACTTGCCAAATAACCTTGGATAAAACCAACTCCAGCTGTTTTTTGCTGGAATTATACCAGACACCCTGTGAAAGACTTAAGATTTGGCCAAATTAGTCTCAACATATTATAATTTTCTTCCATACATCACAGTAGGGCTATCCAATTCCTCAATTCGATTTGAATACTTGATTAAAAAAAAATAAAAAAAAACCCTTGATTGCATTTTGCCCGTGTCAAGTAACCGGCAAAATACTGGAAGTGGCATATTCCACTGATGAGAATCCATGTTTTCCAAAGCTGCATGATATATTAGTCCCATTTAAAAATCACAAAGCATAGAGCTATTGTGAATTCACAAACACTACCATTCAATTAAATAAATGTTTGGAATGCAGGTTTAATATATGCGCTTGAATTATTTACATGCATGTAGCTACCTGCATCTCAGAACGGCTCAAATTCCATCTGCATATTGTTGTGAGTTTGGGTTTATTATAACGTTCATCTGGGAATGCAATGAGCACCATTTCATCAGATTTGTAAGGTAAATCATTTATAAACCTAAGCAAACACAGGAGAATAACATTATGTCGATATCTTTCTCAATATTCTAACTGTTTATCACGATTTCAAAATAAAAGTTTAAACCCTCGCTTTGAGTTCATACATTTTGATGTTTACATATTTAGTGGCTGGAGCATTTCTGTCAAAGAAATCGCCAGATATTAAAGATTAAGTGGACATTCGAATTAAATGTTTAATCAGTATTATTAGATTGCGCGGTAATGTGTAAAAACAACTGTCAGGCCGTTGGCGCCCTCTGCCGACGTTTTTCATAATGTTTAATGTACGTTAGCTCTATTATTTACAATACATTATGTGTTTTAACAGTTTTGATCAATAAAACCATATGATCACTTACTTTTGATACTTTATTTGAACTATTATTGCCTCTTTGCGATTATATATGTATTTTAAGAAATTCTAAAAGGTCACTGTTCACTTAGGTCTGTTATTATTACAACAAAAAAAATCACTATAATTATCAGATTACTCGATATATCGTCAGAGTAATTGTCCAATTACCAAACAAAATGTTCATGACCGCCCTACATCATAATCAAAAAAAAAAAAAAAGACGCAGTAGGCAAAAATAAAGAAAGTCTTTGTCTGGCTAGATGAGGTCATCAAGTAAGATTTTCTCTTCTTCATCATTGTGCTGGCAGAAGAAACAGTGGTTTGTTTGTCCTCCATGTGTCTGCCAATCAAAGCTCTCCCCGAGGGGCTCCATCAATCAGTTTGCCCACATCCTCCTGCTATCAGTCTAGACATCAACGGGCAATGCGGCACAAGGGCGGGGGGCTTCCGAGCCACAGCAAGGACCTGACACATCCCTCACATTCAGAGTTAAATATCGCAGCTCTTTTATGTTCAGACAGTGCAGTTGCACATCAGCCTCCAGGACCGCTTGGTGGCAAAGGACCTCAAAAGGAGGACAAAGGTGGCAGCGTACAGTCCCTGACTGATGTTAGAAAGGGGTTGGAAAGAGATCAGAGAAAGGAGGATAAGCACCTGTGCTGTGCAAGCGTACAGGGTGAAGCAATGGTTTATGGGATTGAAGCCAACGCTGACAGCATGTGTAACTCAGAGAAGACGGCGCACGGTGAGATATACTGACGGGGTGTAATAAAGAAGGAAATGCAGACTGAGATCTAACCTGAGCAAACGACTCCACAACATGCTCTCACTCAGGTCCTTTCTTGTACTTCAGACAATCAGCAAGAGACAAGGTTATTCTTCCTGAAAGAGTCCTTCAATCAACCACCTACAAAGAGACACGTCACATTTAACCACAGACAGCACAGTTAGGGTTGCCATTCTTACGAAAACACCACCACCTTTTTTTTTTTTTTTTTTTGAAAAAGAGCATTTTATTAAAACAAAATGCATATTTACATTGCAGAGGTAACTAACCATATGTTGGCACAATATTCTGTACCTTTACAAAAGAGGGGAATGTATACAAAAATGCTTTGGGACACTCATAAAAAGGCAAAGTTGAAAAACTTTGAGCTTTAACAACGGATAAATTAAACATGTGCTATGATTAACCAAAAATGAGCTAAATATAGAGCTACCCCTGTCTTAAGGTTCACACGTCTTTGCCTTTCCAGAGTATTTTGCAAAAAAAAAAAAAATAATAATAATAATAATACAATCCATGTTTGACAGTAACACATGACGGCTTTAAATTGCACAAACTTGTAGAAAAGTACACAGCAATTAAAGGATGCAATGTCATTTTTACATGATGCACAAAGATGTACAAAACAAATGCCCACATATATCTTTAAATAATAACTGACGCGTAACAACATGCTGAACATTGCTGAGTGTTGATTCATGTAAATTAGACTACTAAATTTAAAAGGCTGCCGTCAGTCAGATAGAATGGCGTAGGCGTAAAAGGAGAGCTTGATGGGAGTTGCATAAAATCTGCTGGGATAGCTGCTGCGCCCTCTTCCAGTGTGGAGCCAAAAAAGGCTGCGGAAACAGTATATTCTTAAAGGCTGTCTTGTACCGTCACACTTCAGCAAACATGACAGTTACAACAAAAGCACCTTACAAAGCTCATCAATTTAACAATAGTCCCTTCCAACCAAACAAAGCTGCTTTTAATTCTGCATGTATCTCTTACCTGTGAATAACAGTGAATGCTAAAGATCTTAAGTATTATCCTGTTCTTTTATAAATTACAGTTTGTGCATTATCACATAACCCCTTCTAAACGTTAACCCGACACATGATGTTTTAGACACGTGGGACAAATTCAGACTCACAGTATTGCATTTCTCAGTGATTTGCCTGAATTTATTTCTCTACATGCCTGTCTACAACCAAGGGTGCCAGGCGGGGTCCATCCGGCACAGGTTGTCCAGACTGTTGGCAGCTGCAACTAGCGTGTTTACTTTACTCTCACCACCCTCGAATTGAGCCAAGTTGTGGAGGCGGGTCATGATGGCGGTCACAGCTTTCTGGACCAGAGACACCAGCTGTTGGCTGTCCATGTTTTCAGGTTGTCCAGCTGGGGACAGTGGCATGGACGTGTCCTCCTGCGTCTTCTTATGCCAAGCGATGATCTCATCTCTAAGAACTGCTTTCAAGATGCCATCGACCTGATTGAGAGGAGACAGATTTAGAGTGAGTCAAGAGCCCTGGAGACAAAGTGCAGAGTGTCATTATTCAAGCGTACCTTGAAGTTAGGCTGAGCAAAGCAGCGTGCTACTGCTATCATGGAAGCCGTGAGGGGTCCGGATACGCCGATTGTAGTCAGGAACTCGGAGATGTTGGGCGTCAGCCTGAAGGGGACTGGGCGGTTGGCATCCAGGTCACCAGTGGCATCATTAATATCAAAGCGGAAGTATGACACATTGAGTTTTCCAGTGTCCTGTTGGGTTAAACAACACATCGGGATGGCGTTAAATCTATTCAACTTCAAGAATCCTGACCTTGTCATCTAGAAACAAGTTCGCAAACTTCGCAAACTTTGAGAGAGTGGATATTGTGGCGCCAGGTTGTTAGTTTCCATTCAGAGAAACAAAGCAAAATCAAATTTGGGAAAGGAGCCTGTTTGCTCATGTGGGATTCAAGTAGGACCAACATCAGACAACAGCTAATCTATAGCACTCTGGGAAAACTGGATAGCGTTGTAGACATCTGACCACAAAAATGTGAGGATGTATTGATCCTACACCCACTGTGGTCTGCATCAGCATTTCAGCATATGAGCAAATATAATCCTCCATTTGACTTCTGATGCCCTTGATGTAGACTGTTGTTTTTACCAGTTGTATTTTACATAATAGGTACGTAACGATAACGTGGTATCGGGATAGCAAAACTCAATGTTATTGTGGTCACGTGATGATATGAAACGATATAGGTCTTCCGGGCAAAAAGCGTAGCTTTTAAAATATATTTATACTACAGGGCCTTGGAATGCTTGAATCTGATTGGCTGATGAACGTTCTAAGGTGTGCAATTATTTTCAGTTAAACGCACTGCAAACGTAGTTCCAGGCAGCTCTTGACCGCATTACATGTCCATATCACTTCGCCACACTATTTCATTTATTTCAAAGGTCCTTAAAGCCTAAAACAGTAAAATAACCAACACCCACAACGACACTGGCCAAACAAATAAATACAGTAAACAGTAGGATAAAAATGACAGATTATTTCCATGTTTTTGCCACAAAATTAGGTTTTAGTATGGAAAGGACTTACTCTATTTCTCCCTTACAGTTTGCACACACGTTAACATACGCGCTAATGTTTTTAGCACTGCTCTGACGATTAGCTTAAAAACTACATGACATTTCTCACAAGCAAGGTAACAACAGCGCTGTGTTCCTGAAGAAAATTAGATTAAAGTTTCAACCATTAGTAGAGACGCTGCTGCCGATCACTTTTGAGAGACGCACGAGCTTAATCTCGCTCTCTCTTTCCGTCTGTTTGCCTAAACTTCATTATTAACTGCATTAGTCTGCTATCAAGGGCTTAAGCGTCGTTACTAGGTCTAAAATTTGGAATTAGCATTTTGGACATTTTGGAATTAGCAACAGAGGCATTGGATGGGCTGTGTAAGAAAACAATCCTACTCATAATAGCGTTTTAAGGACCCAAAAAAAAAAAAAAAAAAAAAAAGACGAATGCCTTAAAATATATCATCTGATTGATGCCTTGAGGTGTGGTAACCGTAAGTAATAGTGGAATGATTGACTTCAGTCCGTTGAATTCTTTGAAAATAATGCAAATAATGTGTCATGGCCACTTTACCACCTCAGGTGTGTATTATTTTCTCAGAATTCAATGGCCCGTCATCAATTATTCCTTACTTAAACTTCCTATTCTAACATAAAAGGTCTTTGTAGTTGTGTTTTGGGCCATTAAGCTTTGACACAGTATCTGTCAAATGAACTAAAACTGAAAGCACAATATAGCTTAATCCCTTCATCAAGTCTGTTTTGTGCTCTGTTTCAAAGCAAAGCGCACACATTGTTGATGCTATCAGCTCGTGATCCGGTGTTTTCTGTGCCTCAGAACGTCTCCGTTCACAGTGAATGATGCAGTGAACTCGCTTATTTCATTGACTGAGTCTAGAACAAGTTTGGCAACACAACGGCCACCAGTTATGCTTTATTTTTGCTGCAGATGATTACAGCATTTTACTAGATTTGTACTGAGACGTGTTTTTGTAAGCCTGTTTTCACCGAAGCTGGAGTTTTCAGTCAAAATAAAAGCTTTACTGCCATTTCCTTTGAAATAAAAGCTTAAAATTGCAGTATGAATTGCTGACAGCAAGCAGTTTAAATGTTACTATAGTCTGAATTCAAAAGATGTCTTGCAATAGAAATTAGGAAAGTAGTATTGGTAATTTCCCCACTGTAGTGTAAAGCAAAAATAATAAACCTATGAAATATTCATTTTCATTTATTTTGCAGTGCAATTGTTTTACAAGATATGGCTATTACTCTCAAAGTGGATTAGATAGAATAATTTTAATTTTAAATAATTTTTTTATTTTAATAACTTTAAAAACGTACAAAACAAAAATTTTTCTAATTCTTCATTTGTCTTTTTTTTTTTTAATATCACAATAAATATTGTAGCATCAACTTCATATAGTGTTATTATCGTATTGTGAGATTTTGATATTGTTACAACCCTAACGTTTTAATTACAGATTTTCAGTTTTATAAATGTTGCTAAAACCTGTTGCTAAATGACGGCTTTTCCTTTAACCAATGTTATGCGACTAAAACAAATTTTTCAGTCAAGGCGATGGATGTTTGTAGGTTTATTTATGTTGCTGAAACCGCGGCACGCCTGGTATAAACACGAGCATTAGCTAGAGTGGCCGCGATCAGCTCCGCAGACTTGTCCAGTGTAAATAAGGGGTTATCCAAGCTTTAATAGCAAGAAAACCCCTTATTCAAGCGCTGTGTAGTCAATGCTTGTGCAAGCGGCCTTTTTTGAGGTTATAGTACATTAAAGAATGATCATGCGAAAGGTGACCTGTAAATGCGAAAAGCAGTTTCCACTGCAGTTTTCGAATTGCTTGAACAACCACTTCATGCGAGCGTAAAAACTTTTATGCGAAATATGGGAGGTTTCGCGAAATTGATGCGTTTTCAATTCGTTCAGTTTGAAGGGTAATGGAAACGCAGCTAACAATGTTTACCATTTCAAGAGTTTTGGGTGATGCTGTAGTTGTCTGCAAGATTAGTTTAATAATGATGGAATCCCACTCAAATATTGTTGATCTCCTCCAAGCACAATAACAGTGTTAAAACATGATTCAAGCTCAATATTTAGACCCTGCACAGGACTAAACTCGATATCTGAAGTCAAACGGACTGGAAGTGATACGCCAGGGAAATGCATGATGGTTTGTGAGTGCGTTATTGAGAGAGAGAGAGAGACAAAGACAGCACATATCTGCTTGTCCGCTCTGCCTGCTGTGGTAATCTCCCAGTGCCTAATGAGATCTGCAGAGTGGAACCGGCAGCAAGGGGGCTTACTATACCCACTTAGCCGCCCATTCGTCTGCCTGTCAGAAAACTTCAGATTAGAATCAAAGGACGACCTGCTTGTTTGACAATCATTTCTAATAAAAGACTTTCAGATGTACTCTATGGACCTACACTCACCCGATACTGTACCGCAAATGTTGCAGGAAAAAGAACGGATAGTGGCTATCATAAACTGAAACGTGTGATGACACAACAAACTGACTTATTGGATACATGCATATTTGATGAAAGAGAGCTAGTATCAGGTATGACATTAATTCCATGACGTCAAGTCTTTCAGGTACCTGTGCGATCTGTAGCATCTCTGGGTTGAGACGGTTCAGGTGCAGCATGAACTCAGCCAGGCCAATTAGAGCAAGCTGGATGGTGAACATTTTGCGGAAGGTCCAGTAGTCTGTGGCGTTGGGGAAGGTGTGCAGTGCCCACTCCTTCAACATGCTACGAGGAACCATGTTGCCCTGGACCTCCTTCAGAATATCACGCAGGACCTTAAAACAGAGAAAAAAAAAATTATAGTTGAAACTAAAGCTATTTCATTGGTTAATTTACTCTGCTGCATATTAGGGTAAATGGCCACTTCATTTTCAAGGGCCCTATGATACGTTTTTTTTTTTTTTTAATATAATGAAATTTGCCAAGTGGTTTTTTTTTTTTTTTTGGCATTTTTCCATTTTACTTAGGACAGTCGAGATGAGAAAGTGAGTGGGAGAAAGAGAGGGGATGGGACCGGGAAAGTTGAGTACATGAACATAAACAATCTCTAGAACTGCTTTGAGAGTCACTTCATGAGCATTTTACCATTTCTTGTGACAAAAAACAAAACTACCATCGTATCATATACAAACTGAAACTTAAAGGTCTTCACAGCAACCCGTCAAAAAAAAAAAAGTTTGGGTTTAACTTGAAGAAACTGTGACAGAAATATATTAATTAATGCAATGACAGTACTACTACTAAAATAAAATTATTATTCAAACATTTACCAGAGAGAAAAAAAAGTGTAAATACACAAAACAGTAATTTAAAAAAAAAACAGAAAATAAATGTAAAAAATAAATAAACTAGTTTTTATAAAATCAATTATTTAGACATGCTTTTGATTATGTAAATTTATTAAACCATTAAAATTGAATCCTGAAAATTAACAGAAAACAGAATTTCATAAAAATAAATTTAAGAAAAAAAAAATTCATAGAGCCTTACAAATGTAATTATTGTTAAACTTAATAAATTGCTGTTAAATTGTGTTGTTTTGTGATTTTAATTAATTAGACATGCTTTTTGATTAATACAATTTAATTTAACCATTAAAACAGTCTACAAAAATAAAACATATTAATATAATAACATTTAAACGGGGGAAAAAAAACTGAATTTAGAAAAAATAAAACAGATTTCAAAAGGGCCCTAAGTTTCCCTTAAAATTTAAAGCAAAAACAGCGTAACATATGAATAAAATATAATTATACATACACACACACACACACACATATACATATATATACATACATATACACATATACACACATATATATATAAATATATATATATATATATATATATATATATATATATATATATATATATATATATATATATATATATATATATATATATATATATATATATACACATACACACACACACATATACATATGTATAATGTAATGTAATGACATGAAAAAATACTAGATTCACAAAGCCTTTTTTTGGGTCTCTACCGGATAAAGAAAAATAAATAAATAATAGTATATATATTAATTTAAAAAAAAAAAATCCATTTCATGAGATTTAATTTGTGAATTTATGTAAAATAAATTTTTATTGATATACTTTCTCATATTATTTATGGTATACCTGATGGCTGGCTTGGGTTCCTCTAGCCTGAACAGTCGCAAGTCGGTCATAAAAGCGGGAAATAGGGTTGTCATGCTCAATGCCCTTCTTAGCACAACGCTGCTTGTAGATTTCCACCAGAGACAGAGACGATGGATTGTCCTCCACTAACCGCATTTGAGGAGACACCGCAACCACCCTTGGGACTGAGAAGAGAACAGATTTAAAGAGGATGTACTCCACTGGTATATAAAGCAATTCAAATCCCACTGGCTATTTCAGCAGATATTCTGATAATTTTCTTTGAACATCATCTTACAGATTCTATTTGGCTTTGATAAAGAGCTGTTATAAGGCTGAAAAATGACCTCATCTCTTAAAATACCTTTAAACATTTTAACAGACCGGTTTATACAACCATTTTATTTACAGAGTCATTTTTTAAAAAGACAAATCAACAGCTAAGCAAGGCCACAAAAACACCTGTGAGGGAGCAAAAAGAAAAGCATGTCATACGACCACAGGGAACATCTCATATACACATCTAATAAATAACTTCAGTGAAAGGCATTAATACATGATAAAAATAGAATATGTACACAAACATCCCTAATGTTAGTTAATGATTATTAATTGCATTGCAGCATAAAATCAACCTCTTTTCTTTGCAAAAAAAAAAAAAAAAAAAAAAACACAGATGGAAAACAGACAAAATGTTTCAGCGAAAGCTAAAATGTGGCACCCTTGACCTCTTAACTGAGAGTGTTTCATCTTTAATGTGTCTATTACAAGACAGACAATTTAGATCTTCCTCCCTCAGTCTCCACAGGGAGAAGAGCAACCTCATTTTTATTCATGCTGCTCCAGTCCCCTCTCTTTCTTCTTCGGTTACCACTACACAGCTTTTCTGGTACTTTTCACCTCAATCTTGCCTCTTTTTCTTCTCCTCTATTCTCCATCTCCCCCAATCTGTCTGAGAGCAACTAGGCCATTGAATCCAGCACTCAGTGCAAATGGACAGCATTCAAATGGGGCAGCTCAGAATACATGCGGGCCACAATTCAAAATAGACTTAACTAGAGAAGTATTTTAAATTTCATTTTTATTTTTAAATAAAATGGATTTATTTAATCTGATTTTTATTTAAATTTTGTTTAATAGCGGTGGCATTGATTAAAAAAAATCCAAAATTCTAGAAACATCATAAAGTATATTTTCAACATTTATTAAACATTTTTTATGACTGAAGGTATCACTGATACCAACCTTACTCTAGTCGCTAAGAAATTATTTTTTTCCTAATATTTAACCATTGAGCCATTCTAGAGCCATTCAACATTAGAGTACAATTGAGAGCTATCAATTTTATTAGACTTTAAAAAATAACTTCTAATTTAAGTGAGCCTAAATCAATAAACCCATTATAATAAATGTCATATTGTGCCCTGTGCCCTTAAGTTAATCAAACACTAAATACTAAAATAAATATAGATCAATCCTTAAAAGCTACAAAAGTTATTGATTTCCTCTTTTTCTTTTGTTCTCTAATAAACAGACATCACAGCAGCTGGGTTATTCAATTTTTTGGCTGCTATTACTTTAAGAGCTACCGTTGCTGAATGTGAAACGGATCTGACACGCATGCTTTTGCGCTTTAATATTAAAATATGATACAGACTACAGCGCGCACTTCAAACACAGTATAACAGCTGACAAGACAGGTAAAATCGTTTTTACTGACATACACCACCAATCAAAAGTATTTGAACAGTAAGATTTTTAATGTTTTTTTGTTTTTTTTTTGAAGTCTCTTCATTTATTTGATCCAAAATACATCAAAAGCAGTAATATTGTGAAATATTTTTACTATTTAAAATAACTGCTCTCTATTTGAATATATTTTAAAATGTAATTTATTCCTGTGATCAAAGCTAAATTTTTAGCATCATTACTCCAATCTTCATTGTCAGATAATCCTTCAGAAATCATTCTAATATGCTGATTTGCTTTTTCAAGAAACATTTTCAAACGCTTGTTTGACTAGCGCCTGGCACTGAAGTAAAGTTCGCACTTCTTGAAAAGAAGCAGTTGTGATTGAAGTGGCCAACCTTAGCTCTGCCCCGTGTTAAATATTTTTAATGCCATTAAACTGGAAAAATTAATCACCTGAGTTAAAGCACTAATTTTGACAGCACTTTTATTTAGTTATGTTTATTCTCCAAGGCTTTTTTTGCAGAATGCTGTTCAGTGACATGTTGTTGGAACCTGTTTTTTTTTTGTTTTTCCTTTAATAGTCTGACGCTCTGTGCTGTGTAAGAGATATGTATTTACTACTGTATTTTTTCACATTTTAGCATCTGTACAGCACATTGGTCAACTTGTTTTTAATTGTGTTTTAGAAATAAACTGCCTTGCCTAATGTATTTTTTAGAAATAAACTTAAAGCTTGAAAATGTATTGGTCATGAAAAAGGACAGTCTTATCCAAAACACTGACATAAATAGATGTAGTCAGTGCTATTTCAGGGGAAAGGCAATGTTTCTGTGTAATCTAGGGTTGCTGCAGTACCTGTGAAAAAGAGGTGTCTCTTGGTGGTCTCTTTTCTCTTCTCCAGGCAGGGGTTGAGTAGCCGCAAGAGTTGCAACACACGCTCCTCTCTGCGGGACTCTGTTAGACATGCGTCATTCATCACCAAGTACGGATAGATCTTGCCGTTGTGCCCGCGGATGTAGAGGCGTCGAGCAGCTGTGTTGTGCTTTTGAACAATCTCCACTCTGGGCATGAACCTTAGGAGGTAGAGTAAGATGGGGTGAGAGAAAGAACGATGGGTAAGTGATGAAGTAATCACTGAGAATTAAGGTCTCAGCTGGAGTCTAGCTTAGAATTCCAAGGGGAGAAAGCGGGGAAAAAAAAAGAAAAAAAAAAAAAAAAGGTAAAAACAAAAACGACCTATGTGTCCAAGTGTACGTATTAGGGACATGAAGCTACACATTTAAAATCGAGTCGTGGGTAGCCTGAATAACTAATTAAGTAATTTGTTTTAAGGAAGTCCACAATATTAAAGTTAGGGGTCAGTATCACTGTAGGGTGTCTTTTGGTGTCCTATACATAAATAACTCATTTGTCATGATAACTGAACATAAAAATGACTATGAAAGGACGCGTTATATTAGGCTAAGTTTATATATTCATAAAAGCATTACTTGATTCTTTAGATACATTTTTAGATGTTTAAAGAAGTTTTGTGTAGGAGGATGCGTGTTATTTTGCTATGTCCCATGCACTGCTCATTAAATTTGAATTTAAGTCAAAAGTCAAAATTAGAGTCAAATCATTACATTTGAAAATTTCGTTCTCCTATTAATATTTTGTTAATTTCAGTGTACTGACCATTTGGTAATAAAAAACAATATTTTTATTTAATAAAAGAAAAAAAGTTTGTCCATGTCCCTTGAATGGTTGTCCACCCTATCGTATTGGGGAATCCGCCCCTTTAAGAAAAAGCCATCCCCTTTAGTGACATCAGGACAACAGATTTTTTGTCTCTTCAGTGGCAGGAATTTCAACAGCTGAGGTGAATAAGTTGGTGTCTTTTAAATTGACAAATTTTCTTCGTAGGAGTTTGCTTGCTTGCTTTTCCTAAGCTTAACACGTCTACCCTGTTGGCCTTAGAATACAGTATTTTCAAAATATATGTTTAAATATACCAAATTCTCTTCAACAACCAGACTATTTAGCTAGTCCAGTTTGTTGTAAAAATGTCCACCCTGTCGACCATTTAGACTTAGGGTGGACATACACATGACAGGGTGGACATAGCATTTATGTGTAGTTAATATAGCTAAAAACTAAAATGAATGGGGGGGCGGTATATCAGAGTAACTGAGAATTGAGAATGTAATTATATTATTATTACTATATTATTTTTTTTTTTTTTTCAAAGTTGCATCTTAATATTGCAATGAAAACGTATTTAACGTCCATGATAGGGTGGACATATCTTATGGTTTGTGCTTTGAATAATAGCCTATATCTAAAAAAATGTGTGGGAGCTCAGCTGTTTCTACAGTACTTGAATGTCTACTATTTATGACATGACAAAGCAAACGGGAAATTAGGACCAACATTTTTTTTTTTTTTGAGTATTGTGAGGGCTGAAAAACACTCTATGGTGATATTGACCCTTTAAAAAAATGCACAAATAAATATAACAAATACGGTAATCCAGTAACTAGACAGCTAGACAAATAGTGGGGTTGACTAGTTTATTACTTTTTTTTCTTTTTTGAGACTGAGTGTGCTATATTTAAGGCAAAATGTGATATATATACACTATATATCAATATATATCGACTAGACAGTTACTAGATCACTAGATGATCAGTCGACCAGAGCAACTCCATCCCTAGTGTGTATTGATTGTTACCTGGCAATCTTGATGTAATAGTGCGTGGGCTTAGGCATGAGGAATTCTCCCGGGATCTCAACTTCGGCAGTCTGGGCCGAGAAGTTGCTAAGGAAACGGCATTTCTCCTCAATCAGGAAGAACTTCGGCAGTTGCTTCGTCTTGGCTTCCAGAATCTTTATCCACTTCTTCAGCTTTGAAATGAGATTGTGCAACTTCATGGAGCCGGGAACGCTGAAGTCAAAATCTGCAAACAGAAAGAGTGACAGCGCAAGGTAAACCAGAGGAACAGATAGGTAGCTAAGAAAAAAAAAAAAAAAAAAAAAAAACCACACAGCAAAAGAACAGATGGAAAAGACTCTGAATGTGTGAAAGAGGTAGACGTGGCGTAAAACGGCAGAGATTGTGTGAAAGAGACTGAGCGAGGAGACGTTATCTTTGGATCAGGGAAACAGAAGTGGTGCACTTCCTCCCAGGTTTCCCTTGCGACGTGAAGGCGCTGATAACATCAAGGTTCATGAGGAGGGAAAAAAGGATTAACTGCTCAATGCAACTTCTAAATGACATTGCGCATTAAGTTGGAGAGCAGACGCAAAAGGTATGGTCGGAATGCAAGCCACGTTCCCAATTTTAGAGACAACCTCCGGGCCAGAACGTCTTTATCAAATAGGCTAAAAGCTGCTCCACTTTCATTCTTCTGTTGTGCTACATTAATAACGCCACATAACGCCGATATGGAAACGTCTTGGCGTTTAATTTTATACATTTAAGAGGAAAAACACCCTCAAGAAAAACATCTCTTCGTATAATTAAGGCTTTGGCAGAAGAGGCTTTAATTCAAAAGCATCTCGCAATGAGCTGCCACTCATGTCAAAGCCACTGAGATGTGGCCGTCGCACATAATGAAAGGCCATTTAAAGAACTCTCACTGCTTGCATGACATTCGCAATATCGTCAATGTCCCGTATGACATTTTGATTAGCAGTGAGCTGACATGAGCATCACAGCTCCCACCCATTTCCACGCCCCGAATTAGACTATGTCTTCTGAAATCAGACACGCTCTATAATCTCAGCCAATCCGCCTCTTTCTGAGAGACTTTAAGACTGTTTAGGTGTTTAATGACCAGTGAGTATTAAGAAAGATTTAACTTGAAAAGCACAGCTATGCACAGCGGTCGACTCTGTGTAATCAATTTAGAAAAAAATGAACAGACAATCCCCTGTAGCGGCGGTGCCCCGAAGCGAGGGGTTTTTCAGATAACAGCAGCTCCCGGGCAACACGGTTCTTTTCTGATAAATGTAACACCTTTGTCGGTTTGAATATGGATGGGTAGTGTGGTGCGCTCTGTTTCAGCTGTCTCACTGACCCAGGATCAGCTCAACTCTAGGGGGAATCGAGCTTCCCGCTGTTGTAGAAAACAAAGTCTCTGCTCTCTGACCTGTGAATGAGATACACCGAAGGCGGAAGTTTTCTGCACCTAATAATGCTTGGGCGGTGGAGGTGGCCAAGCGCTAAAAATATACCCCCCCATCGGCCGTCTGCCCGCGCCGCTCGCTGTGCAGCAGTCTCGGGTGAATTCTCTACTTTAAATTCCATCACTGAAATGCCTGAGTGAACACAGTGTACAGCACAACAGGAGCCCTGAAACAGCCTCGGCCCTGCAGACACGCTCCCGCTTTAGATCAATGCAGACAGCAACGCTTGAGCATAACCCTGCTACAGTAAAACACACGTTTCAGAAATATTAACACCACTAGTACTATCTTGCAGTGCTATTACTAGTATCATTACCCAGTACTATATTCTACACAAACAAAAACGTAGACAAGTTAAACTTTTTTTTTTATTTTAAAGAGAGAGAAAAAAAAATAGAAATGGCATTATGATTTCAGTAATTTGAATCAAAAATTGCAAAGACTCATATGAAGCCACAAAATGAAAACATTTTTGTGTTTGCTTTATTTATATTATAAAGTCTCAGCTTTCACAGTCGCATCATGTTGTGCTGCAATAGCCTGAGGCTCTCTACACTAAATGGGTAAAAGTGAAAGTTCTGAATCCATTTGTACTGTTGTTGAAAGTAGCGCAAACATGTCAAGTACGTTGGTAATATAATGAGGCATCAGGTCAATGCTGGTGTCGATCACACAGACATTGTGTTATGCAATCAGTACTGAACCATGGGAAGATAAAACAGTTACACAATAAATACATTTACTTCATAAAAGTTACCATGTCCATGGTACACAGCTAGACAAAAAAACTGCAGAGAAGAGCATACCACATTTTTTAATATATTATTAAACAAATATGTGACCCTGGACCAAAAAAAAAAAACAGTCATAAGTAGCACAGGTTTATTTGTAGCAACAGCCAACAATACATTGTATGGGTCAAAATTATAGATTTTTTCTTTTATGCCAAAAATCATTAGGATACTAAGTAAAGATCATGTTCCATGAAGATATTTTGTAAATGTCCTACTGTAAATATGTCAAAACTTAATTTTTGATTAATAATATACATTGCTAAGAACTTTATTTAGACAACTTTAAAGGCAATTTTCTCAATATTTAGATTTTTTTGCACCCTCACATTCCATATTTTCAAATGGTTGTATCTTGGCCAAATATTGTCCTGTCCTAACAAACCATACATCAATGGAAAGCTTATTTATTTAGCTTATTTATAAAAATTTGTGGTCCAGGGTCACATACACTATAATAAAGGTGCTTCACAATGCCACAGAAGAACGCTTTTTGTTTAAATGGTTCTATAAAAAACCTTTAACATCTGAAGAATGAGTTGCTGCTCCCCGCCCCGTCATATAGCCCAAAATAGGGCTGCGTCTTTACAGCTTGTGCCTCAGCTACTCTGCTAAATAACATGTATGGTTTTGTTCACCATGTCTATTGCGCTGAAATCAAGCGTTTTAAAGGCATATTAATTTAAACTTCTGATATCAGGTTTTCTGACCTCACCCATCCAAAGCACACACACAGAAAGCGGCTACTACACGGAATATAAGTACTAAACTAAGTTTTCACGTCTTATTGCGCTTAAACTGTCAAATACACACAAGTTTGTTAAAAACACACAGGAGTTACAAAAACAGTCAGTTATGTCTGTGAAGGTAAACAGCTGGGAAAGATATCACGTTTATATTACGTCTGCATGGCATCAGCGGAATATACAGTAAATAAATAAATCAATCCACTGTGCAGCCAAAGACAATTAGGATGCTTTGCTCGAACTTTTGCCATAGCGTTAGAACTGGTACACAGTGGTCGCTTGCAACAACAGAATGGCGTGCAGATTAAGAGGTGGTAGTATTATAAGATGATCCCCTTTCTATATCACGGGTAAAGCGAAATCGTAGTGGATCATTTTTAACATGCTTACAAAGAAAGGATTCCAAAAAACAAAGTTACTGGGTTTTCCTTTTTCACATTTTCTGGGTTGGGAGATGCATTTATAGCACTTAAGCATGGAAAAAGTCTGATTTTCATGTTATGTCCCCTTTAAATTAATGACCAAATAAATATTTATTTAGTCAAATCTTTAGAGGTTCAAGTTAAATTTGACAAACAATAACATTTGCTCATAGCTTGATTTGATTGGATTAAAGGATTCTTGACAAATGGTACTGAAGTGTGTGTTTGTTTGGACATGTGTGTTGGAATGGAGGGCTGGCGAGGAGAAACCCCTAAGGAAGAGGAAAGAAGGATACAGGGAACGAAGCGGGCTTTGCGCTTTGCTGGTTCCCCTCCAAAACTCATTCCCAGTAGCACACTATGTCAGACGGGCAGAGAACGCTGAGGGCGCGATGGCCACGCCTCACTGCCCAGAGACAGCTGGCACCACAACATCTGTTTTACACCCTTACAACCTTAACAGTTCTCTAAGGCCATGAACACACACACAGGCCTCCGGATAGAGCTTCATACGAAGCGAACGAGAGCATTAGCTCCAGGATTCAAAGTTTACTGAGGTGGAGAGACTGTAGGTGGACAGGGAAGGGAAGTATAAACACATTCTGCTCTCCTGAGCAGAGGACAGCTGAGGGGGAGTTTGTTTTAACATACGCCTCGGATCACACACGCTCTGCTTTCTGGGAGCCAGGTATACACCGGGGGTACTGGAAGGTTATTGTCGGGCAATGTGTTCAAAACTGGCCTCAGGTAAGAGCCGTGCCAAGTTCTCCCCTACTCAGATGGATTTTAAACAAACATCTAGGGGGGTGAAGGACATTTGGGATTTAAAGTAAAGTCACAGAAAAAAACATTCAGTTCCTTAATATAAGAAAAAAAAAACAAAAAAACGACTATGATTTAAAGGTACACGTGTAAAAATGTGCCAAACAACTGGGCAACGCTAAAAAAATAGTTTGGAATGCAGGAAGACAGGTGGAACATTTGGGCAGAAATTTGTTTGCAATTTCACCTCTTGACAAAAATAACACACATAATAATAATAATAATAATACTAATCTAAATACAAAATTTTGAAAAATTCCTAAAACGTTCTGTGTACTTTTTCCTCAAAATGAATATATACATAATAGGCATGTGCAGTGTTTTTTTGGTAAGCAAGTTTACCTAAAGCTGTGTGATTTCTTTACAGTCAACAGCACCTTGATATACGCACACATGGTTCTGCCCATAGTCATCTTCCCATTAAATCTAATCACATGGTTCACAGAGCCAATTATTCTCTGAGTCGGTCTGGTGGAGAGGCCTGTGGTTAACTCTGAGCAGAAGTGGTTATGCAGAACAGAGACGAGAGCGAGAGCATGTGTAATTGTGCACAGGGGACGTGATCCTTCAAGTGCGCTGCCTGTAAGTTAGACTTCTGTCGACACTTCTGAGAGAAGTCCACTATGATGGCTCATTCTCAGTTGACTTGAATTATTTTATCAGTGCTTTTGTGTTAAATAAGGCAACAGAACAGAGCGTTCGTAATGAACTAAACTTTTGTAATGTAATATTTCAGAGTAGGGGTTGATTTTGAGATGGTTGAGATCATTGAATCATGAAAATCTCATGAGGATTCCCATAATTTAACCAATTATTTCCAAGATTTTTCATAGGATAATGATTTATTTATTTTTTAAATAATTGTAAATAATTTCATAGATATTCGAATCACAAGACAAATTTATATTGGCTAATGTTGTTGGACTAAAACTAATAAAAATCATTTTCTGCTACATCCTGCTAAAATAAATATAATTATTAAAATAAATAATAGGGCTGGGCGATTTTATCCATTAGTTCAAATTTAATGTTTGGCTCGATTTTATTTTTTAGAAATCAAGAAATCATGATTTTGAATAGAAATATTACCAAATGTTAGAATTAGACAGTTTGACAATATGGCAATGATAATAGTAAAGAGAAAAGAACGATCCAAACGCATGTCGGCACACATGATTAAACGCTCACGTGTGACACGCTCATATAGCTAGGTGCCGTTCACGCAGAATGCGCTTTTGTGTTGACAAAGATGCGACACGGGTAGTGGAATAGTAAAAACATGCAGGAAGATGGGAGTGAACTTCTTTAAACTTGAGCACCGCGTTTTAGAATGTCGTTTCCTGCATTAGACTACAAGAGATGCGAGTGCAACAGTCAAATGCGTCCACGTTTACATAGAAAAAAAACAATAGAAAAATCAAATAAAAAAACCTTCAAAGAACTACTTTAGTACATCTTGATATTTCATGTTTGCATCATGGTGACAGGCTGAAAGCTGCTGTTCATTGTTTTTACAGATGATTTATTGTTATTTATAGTCTACTGGTGTTATACCTTCAGTCATTTTGAATATGAATTATCTTGACTTTTAAGATTCTTTTTAAAAACATTTTTCTCATATTATTTCTAAACATATAATTTGTATTAGACAAGTTTATGCAAAATGTAGTTGTAGTTCATGCATTTTTTCTACAAAGGCATTTAAGTGATTTGTTTAACATTTTGTTCAACGTGTGGCGCTCTTGGAATAGAATTTTCTTTAACTAGGGTTAATAAAGAAAAAGTTACTTGAAACATATTGTACTGTAGTTACATTTTCAAGTTTTAAAAAAAAATAAATAAAATAAAAAATACAAGAGAATCAGTCAAACGTTAAAAAAAAAAAAAATAATAATAATAATTACATTTTTTTGCCATATCGCCCAGCCCTAGTTAATTAATATAAATATAATTTAATGAAAAACTCAAATTATAATGTTACCATGACACGGAACTGAAAATGTTAATTTGCTAAAAAAAAAATAATAATAAAAAAAAAATAATAAAACTAAAATAAAAAAAAAACAAAATCTATATAGAAATATATATAAATTAATTTACAAAAAGCACAAACCTAAACAAAATGAAAGCATAAAATTAAATGCTAATTAAAAAAATAAATACTACATTAAAATTTCTATAGAAAGAATTTTTATTCTATGAAATGTATTTTATTTTTTATTTATTATTTAAAAAAAAAAAAAATCACTTTCCCCTCATATTTCTAGGTTTTTCATGATTACAGGTACACACTGTACGGTAATATTAGCTTATTACGTTTTAGATGGAATTGCATAGATTTCAGCAATTTCATAGATTACAGGTGTTAACGAATCACTTAACCAAAACTAACTTTTTATATGTAGAATAACGTGTACAGGAATTGTGAATGTTCTGACCTGTGGTGAACTGGCCCTTCATCTTCTGGAACACAGGATCTTGAGCGGTGGCTTGAGCTCGACGGGCCAGCGACTCTGAGGCGGCGCTTGAGAACATGGTGGACACATTAGAGACATTCTCCAGGCCCACGCCGAACGTGCTGACCAGCTTTTTCACAAAGTTGAGCGTATGCGGAGTGATTTTAGCATCGGACACGGTTCCGCTTTTTTCGAATGCCACCGAGTAGCATTTAGCTAGGCCCTGCTGGAGCTGCCGCAGAACCTGAGAAAGGAAATGAGGGAGAAATGAGAAACCAAGAGACGAGGATGAATGGTTAACGAGTCTTTATCAATTTACCATGAAGGATAACACCGTTCCCACATATTCAATCCAATTTGCCATTTTGATAGTACTAAAAATCCTTCAGAGGCGAAGATGTTCACCAGAGAGATCAGTAAAAGCCCGCCTCTACTGGTCTCCGCTGCAGAGATTAAGCTTAGACTTCAAGTGAAGAAGATCGCCATTAACAGACTCATTTAGTCTGGGACTACACTTCATCAATGTCTGGAAAATTAAACCCACGTTTTACTTCACTGAGCTCTCTCAATGCCAATTTCTTTCATCCTCCAGTTCTCCTTGCTAAACTTTCTTTCCTCGCCCTTTCCCGTTCTCCTCTTCTGCCGTTTCCCGCCGAGCGTCCCACAGGAGCGGGGCTCTCGCGTCCCTGTCCAGTCTCGACGCATCACCGCATCAGCCCTGTCACGGCAATCCAATCTCCCCACGTTCAGTCTACACTCCCCTCACCCATCAATCACGGCGAGCCCCTCGCCAAAGCCCGATTAGCACTGGAGCGCCAATGTCCACCTGCACTGCAAAACCACTTTTCAGCCTCGCTGAGCCCCAATCGTTCCCCTCTGTCAGCTTTCATCTGCTCAGCCGGGCCTCTGAAAACAGCTACGTGTACGAGAGCATGCGGCGTTAGACTAAAGAATGTAAGCAAACCGGACAGAAAACGCATTCATGTCATGTTTAACTTGCGCTAAAGGCTGATGTGCTTTAAGAGGTAGCAGCTCGTTTCTGGAATACAAAACCAACACGCTTTAACACGTAAAACCGCTCACCTCCTCGTGCCAGTTCTCTCTGAACCAGACCATCTGGTCCACGATGCCCTCCAGAGAGGAGAGCAGGGTGGGGTGGAGCTCACGCTGCATGTGCATGATCCGGCTGCAGCGCCACATGGGAGCAGTGGCACGAATGGGACCCGGGTCGGACGCCGAGTGGGTCTGGGCAGCCGCCGAACTGGGCTGCTGCTGGCCAGAGTCTGTGGAAAAGAGAAACGATATCACAGTTGACTTTTGTAGGACTTTTTATTGTTTTATGTGAATGTTCTAAAAAAAAAAACTCCAGTCATACCGCTCTTGTAGCGCTCCCTCTGCTCGATTTTCAGCGTCAGGTACAGGGTTCGGATCGGAAAGTACACCGCTTGAGGGTAGACACGTCCCACCTAAGAGAAACAGTCGCAGATTACATTTCAGATCGTCCCTGTGCGTTCGGGTCAGAGCGAGAGAGAGTAACGTAGTGCTGACATGTTTTGAAACTTCTCTGTGATAGTGCAGGCTTTTGAAAATGAAACCGTAGGGGGAAAGCAATGAGATGGACAAACATCAAGGGCAGATTAAAACCATGGCTCAATATGACACTCGCTAAGAGCTTGTCAAACCAGAGTATACACTTTCTCCCTTTCAGAGATCTGCTGTGTCCTTGAACAGCATCACAAAGAGAAGGTTCAGGCTCTTTAATGATTTAGCCCAAAAACTCATGTGTTTATCTAAACGGCGCCGATACATTGGCACTATGAACAAAAGTCCCTTTTAATTAACAGTAGGGTAAGACTGTATGATCACAAGTAATAGCACAGCAACAGTACATCGACATATAATAGCTGTTTTGCTAGAATATAAACCCAAAATGTTTTATGTTACAAACATGCAGCAATGGCCATTTTTGATAACGCAGTAACCTAATTACTTAATGAATAGCCTTTCATTTATATGCAAACTGAACTTGCAACTTGACTGGCTGTATTACACTTTTATTTGTGCATCTCAATGGAGATAAGTAACTCCAGCTTACATGCTTGCCTGTGTTTTCATCTCATCTGTAAATGCAGAAGGAGAGTGTGCATGGTTGCCAGGTTGGGAATATTAAGTAAACCACTGGGTGGAAAATGTAAATCCAAGAAAAGCTCTGATTGGAGGATTTAAATTCTGGAAATTCAGCAACTGCAACCATGAAAGCTTATAGAAGCTTACCAATGCAAGATACCACAAATGCCAAATTAAAATTAAACATTTTCAGGACAAATGAACAGCAAGAAAATATTACAGCTGATTGTGCTTAATAAAACATGAGAAGCAGAAATTGTGCTCACAATTAAAATTATTAATCATGCAGCCCTATAATAAACATTTAAATTGTATTTAATACCCCCCCAAACATGTTTTTTTTCCTCTCTAGACTTTTCGACCCCTTAATTTGAGAGATTTAAATTGAGAGTATGCATTATTACAAGAGAAAGGGAAGTAATGGACTTCCAATATCTACAAAAAATTTAATTTTGAGGCCATGGCTCCCATGGCTTTTCCCCCAATCTTGGGCTTTCAGGATTGCTGGCATAACACAGCAACATTTTTTTTAATGCGTTCACCCAAAAACAAATTCTGATATAATTTAGTCACCTTCCATTGACAGTCTGCGCAACTACCACACGCATTAAAATTTTCACAAAGAGATCATAAAACTGAATCTGAAGATATTCAGTCACTTTATATGCAGTGTTAATTTTGACAGAAAATTTTGATTTAGTCTTAGTCAGTCTTTTGACTAAAATGCCATTTAGTTTGACTCATTTTAGCCATCTGAATTGTTTTAGTTTTAGTCTAGTTTTAGTAAACTAAATATAATAAGATTTTAGTCGGCTAAAATCTAATGGGTTTATTTACAGTGTAATGCATTTATTAAGCATTTCTCTTAAATTACCAAAATTATTGTATAGGTTTGATATTAAGGTTTTATCATGACAGACACAGATTTAACTGCTGTGACAACATGCCTTAATATTAAAACTAAATGAAACCACTACTCGTTAAGAAACAAGAACATGGTCTTATTTTCAATGAAATACCAATGGTTATATAGGCTAATTATGCATTCTTCATAAACTGTTTACCACATTCCTCATTCTTTCAAGCAGACATATTTATTTGTATAAATAAATTTAGATTAATCTTTATTACAGCTACTAAAGTGATTCAGTCAAGAGCAGTGAGTGATTTTATGTCTTTCTTTTGTTGCTTGAATGTCAACAGCAACTAAATTACGCTGCTGTCGCTTTAAAACCAGATGCATGGATAGAATGTACTGATACACGTCCGATATTCTCCCAACTATTTACATTCACCTAAAACGTAACAGTGCGTTTACATGAATAGTCATTAAAACAGACAATTCGACATCATTTTGTGTGTATTTCTCCGTTCATGAGACACAGAAGAGTACTCGGGTGCTGTGTGAGAAGCGCTGCTCTGCTGTCTTCTCTTACTCCCAGATATTGACATTTTTGAACATTTCATGAGACGTGCAGCAAATGTATGCTAGCTTATGTCCCGCTAGACAGATCAATGGGCTAGTCCGAATATGCGGATCTAACCTCCTAGCCACGCAGCAGATTCGTTCTGAATGAATCTCTTCCCAAATCGTCCATCCCTAACATTTGTCTCGTTTTTAATAGATTTTTGTCATAGTGTGTGTCATTCAAAACGAGTTTTTGTTTCGTTATCGTCTTTATATGAGGAGTAAATGACAGAATTTTCATTTTTGGATGATCTATCCCTTTTAACCAATAGCATGAAGATGCAGTCAAAGAAACAAATTATTGTGAGGCCTACTTCACATCTTTTGAAGAAAAATGCCTGCCCTCAGTCTCTACAGTTTAAATCCATCAGTCAGAGAAGTCTGACTCATAACCCAATCTTCGGAGCCTATTATTATGTAATAGTCCCAAAAACATGCTTATTAACTTGTTCCTCTCCTCTTTCTCCCCTGGCACTGCCATATCTGTGAGGGGTGTGAATGTTGTCCGCATCAGTGTGTGGTGGGGGGTGCTGAAGACAAATATGGAGGCGGCAGACAGCGCTCAAAGTGCCCACAGCCCCTCTCAGGTCTCACAGCACCCAGCTCAAGCAGCCCATTAGAGTGGAAACACGATCTTCGTCAAACAGACGGCAGAAAGCAGGCTGGCCTTTAGGTGTAAAGAGACACCTCGGAGTCCAGATGGGCTTTTACATGAAAAGCAGCCATGGCCAAGACCTTCTGTTAAGAGCTTGTTAAGTATCGCATTAAAAATGAACGAGGCAACAGTGGAGAGATCACCCCTAAAATTGGAGAGAAGTGTCATCATATTTTAGGGGGTGTGCGAGTGCACGCGCGCATCTGATGGGTGTCTGTGTGCATAAAGGTGTTGAGTTTTTCTCGCCTCTGTTTCATCTCAAGGCACCCCACAGCTCACCTTCATCAATATTTCACCAAACGTTTTTAAAACATCCCGCCAACTGGAGCACAGCTAAATAATTCAGAGCCTGAGATAAAGGTGCTCCATCCGCTGGAGATTTCACTTGAAAATCGAGAGTTTTACAAAACGTCTACCTTTCACTCGTCATCACTGCCTTAGATCAGACCCAAAGATCCTTCAACAAGGAGACTTGTCATGCCTAAAACAGCCTTGACAACTCCATTAATTGAGATTATGGTGTGCAAACATATCCATTTCATTGGGTGCTTATCAAAGACTCAAGTCTACTTAATCTTAAAGTGAAGCATTTCCACTGCACGGGTGCGTCAGCGCTGAAATGGAGAGATTAGAAGTCGCTGGTCTGGCATGTAAACGTGAGAAAAGAGGTGGACGAGCTGCATGCAAAACCCGTTTGGAACAAGTCACTGAACGAGAAGGGGATTTGCCGTCTTTTCACGTGGGTTAAGTACACAGAACTCTCTCCTCAGTCTCCTTTTTTCTCCCTCTCTCTCTTTGGGCCCCTGGAGCAGCTGTTTCCTCTTTGAAGTTCTGGAGCTTTTAAAATGGCTTGGAAATAATACTCCATCAAGGAGGGCAAATTAGTCTCTTGTTTAATTGGCGGTTCTGTTCCCACAGTCGGAGAGTGTTTGATATTAACCCAATAACAATGCTTTGCATAAATAAATAAAAAGGGAACCGGTAAAACTATGAATTTGACAAAGGAGGTCTTGACTGCAGACTGTCTCTCGCAAATGCAATTAATCTTGATTAGATGGATATATCAAGCATGAATGTGCTGCTATAAAAAGGTAATGTAGTGAGCAATCCAACCTGGCTGATGAGGTTCAGAAGAGGTTTCCCCTCTGAGCCAACCAGACACGTGAGGAGCTGAGGGATCCAGGCCAGCCACTGGATGGGCGGCACTCCAATGCAGTATTTGTCCACAGCGTCCGCCAACATGTTCTTATCATCAAAACTCAACAGCCACAGCACCTGAACAAGAACAAAGACAGGCTCTTTTGGCAACAGTTCTGATACAGGACAAATCATTTCATATATGTTTAAAAATACATTATGTCTACAAATTATGTCCAAAACGAATATAAAATAAAGAAAAATGACATTGACATTTTATTCGAAGCAAAGATTATTTTATATTTAATATCATGGATATTTAAAATGAATGAACTTTAAATAATTTAAATTTTAAAATATGTATTATACACATCAGCCAAGTCTGCAAAGGTAAAAATATATTTAAAAAAAAAAAAAAGGCAAACTTCCTGCAAATGCTCACTTTACCTTCCCTTTTTCCTTGCGTTATTATGCATATCTTTTACGCACATGTACAGTTGTTCACAAATTTCTAATTTGGAAAGCTAAGTTTTCATCAAGTCATTGTTTTCGATCTCTGGCACAAACATTCAGAACATTCACAGTATGTGACTGACCAGGTAACGCTTTCACGTTTAAAACTAAATCTATATGTCAGCGATTGAAGATGAGGCCATCAGCTCCATGAAATAGCTACTCCAGGGCTTAATGGCTTGTAAAATCATCTCGGCCGCCTCACTCCCACCAGTCAGCTGCTGTCTTCTCTTGCTATTGTTGGTGGGGCTCTGCTATGGTGGCTGGTGGGATGGTAACAGATGAACCTTCATCTCTGTTGAGGCCTGATGGAGACATTAAGCACTGGACAGCCTGGGCTACACGGCTTACGGATAATTACTGATAATCAGCGAGCAGCTACTCTCATTAATCACGTGTAAACTACGACACCATCTCTACAGCTTCAGTGGCCAGCAGGAGTCCAGACACAATCTAAAGTGCTCCTCGCAGTCAAACGCACACTGGAAAAAAAGGAAAAAGCCAAATGGAGCTGTTTGATCTAGTGTACAGTACTCGACAGAGACCAGACCGCCATGTGTATAGTATCCATACAAAACCCATCATCAGATCTAATAATATAATTACATCCATCATTGGAGGTTCATCAGCCTGAATGCAGTGCATTCCCCCTGCCGCAGCTGCATTAATTCAGAAATGGCACACGGTGACAGATATGCCCCCATTTAACAAAGCCATCAGAGCAGAATGGGTTTACTGGACCACAAATGAGCACTGAGTTTGCCTGTGTGTTATGGTAAATGGGTTTAATGGTAAAACTAATTACAGGCCTGTCAAAAAATTATGCTATCCAATTATGACATGCTCTGCGCATTTCTACGAACTATTTTTGCCTGTTTTTGAGAAGAAAAACACTAAGTACATGTTGCACTCTAGATTACAAAGTATAACTGATCAGTAGTTGCTTCCCTCCTACTGATCACAACCCATGGGAAAGTTCACTGAATTTTTTAGCAGTCTCAGTGTTATCATCAACTAAAATAAATAAACTAAATTCAACTAAAATAAACTTTAATATCTGAAATATACTACTAACATAACAGTATAAAATAATAAAAAAAAATAAATAACAGAAAATAAATGCAGAAAATAAATACAATTATACGTTATACTAAAGTGAGCATAAATTGGAAGTTCCGATAATATTTACTTGTATATCGGAGTAAAACGGCTTCTGGAATGTAGGGCGGGATTTAACCCTTCATCAGGAGTTTGACTGACAGGCAGTCTGACCAATCATACTGCCAGATCAAACAGGAGAGTCAGAATAATGTCAGTGGACTACGGTATATTGTCATCTTTCCGCAGTTGAGACAACATAACTCTGATGTTCATTTATGTTTATTTCATGCTATAACTAGTGAAGACGAAGAGATGATTGGTTCACGTGCCACTTGAAGTAAGGCGCTTGCGTTCTCACGCCATACATCACGCTGTCACTAATGATTATTTTGGTAATCGAGTAATCTGTCGATTATTCTGACCATTAATCGAGTAATCGGATAATTATAATACATTTTTTGGTAGTAATAAAAATAGACCTAAGGGAAAAACAGCCTTTAAAATGGCTTAAAATACATATATAATAGCAACGAGGCAATAATAATTAGTTCAAATAAATTATCAAAAGCAAGTAATCATATGGTTTTATTGAACAAAATACATTATGAAATTATAAACAGTAGAACAAATGTATATTACGCATCATAAATACATGCAGAGGCGCCAGGGCCAACTTTACTGCATGATCTGATCCTTGTTTAATATTGACTCAACATTTAATTCAAATGTCCACTTAATCTTTAAAATTAGGCCATTTCTTTATGATAGAAAAGCTACAGCCACTGTAATTTCTTGAATATGCGGACATCAAAACGTGTAAACTGAGTGAGGGTTTAAACTTTTATTTTGAAATCGTGATAAACAGTTAGCATATTGATAAAGATAATGATGAGAATATGATGAAATTGCGTTCCCAGATGAACATTATAATAAACCCAAACTCACAACAACATGCAGAGACGGAGTTTGAGACGCTCCACACTAGGGCTGCCACTAACGACTATTTTTATACAGATTAATCTATCGACTAATTTATCGATTAATCTAAATTAATTCTCCTCCCCCCCCCCCCCCCCCAAAAAAAAGAACAATTTTTACTTTTTTATTTTATTAAACCTGCAACTTTGCAATTTAGTAGTGTACAAGTGGTACATTTTTATTTAAATTATGTGCACGGATAAATCATTTATTATAAATACTTTGACACTGTCACTCACAAAAAAAATTATAATTATCATTTTTAATTTCATGGTGACTTTGTAGGCTTATTTAAAAAAAAAAAAAAAACCTACTAGCCTACCACTACATATACCACTAGAAATAACACTAGACTGGGCATTTTATGCACATTTCTAAATTACACCATTTGACACATTCACTCAGTAAGGTCAGCAGGAGAGAAAAGAGAGAAGAGTTCATACCTTAGCCAGGTATTTACGTGACTTGCTTTCATTCTGATGGCGGCAGGCGTGTAAGTAACAGGTAATGGCGGAGACACCAAGGTGGGGCTGGCGGTCTTTGACAAAGATGTTCTCCAAGTAGTCGCCCCACATAGCCCAGGCTTTCACCAGAACATCATGCATCTGCACTGCAGCAGAGAACGCCTTATTTGCCTCCTCTGACCTGGAAGAAGAGACAACAATTTGAATGAGATATCTGATATCTCAAAAATGCAAAGAACATGAGCAATTTGGTGGATTAAGCTTGAGTCAGTAAAATTTCTGCCAATGGTGCACTGGTAAACATGAGGCATTTAAACTTTATCATAATTATATATCCGCTTCTTATAGGCATTTCACTATAAATTTGAGGAGTATCTAACAGAAAAAAACTTGATGGGAAACACTATTATTTTAAAAACTATCCAGTATTTCAGCACCTCACTCAAATTAGCTGACCGGGTCCAATGTATTGTTTCATCAGCTGTTTTAGAGCTTTGAGAATTTGTCCCCCGAGAGCATCTTTTCTGGGGCCCTTTATAGAAAAAGCAGTTTAAGAATAGAAGTTGAGAAAGCCTCATAAAGGGCTTTATAAGGGAGTGAAGGCACTGGATGGGACTCGTAATCTGTGCCTGAAGCCTCCGTCCTTACCATCACCATCTCTAAATGTTACCCGACGACACACCTACTAAACCAATCACATATAATGGGAACTTTTAATGAGCATGTGGCAAGCAACAAAATTACACTTGATTGCAATGGGAGTCTGGGGAGCCCAAATCCACTGAAGCGTCACATCAGTCGTGGACATGTATAATATGTTTTTGCTTGTGGCCTTTGCAGAGATTCGGGCTTGGAGAGCACACAAGTCCCCACGCCCAGTCAAGTGTCAAACATCTTCCTCCGACAGCTCTACTGCTTTATCAAATCCCTGCGTTAATATTCATAGAGAGTGAAAATGTAATGATTACATTAGGCCCTGCTGAGGCTGGGGGAAACTTCTGCTGATCACAGAGATTTCACAAATTGCTATTGAGTTAATTATTCAGCATGTGTATTTAATAAGCTATTCCAATCCAGTGCCGGGCTCTGGGCTCACCATCAATTCACCCATGAGGAGGAAAAAAGAAAGGGGTGTATTGAGCTATGGTGTTGCAAAAAGGGGGTAGTTATTGGTTTATTTTAGTTTTGGTCTAGAATCACTTGAATTCACCTCTTCTATGATAATTTGTGAATTAAAATACACTTTGATATTCAATTTTTATTATTCTGTAATAATATTTTTTTTTCTCTCAAATTATGTGTGAACCCAACATGAAAAGATTACTTTAAAACCAAATTAAACTAGATATTTCTCGTTTATTATCTTAGCAGCTCCTTATGGTCACTGACCCATATCTGTTTTTTTTTTTTTTTAAAACATCTCGTATGTGGTTAAAACACCTGGTTTGACTGCACTACAAATTAATCTACAGTATTCTGAGACGTATACCAATTACATGAGAGATTCTTACCAGGAAATGCTGACTGACTTGTGAAACTGCCAATCAATGGAAGTATGACAGAAGATAATCGCTCATCATGAGTTCAGTGTCATTATCCTCTGCTGCAGACATGCTATATAAGGTTAATTACTCATCACACTCTCATATTGACTGTTAACGACTGTTCTGACCTCATTATTGGCCTAAAGTTTTAGAAGTGATGATTAGTGGCACAAACACACACGTTTACACAGATGTTTATCTTTCCTCTCCATAATGACTCTTTGTCAAAATTGTTGATTTTAAAAAGCGAGCTCTTAATGATCTCAGTTTCCGATTCTCTATTGCCAGCGCTAAGATTCGTGTGCAAAACGAAAGATAACGAGAGCGGTGTCAATTAAAGACAAAGAAAGAGCGAATGAGGGCGATAAGAAGATGACTCAAAGTGACAGGTAGAAAAGGAGAGAAGATGAACAAAGCCAGGGATCAACTCTTACTTATTGATCTGGGCTAAGAACATGCCCTTGAGAGCGTAGAACTCAGCGGTCATCTCCTTGGTGAAGTACTTCAGGTTAGTGGACTCAATCACCTCCAGACCCTGACAACACAATAACAATGATTGCATTTGAAATTCCTCAAAGTGTATTTCATATTTATGAATTTTTCCATTTTCTCATGATTCTATATCCCTCGAAATGGATGGGTTTTATTTGTCAGACGCAGACAATGTGCAGTTTTCGGACCTAGAATTCCCATACATCAAAAGTCAACATCACTGACAACAGAGTATATCTGCTGTAGACATCTCTGTAGCTCAATCTAAGACTCCCAGGTGAGAGCCAGTGGCTTAGAGTGTGCCAGAGAAATGATAAAGGGAACAGAACAGGTCCAAGTGATAGCTGAGAGAGAGAGAGAGAGACTTATTAAATCCAATGGTACTTTAATGACTTGAGCTCAGTTGAGGCAGCTCCATTAATCAGGCTTAAGCGAATGCTGCAGCTAGCAGCCCATTCCTTACACTGTTTGGAATGCATTCCTTACTTTGACAGCACCGCAGTCATTCTCACCGTAATGAGAGCAGCGTTATTTGGATTAAGAGAGTCCGGCTAACAGCAAAATCAGCAGGTGAGTCGGCAAAGTAAACTAGATTTGGTATAGATGAAGACAGTTTGACGGCAGCAATGATAAATAATCATATTCGGTTTAAAAAAAAAAAAAAAAAAAAAAACTATAAAGGTTATAAACAATGTACAAATTTACATTCGTTTTGTTAAAAAGTATTGATTTTATTTTTAAATATGAAACCACACAGATGTGTGAAAAAGGATGATTAGTCATCCAGCTTTATAGCTAAGTATAACCTGCTGTGAAAACGTTTGGCCCAATGCAAAATTCCCTAATCACACAGAATTGAAATGACTGAATCTCACTCACGAAAATTCGCTGAACAATGTTAAGCATGATCACCTTTACACTATCCAGCTGCTTTAGAATACAGAATACACTAAAATATGCATCAGAATCAGGTGACCATAAAACCACAGTAATTACATAGGATATCCTTAA
This sequence comes from Cirrhinus mrigala, assembly GCA_036247105.1. Lineage (NCBI taxonomy): Eukaryota > Metazoa > Chordata > Actinopteri > Cypriniformes > Cyprinidae > Cirrhinus > Cirrhinus mrigala. Next base: position 20,013,672 of record CM070018.1, read on the forward strand.
AGCAGTAGTTCACTTTCAGAACAAAAATTTGTCGTCCAAGATGTGTCTTTCTTCAGTTGTAAAGAATTATGCTTTTTTTTTTTGAGGAAAACATTTCAGGTTTTTTCTCCATATAATGGACTTCAGTGGTGCCCCCTGAGTTTGAATTTCCAAAATGCAGTTTAAACGCAGCTTCAAATGGCTCTAAATGATCCCAGCCGAGGAATAAGGGTCTAGCGAAATGATTGGTTATTTTCTAAAAAGTTAAGGTATGTTGAAAACTCCCATCTCATTTTTTCCTCCAACTTCAAAAAAAATAAATAAATAAAAAAATAAAAAAATAAAAAAATAAAAAAATAAAAATCGCCCTACATTGCTGCTTTACTTTTTTTGTAAAGTGCATTTTTCTTTACACCTGAAGAAAGAAAGACATGAACATCTTGGCTGGTGAGGGGGGGGGAGGAGTATATTATCTGTAAATTTTTGTTCTAAAAGAACCACTGAACTACTCCTTTAAGAAAGATTAGATGACTAGTCATTCAGATGACTAGTTAATTTTGAAAATATGCAGTCATGCTTTAGGTCATTTCACTCACCTGCATGCATTCATTCTTGCCCATTACTCCAGCCAATTGCAGGTAGCATTTAACCTGCTGACGGATCTTCTGGAAGCAGTCTACAATAGGCACGGTGGGGATGGTGTGGATGCGACTTAGAATGTCCAAAGCTACGTTGACCAGACCTTGCTTCCGGGCGATCTTCCCATACTGAATAATAGCTGATGCGGAGGCGTGTACTCCAAGCATGGCATTGTTAGTGTTTGGATCGTGTTGCGTGTTGGTTTCATAAGCGGTCACAATGGCTGCAGAAGAAAAAAAAAACAGATCAAAAGTGCTGAAATACTCATTTAGAATGTCACCGAAATTAATCTCCATATCCTAGAATACCCTGATAGTGGTGCTGCCGCCACATAAAGATGCTGCTCCAATGGGAAAGGTCATCGGAGACTATCGGCAGCCTGTTTCTCCAGGTCTTAACCACAGTCTTCATGTCGTGGAGGCTGGTGTTGCGGCCCAGGTTGGCTGGCTGAAGGCCAGCATTAATCTGAGCAGCTTCTTGTAGTTCAATAATCTGTTGCGCTGCCTGAAAACAGGAATAAACAAATGAGAATCTCAATGTACTTAATAAACATCTACCAGGAAGATGCATCATCTTCAAGCTCTCTTTTAAGCTCCTGTTCAGTTTAATTCTGAGGGCTATAGTCATCCAAGAATCCACATATCACATACACACACACACACACAGAGCTCTCCGAAATCCATTACTGAGACTGTATTACTGGCTTATGATTCCTATTGAGAAAGAAAAAGAAAAAGAGAAACCAAGTCTGGAGGTGGCTGAACGAATGGATGGATCAAAGTATCTTAAAAGCCATTTACTCAGAGAACAGGCAGAGAGAGGGAAGTGCACAAGTGAAGCGTCTATTCCCTTAATGCTTAATCACGCTCTCAGACCACACCAGTAGAGGACACAGGCCACGGTGACCTAAAAAATGCTACCCATTCCTCAGAAACTACCGATGCATGACCTTAACATATCAGCCGGTAAACACACACCGCACTCTTACCGAAATGCCATGTGAATCTTTAATCTCCTGTGTGAATTGGAAAAGAAAGACGTGAGGGAGGGAGTCTGGCACTTACAAGGTGATTTACAACATGATGGTTTACCATGCACATGATGAGTAGCTTGAGCCGCGATAATGAATTATGCCCGTGAACACACATACACGCATCCAAAAACAATCCGCTCAATAGTAATGCCTGCTTTACAAGATAAATGCCTCAAATCAGTCTATGGACTTGCCAAATCAAATCCCCCCAAAACAAAATAAATTAAGCAATACAATATTTTTCACAATTATCTGTTAATATCAGCTGATGGCACATTATAACCTTCATTCTGAGTGCCCATTCATCATGTAAATTTAATTTTCTTGCAGGTATTTAATCAAACACTATCTGATGGGGAAAAGTAATTACGAGCCATTTTAAACTTGGTGGCGTTCTCACTCTCGGTGTCTCACGGCTCCTGTCTGCCTCTCCCGTCCCTTCCAATCACTCTTATTGGACTTGGTTTTTCAGTATCGTTGCATTAAGGAGTGCAGGTGTAAACAGATTCAATTATCAGCAAATTCAATTATCACTGAAGTCAATGGCTCTGGGGCAAAGACTGAATTTCTGAAGGCACGGCTGAAACAGAAAATAAAGTGTGGCCAACAATGGATTTTAAGCCCAGCCAGTTTAAATTTGCCATATCACAAGAGGAGGGGAAAAAAAAAACAACCCTGAAGCATATTTAAAATTTTTTTAACGATTTATTTTTGCATTGAAATGTAAAGAAGTTATTTTGATATTTTAAAAATGTAAATTTGAATATAATAATATAATATTACTAGTATGTTGTTTGTTTTGTCATTTTAGCAAGCAGTCCACAAGAAAAATTAATGAATCAATAAACTACGACGTTTTAGTGCCAGGTTTAAACTTTTTTTTTTAAATCTAAAATTATGAGATTAAAGTCGTAGTATTTCAAAAATAACATAGAAATTACGGAATAAAGTCTAAATATTACGAGAATAAAGTCAAAATGTTTAGAGAAAGTCTATAGCCTTGCATGCACATAGCCTGGATTGGGAGCACTGGGAGAAGTTGCCAGACCACCGGAATGTATTTGAATATATGGGGGATTATTATCAGAAATCACACCATGCGTTATACTTGCAGGGACAGTATGCTTGGAAATAATGTTTCACATCTTCGATTACATTCATTAGGCCTATTTATAGTGCGCCAGCCACCCAATAATAGCAATAAGCTTTGTGCCTTTGGTACTTTCAATATAAAACAAAGTCTCAGCTTTCAAAATCTGTCAGTTTTATAGTGAAATACAAACAACGTGTCTTGCAATAATGTGTTTTTCATGCTGTTTAATGTGGCGGGACAGATTGCTGTATTCATTGGAATCAGTTGCCTTTTCAATTGCATTGAAACAGTCATTTCATTAAATTATACAGTTTTCTTTGTGAAAATTCCACCACCTATTTAATTAAAAACAGCAATAAAACATTCTAAAGGTTCAACCCGGGCCATATGCATGCGCAAAAGGCTAGAATATACTCTCAAAATATTGTAACTTTAATCTCGTAATTGCTACAAATTATTTCTTGAAACACTTCAACTTCATTCTCGAAACACTTCAACATTGTTGCAATGTTTCAACTTTTTTCTCATAATATTTCGACTTTATTCTTGAAACACTTCAATTTCATTCTTGAAACTCTTTGAATTCTCATAATTTATATTTTCATAATTTCGACTTCACTCAAAATATTTCGACTTTATTCTCGTAATATTTTGACTTTACTCTTAAAACACTTCAACTTCATTCTCGTAATTTCGACTTCATTCTCAAAATATTTCAACTTTATTCTTGTGATAATTTGACTATTCTCGAAACACATCGACTTCATTCTCATAATTTTGACTTCATTGTCAAAATATTTCGACTTTATTCTCAATTTTGACTGTTTAAATATTTCAACTTTATTCTCGTAATATTTTGACTTTATTCTCAAAACACTTCAACTTTATTCTCGTAATTTTGACTTCATTCTCAAAATATTTCGACTTTATTCTCATAATTTTGACTTAAAATATTTCGAAACACTTCGACTTTATTCTCAAAACACTTCAACTTTGTCATACTCTTGATTTTAATGTCAAAATATTTCAACTCTGTTGAAATACAACTTTATTCTCAAAATATTAGGACTTTAATCTCATAATCTTAGATTTTTCTTTTAACGTGACATTAAAACAGCATCGTAATAAACAACAGCTACAATCATTTTAAAACTGTATAACAAAAGAATAAGACGCATCATGGCATTTTCTATTTACTAATAGTACAAAGCAACAAAAAACCCATGTATTCAAGATGTTCCGATTACATCCACAACTCTTCAATCATGCAGACCACAGAACCATCAGCCATTACACATAACACCCTGTGTGGTGTAATCACAATCTCCAACAACAACGCCTCATTTCCTCAATTTGGCTGTCATATTTGCCATCACACCTTAGCCGAGCTCAAGAGAGTCTCTAACAGTCCCCAGAGGACGTGGTGCGTGGACAGCTCTCACACATTACCCTAATCTACAGGCACACATCACCTCAGCTCCGGCCCATTGTGTGCTCTGCCTGATTATGCGTGTGGCAGTCAGAAGGCTGTTCTTTCCGCTGAATATTAATACAAGCTTCCTATTGAGCACCACAATGGTGCAGTCAACACTATCTCAGCCATTTTAGAAAGGGCCAAAGGGCCAAAAAGAGGGAGGGAGGGAGGAAAAAAGAGACCAGGTCTGACAAAGCAAGAAGTGATATTGTGCAAAAATGCAGAGCGAAACAGGCAATTATAAGTAAAGCGTCAGCTTTAACCACTCTCTCTACTGCAAGGGTTTGTATAAAGTCACTCGCTCACAAAAGAAATGGGACCGCCCGAGTCTCACGTTGTCAGCTGAAACATCTGACCAGATGTTCTGCTTTTGAGAAATCATTATTTAAAATTGACAATCAATTTAGATTAGATTGCTAGAGGTGCTCTGATTACATTGCCCTGTTTGAAAAAGTGTAAAACACCATCAAGAACATTAAATTAAAGCTGGAGAACGTCTGTTTAAAGGGTGTTTGTGCACCTCACCTGCAGCAGAGGCGTGTGCACGTGAGAAACAATGTGTGGCAGTCTCCTCCATTCTCTGATGGCCAGACTGCTGGCCATCTCCACTAGGCGCTCAATGAAGTTGAGCTGCTGTTCCTCAGGGTGACAGATGGCCAGGTAACCACGATGCATATTCACCTTCCAGGCCATCTCCTTTGGACAGCTTAACTCCACCTGATGCACACAGAAACACAGATGTATCACAATACACTCACTTGATTACTTACATGTTTGTAAAAATAAATCTTTTATTCTCACTAAGGCAGAAATACTGAGAAGTACTTTTACAATTCAAAACAACTGTCACATTTATTTTTGTAATGGCAAAGCTGAATTTCCAGAAGCCATTACTCCAGTCTTTAGATGTTTTGAAATTATTTTAAAATGCTGATTTAGTGCTCAAAAAGCTGCTTCTTATTATCAACGCTGTCAACAACTGAGCTGTTTAATATTTCTGTTGAAACCTTGATATTTTTTTAGGATCGTTTCAAATAAACATACATACACACACACCCCAAATTTGAATGGAACGTTCCACTAATCTTAGCTTTAGTTTGATTGCTATAAATAATGATTTTAAACCTAAATCCCTATGATTTGAGCAGCATGTGTGCCCCAGTTTTTGCTCATGGTCATCTGGTCACCCTGTTTCACAGTGGGTGCTGCACAATGCAATTTGAGCTAAATAGGTGGTCGTATGGAGAATAAAAAGTCGGTACAGGTTGCTGGCATTGTGCGGTATGAAGACGTGAAGGGATTTACTCTCTTTGGTCAGTGCACGCTTATCACGGCCGACATTTGATAAATAACCCTGCGTCAGGGCTGGCCTTATCCACCCGCCTTTAATTGAAAGAGGGGACATTTAAACTTCCTGAGAGCAACTGCTGCTGCCAAGCAGGCTGCCCTGGAACGGAGAAAACAAATCACTTCCCAGCAGATGTTTGAGCAATTATTCAAGCACGTATCCGTAAATATTAGATGCAAAGCGAACGGAGAGGGAAGAGGAGGAGGAGGAGTGGGAGGGCTGCTGGGCTGGACAATTTAATTAGGTGTCACCTTAGGACAGAAACCTGAATGGATTCGTTCCAAGTCTCCTTGAACAAGAGCCAAGAGTATTTATAATGTGTCCAGCCCCTATCACACACTTTTTCTACTTTGTTTTAAAAGTGAAGCCCATAAATTACCCAGCGACGGCAAGGCTACAATTCTGAACAGTCATAAACAATTCGGCAAGCACAGTTAGAGTGTGACTTTCTGCATAATAAAAGTGGTGTGCTTTTACGTTCTGCAATATGGTGGAACTCCAATAATTATCTAAGGTGTCACGGTGAAGCCATAACTATGGTTTTAGGTTTTTTGACTAGGCTGGAAGTGTGTGCAAATTTTACTCAAATAAAATCCAGTATTTAGCCAAAACACACACACATATATATATATACATACATATATATATATATATATATATATATATACACATACACATATATATATATATATATATATATATATATATATATATATATATATATATATATATAATATATATATATATATATATATATATACATACATACATACATACATACATACATACATACATATATATATATATATATATATATATATATATATATATATATGAATATATCAGAATGTCACAAAAAATCTACCTTAAATAAATGCTGTTCTTTTGAACTTTGAAGTCTAAGAATTCTAAGAAAGAAAAATGTATCAGTTTCCACAAAACCCTTTTTAAGACTGATAATAAGAAAAGTTTCTTGAGCAAATCAGCATACTGGAACGATTTCTGAAGGATTATGTCACACTAAAGACCAATGTTCCCATTAAGCTTCTCATGTTGTGAGTGTGCAGAAGAAATAATGTTCTGCATACACGCCTAAAATAAGTTTGGAAAGTCATTTGATTGAAATCTAGTAAATGCGAAATGATTGCAATGTTCAGCCAAGCTGCTATAGAGTTGGTGTCGCTATAAAGTTCGAACCAGTGAATGGTTTACAGGTTTCGTAGAAAAAGAATGAAGTGGGCCAAATCAGTCGTTGTACAAATCGAATAGTTTAATAGTTGTGGACGAAACAGCTCGATACGAGAGCCAACGCAAACGCAATGACGTGCATTAAAATGTCAACATGTTTTAAGGAAGAGTGGCTTGATTAAGTGGTGAAAATAGCAAATGATGGGCACACAACAGTAACAAAACTCTGAGACATTTACCGTCACACACAGGTGTAGAGTGCAAACTCTACTACAAAGAGATATTTTTAGATAATCATCTAAGAATTCATGAGCAATATGTGCTTCATTTTTTACATTATATTATAATATATTATACAATAGAATGTTATATTTGATATTATTATAAAAATTTTAACTGTTCTGTGTGAGATTTTAAATATATAATATAATATAAAATATATATATTTTTAATAGAACATCTTGGTAACAGCACGGTAAAAAAAATGTTTTCTCAGGTAACCTAAAATGTGCATCATTTAGTTACATCAAGGGTCAAATCAAATATAAACGCCACATTTAAGTTAAGAGCTCTACACTTTTTTTGTGCGTGCGCTGCACAAGTCTGGCAAAAAAAATGTTTTTGCTCAGACGGCCAAAATTTCCACCCAAGAGAAAAAAATTTTGCTCAGCATGAAAAAAAAAAATTTAGAGGGAACATTGCTGAAGACTTGAGCAAAATTGCATTTTAAAATAAAATGTATTTATATATAATATTAAATATATATAAATAGAAAACAGTTATTTTAAATTGTAATAATGCTTCACAATATTAATGTTTCAGCTTTCACTGTATCATTTTTGATTAAATAATTGCCTGGGTGAGCATAAGCAACTCCTTTAAACACATTCAAACAATCTTACTGCCTCCAAACTTTTCACTGGTAGTGACTGATTGTGAACTTCACTAGTATTCAGATCAAGTACACACTTCCTCAAATAAAACCTGCATAATTACTCATGAGTGTCGTACTGAGTTTACCTGCACTAGAGCCTCTTTCATTGCAGCCCAGTTGGACACTCTCCAGGCACACTCCAGGACCAGGTATGGGTTGTTATGACCTTTAGATTGCCCATATTCAGTCAGAGGCTCCCACTGGTTCAGCTCTTTAGAACAACTGGAAAATCAACATAACATTTAGACTCACACTACACATTTACATTATACATTCATATACTAGAATATAACAGATGGGTCCAGAATGTTCATGAATTTGATTTTGTGTGTGCGCGGCGGGGATTGGGACTGCTGACCATATCCATGTGTGACACAATTAATTAACTTACACTAGAGTTCGTGTACAAAGCAATGCAAAACTTTAAGAGTGTAATTTTGGTCAATCTCTATTAGTCATTTGGTTCCATCTGCACTAAGTCTTGGTTAATCCAAGGTGTTTTATTGGCTATGATTTTGTTCCCTGGTGCAGTATATTTTAGTAATACTGCTTGGCAGACTCACTTATCAGTGTACGTCTCAAGTGTTGAATCTGAGCTGTCATTCAACTCACCGTATCCAGTGATCCTCCCACAGCTGGTACTCTGGAAAGATGGCGGGTGATACATTGTGCTCTTTGCGAGCTTTCTCCATCGCCTTCTCGTAGGTTTCTTGAGCCTAATAATAATAATGAACCCAATGTTACTGCTAACAGCATTTTAAGATAAGAAAGGGACAATACATAGGCCCCTGAGAAAAGTGTGTTTTTCTCAAATTCTGTGCTTTCCAAATGAATTCTGTTTTGGTTTAATTACATAATGTCTAATCAAGTCAATCCATTACACTAAATTTAATCATTGATTAACATCTGAACAAGAGTGCCTTATAAAATGTTTTATTTTTTCACAAATCCTGTTATGTGTGCTTTAATTTTCCTGGATTCGGTCTTAAGTCTTTAATCAAATTCTAATAAATCAAAAAAGGATGTCTAATCAATTTCATTTATTCAAATTTGAACAATAACAGTGATCTGTTTTCCGAATCTGTTTTATAATTTAATACATATTTATTATCAATAAAGGTGGTAAACAAATGAATGCATAAAACTTTACCAAAAAAAAAAACATGAAATTTGAACAGCCAAAATAGTCCATATCATGACTTGATTAAGTGTACATCCGTTCTTTTTGATTTCCTCATTCAAAATTTGTCCAAGGACATGCATGGCGATACAATCATTTCAGTCTCTCACCTGTTCAAAGAAGCCATGCTGCTCGTACGCAATGGCGGTGCTCGTCTCGGGGAACTTGCATCTCTTCTGCCACAGCCCCGCCCACATGTCCTCTTCCTGCAGTAGGGAATATAGCTCCGCCAGCGAGTCAAGGATCTCCTGAGGGAATACAAGAACACATCTTCAAAGCATATAGGGGACAAACACATCCATATTCAGAGGTGTCCCAATGAGATGACTGCTTAGCATAAGCAGCTTGAATGCTGGGATACTTCAAACTGAACTCACTGACAGGTCAAAACAAAGCCAATTGGAAATTCAGCACACAAGTTCATTTTGAGTGACACCAGGGAACCTTCAGAACACAAAACTTCCACTGCCAAGAATATCAATGGCAACAAAGACAAAAGAAGGGCTCATGCATCACTGTACCTGCTGTGGAGGAGTGATGCTTTCTTGCTCATAGAACTCTGTGCTCTGTTTGGGTTTGATGTGCAAGCTAAGGCCTTTCTCAAAAGCTTGCTGCTCCAGCATCAGGGTGGAGCGTAACCAAAGATTGTGGGTCTTTCCTAAGTACTTCAGCACGCAGGGCCTGATGGGTATGGGCGGCACGCACTGAGACATGGCCTCCACGAAGCAGTTTAGAGCACTGGGCTGGCAATCTCTCTGTGCTTGATGACTACCGCTACAGAGGAATGGACCCATCTCGCCTGAGAGTGCCTGCAAAAATAGATACATAAGATCAAAATTAGAGATATATTGGTTCAATACTGGTCATTGGTTGATATTAGAAAACCTTTTTTTTTATTGATCACCAGCATCAAGTATCAGATATTTAATAATTCATGCTGATTTCCACACATATATATATATATATATATATATATATATATATATATATATATATATATATATATATATATATATATATATATATATATATATATATATATATATATATATATATACACATACATACATATATATATATAGATCGATAGATAGATAGATGGATAGATAGACAGACAGATAGATAGAATAATAAGCCATCACCCAAAACTCACTCAAGTTCATCTTCCCCCCCAAAACAGTAAAAAAAAAAAAAAAAATACATACATACATACATACATACATACATACATACATACATACATACATACATACATACATACATACCATACATTTGTTAAAAATAAAATTAAAATGCAAATCTAATAGATTTAAAAGATTTATGATTTTTTTTTTTTTTTACACATTTATGTTGGTACACTGTTTTTGAACAGTAAGATTTTTAATGTTTTCTGCTCACCAAGCCTGCACTTATTTGATCCAAAACACAGCAAAAGCAGTAATATTGTGAAATATTTTTTTATTTAAAATAAATGCTTAATAATAATACTAATAATATTAATAATAATAATAATAATAAATGTTTCTGAGCAGCAAATCAGATTATTAGAATGATTTCTGAATGATTGTGTGACTGGAGTAATGATGGTAAAAATTCAGCTTTGAAATCACAGAAATACATTACATTTTAAAATATATTCAAATAGAAAACAGTTTAAAACCATTTCAAAATTGTACAGTTTTTGCTGTACCTTGGATTAAATAAATGCAAGCTTGGTGAGCAAAATAGTTCAAAAACTTTTGCTGGCAGTGCATGTATGCGACAAAACCGTTTTAATGGTGTCAGCCTGAATTTTAATATTGGTCCACTACAATTGGACCACATACAGTACAGGACTTTCATGAGAACTTCACAATAATGTTAATAGGTAAGTAGCTCTTCACCAAACATCAATGAGAATTTGCTATAAATATTAAATAGGAATGCCTACGCTAAAAAAAAATAGCCCACGTTACACAAAGACCTTTGCATTATTATTATTACAGAAAAAGAATAATGCAATAAATATGTCCTAGTTTTTATACGTCCCACAAAAAAAGCTACAAAGTAGAATATTTTTTATTTTGAATGTGTGTTGCAATAGTCTACAGCTTCAGTCACTCCAAATTAAAGCCCTTTAATGAGAATTCTAATACTTAAGACATCTGGACCATTAAACGCTGATATTTGCATAAAAGGTTTAATTTCTGCTCATTAGCAAATGCTGCCTGTTTAAGTTCAGCAGCAAGAGCAGAAAGACAGCCCGCCAGACGCCCTACCCATGCAAAGGTCTCCAAGATGAGCGGATAGGCACAACCTCTGACACCATTAACACACATTTTGCATGCTGATTCCGCAGTGATATGCACTATTAGTAGTAAAACAGGCAGTCTACACTTAAACCACAACAAAGGTCAAGTTAAAACGAGCAGTCAAACGCCATACGCTGCATTTACATGGAAAATGTTTAGAGGAAATTGGCCAACTGTTAGCTCAGCTCTTTGAAGAACCGGGAAACTGAAGTACTTACGTGCTGCTGGCGGTCCGACAGAATCTTCCATAGGCGGGGGAAAAGCTGGACCCAGGTCTTTTCAGCCAATGGGGTGGAGATGTGGCACAACTGAACCAGTGCATTCAGCAGTGCTCCCGTCTGATTACACACACAGGAGACTCATTTAGAGATGGGCAATATATCGGCCATTAATCAACCGACATTTAGCCACTTGAGATTATCGCATTGGCTGATAACAGCGCCAGCTCAGCCGATTAACACAAGTGCACCTTGTCTGTTCCAAAAGAATGTCAGGAAACCTTCGTTAATGAACATTTTACATTGCAAAATATTAAAAATATAAATTGGGCACCCACTGTACAATATTTAAAAATAAACAGGAATTTAAAATGTAATAATTGAATCAATTTTTGTATAATACATTTATGCTCCAAAAAAAAAATTATTATTATTATTATTAATAATAATAATAATAATAATAATAATAATAATAATAATAATAATAATAATAATAATAATAATAATAGTAGTAAAAAGAAAATAGTAATTTTTAATTACAATTGGCAATTCTGGCTTTGTATCTCATCATATATACACTACCAGTCAAAAGTTTTGGAACAATACGATTTGTAATGCTTTTTTTTTTTTTTTAAAGAATTCTCTTCTGCTCACCAAGCCTGCATATGTTTGATTCGAAATACACCAAAAGCAGTAATACTGTGAATTATTATTTTTTTTTTTATAGAAAATAACTGCTTTCTATTTGAATATATTTTAAAATGTAACTGTAATTCAATGTAATTGTAAATGTAATATATATATATATATATATATATATATATATATATATATATATATATATATATATATATATATATATATATGATTTTTTATTTTTTTATTATGTATTTATTTATTTTTATATATATATATATATATATATATATATATATATATATATATATATATATATATATATATATATATATATAATACATTTTTTTTTTATTTTTTTTTTTCCCAGATAAATGCTGCTCTTGCCGAACTTTCTATTCAAAGAAATCTGAAAACTCAACTTTTTTTTTTTTTACATAATAAATGTTTTTTTAACCAAGCAAATCAGATTTTTTAAATTTCTGAAGGATCATGTGACTGGAAAAATGATGCTAAAAATTCAGCTTTGAAAATCACAGGAATAAATTACATTTTAAAATATATTCAAATAGAAAACAGTTGTTTTAAATAGCAAAAATATTTCAAAATTTCTGTTTTTGCTGTACTTCGATCAAATAAATGCAGGGTTGGTAAGCAGAAAAAAAACATTAAAAATCTTACTGCTCAAAAACTTTTGACTGGTAGTGTATGGTAATTACATATACATTTAACTCGGTGCAAGTTTTTAGTATCACTGAGATCCTTTTAAAGCTTAATATTTTAAAATTATTTAATACAATTATATTTTGCAATTTCATATTAATTTGAGTTCAAGTTTTAGTAATTTTGTGTGTTTTTGTCATTCTATTAGTTCTTGTTCTTAAATATGTATATATTTAGATTTTTTTTGGTTATTTTTGTACATGATGTTAAACTAAATAAATTAGATATATTGCCTGAGCAACTAGATGTAATAATTTTATACATATCTTCTATACAATTGCACATCTATTTCAAGTAACAAAAGAACATAACAGCTCTAATTTTAGTCAACTATAAAAAAAACCCTGCTTAATAAACACTATACTTACTTGCTTCCTACATGTTTGCAGCAAAAAAAAGACTTAATCCTCACTCATGACATTCAGACATTCAAGGTCAAAAAAAACTATTCCTTTCCAAAAATTTGGAAATGAAGGGATCACTGTTTGTTCATATGCATGACTGGTCATCACCTCTTGCCACTGAATAATTTTTAGGGCATAACTGCACAAAGGTTTGGCCTTCTGACCACTGGAAGAATGGAGATGTTAGCATAAGTCAGAACTCATATGTGTGCTTTAGATCCTGACAGCAGCTCCGGTGGGCAACGGAGGCAGGTCAGGGCTTTGAACTCTTCACTTCATCATTTATCTAAAGCCTGCTTGAGAGGTGCATATAAAGCAGCGCCGTGTCTAGGATTAAATAGAAATCAATGACGCTGTGACCTCAAAGCGCTCAGAGACAGAATCCCATGTTGCCCCGATCAAACTCTCTTTAACAGAGACGCTTACGAGGGAACGGCCAAATGAGGAAGAGCAGGTTGGAGATGAAAGAAGCCAGAACTAAAGGCGCATATTAAACTAAACTGTTCAAAAGCCTGTATGATTTCTGCATGTGACTCATTCCTACATATGTCATTTATGTAACCAGTGTGTTTTTTTTTTTTTTTAACGTTTTGCTTTATTTTTCCAAGTGCTTAGGGTGCACTCGTGAGGGCGGCATATGTTGAGGTGATGGCTCACCTTGACCTCTCTCAGGGAGTCCAGGAACTTGTCATGGCGGTTGGTGAGCATGTGCAGCTGGTTGCCTGTGTCTCTCTCCGCCTGCTCTTTGGTCTTGGGGAGGCTGGTCTGGTCTCCAGGTGCCAGCTCGATGTCTATCTCCACATCCTACAGATGAAAAAACACAAAATATGGGGAAAAGAATTGTCAACTTGGTACTTTTACAACAGGCCTCTGTGAGTTGTTTGCCGTTTAGAAGTGAACTGAGATCACCTTTAAATTCCTGAATTTGAACTGAGGTCAGATACAGAATACAGATTCAGAATTTAAATTTAAATTTAAATGAAATAGAATTTAAATATAATAAAATTTAAAGAATAAAACTCAACTACTGTAAGTGTCGTTTTATATAATACATTAAATCATACAATAGTTTTATATAATACAAATAAGAATTACTAACATGATGATATTTTAAACACATTAATGCATTTCTATTATAATATATATTTTACGATTGTTGTATTATAACATATGGTAGGAGATATATACACTATAAGTCAAAAGTTTTTGAACAGTACGATTTTTTAAGGTTTCTAAAGAAGTCTTTTCTGCTTACCAAGCCTGCACTTATTTGTTTCAAAGTACAACATAAAGAATAACATTTTGAAATATTTTTACTATTTAAAATAACCGTTTTCTATTGTAATATAAAATTTAAAATTTTATTTATTCCTGTGATTTCAAAGCTTAATTTTTATGATCATTATTCCAGTCACATGATCCTTCAGAAATCATTCTAATATTCTGATTTGCTGCTCAGAAAACATTATTATATTATTATGATTATAATTATGTTTTTTTTTTTTTAAATTCAGGTTTTTTGATGAATAGAAAGTTCAGAAGAACAGCATTTATCTAAAATAGAAATCTTTTGTAACATTACAAATGTCTTTATCATCACTTTTGATCAATTTAAAGCATCCTTGCTAAATAAAAGTATTAATTTTTTTCATTTCTTTAGCCCCCTTTCTATAATTTCTTTCCATTCATGAAAAAAAAAAAATCCAGAAAAAACAACTGTTTTAAATATTTATAATAATAAAAAATGTTTCTTGAACAGCAAAATCAGCATGTTATCAAGGATCATGTGACACTGAATGATACTGAAATTTTTGATTTGATCACAAGAATAAATTACATTTTAAAATGTATTCAAAGAGAAGGTAGTTATTTTAAATAGTAACCATTTTTCACAATATTACTGCTTTTTCTGTACTTGGGTTCAAATAAATGCAGGCTTGGCGAGCAGAAGAGAATTCTTTAAAAAAAAATGAAATAAAACTCTTACTGTTTAAAAACTTTTGACTGGTAGTGTACATACAGAAATAAACATGTAAAAAAGAACTAAAATCAGTTTATAAATATTTTATCTTAAATCTTTTAAATCTATTAGATTTGCATTTTATTTTTAGACAAATTTATGTTTTTGTTTTTTTTGCTAAAGATTACATGCAACAGCATTATTACTTTTTTGGGATGAACCTGAGCGAGTGTTGCGTGATGGCTTATTAATCTAAATATAAATATAGGAAAATATGAATATAACAACTCTCTATATATCAGAATTTGATACTGCAGTCAGCTAAATTAGGCAATAAAGGCACAAACAAGCTTTCTGTACAGATGTTTGTATACACTGAATGGCACAGCTGACCTCCTCCTTGGTCTCGCTGTTTTCTCTCTCACGAGGTTCCTGTTTGATATGCGTTGCCATGGCGAAGGCAGCACGGTCATGGCTGTCAGCCAGGTTGATGACGTTGGTGATGGAGGGGAGCATGGAGCCCTGGCAGCTGGTGCCAATGGTGGTGTTCCTCTCACAGACCGCCAGCAGCAGCTGTGAAGCATAGACGACAGAATCAAACTCTGAACTGCCACGATTCTGAAAACACGCAAGCAAACAGCTGCTCCTTCTGTGAAGATCACATCACTTGGAAGAAAGTAGCTAACATTCACACATAAATGACACCTACATGAGCCAGCATTGTTTAACAGCTGCCGTTTTAACCACTAGCGCATATATATCTAAAAGCTTGACGCTGGCTGCAGAGCTCCAACAGTGAATTTCCGTCTACTCCATCACAGCAGGGTGATTCGTGCACACAGCCGTGCCATGTGTAGGACAGCGTTAATAATTCAAGAGCCAGAGTAGCATTGATTGTGGCTGGAGATGGATGGATTGTGACCTGACTTGAGCGGGAGCAACCAAAAACCAGAGCGGTTAAGTTATTGTGAATGTATTAGCACCAAAAGAATAATGAGCTAAAATCCAGCTGAAGTTTTGATAAAATCATTAAGGGGAACACTGTGACGATGAAATGATACAATATGCATACAACTGCTATGCAAGATGTAATTAGCTTCTGTGTAATTTAAGCATGTGCATAATTATGAAGTATTATCCACTCTGCATAGAGCTTACAACACGACTGAAGATTCCAAATATAGTCTTTTTTTTATTTTTTTTTTTTATAAAATAAATCTTTAGATAAAGCTTGCTGTTTGACATGCAAATGTTATATCAGAGAAATTATATTCAAAATTCAACCATTGATTAAAATTAATTACATAATTCTATAATATTATACTTTTTAAATTATTAATTATATATTATTTATTGTATAATATATTTTAATATCTATTTATTTATTCTATATTTATCAATCAACATTTTAGCTTTTGCTTATTTCATTAATTATTGTCTTTTGTCAATATTATTTATTCTATATTTAATTAATCAACATTTTAGCTTTATTTTATTATTTTATTTATTATATAATGCCATTATTTATTGTATAATATATTTTATTCAATATTTATTTATTTTCTTAATACATTTATTATTATTATTATTATATTATTATTATTAATCTTTTTTTTTAAGAAAAGTCTTAATGTATTGTGTAAACTAGCCAAAAACAATGGATTAATTTATTTTATTTATTTAATTAATAATAATATTATTATTATTTTTATTTTATTTTATTTTTTATTAGAAAAGTCTTAACATGTAACTAGTCAGATTAGCATCGCAATAAACATTAAATAATATTGTAAAATTATTAATTATATAATATCATTATTTATTGTATAATACAGTTCATTATATATTTATTTAGAGAAAACAACATTTAGCTTTATTTTAAACATTTTATTTTTTATTTATTTTATTAATGAATTATTTTTTTATTCATCTTTTTTTATAGAAAAGTCTTAACATATATTGCGTAGTCAAAATCAATTGGCAGGTTTCTCCAAAAAACGTCTCTACATGTACACCCAGAAACATGAATTTGACTGCATGAATCATGAATTGTACTGCAATCATTTATTAGTATTACAATAAATATTAAATATTATAAAACGATTAACTATATAATGTCATTATTTATTGTATAATTCTTCTATATTTATTTAGATCAATCAACATTTTATCTTTTATTTTATTAATTTATTTTTATTTACACATTTTTTTTTGTTTGTTTTTAAATGATGTTGCTTTTGTCGTTGTCATCTCAACATATATTGCATCAACTAGTCAAAAACAATTGCAAGATTACTCCAAAAACTAACCATGGATTTACAGATTTGTAAAAAATCATGTTCATTTTTTCATGTTTTTCCTGGTATTTTTTCAAAAAAATTCATCTGTACCTCAATGCACTGTTTAATCCAGAAGTGGCTACCCATGGCCTCCCAGTTCTGCGAGCAGCAAATATACAGCAGTCTCTCGTAGACTCGTCGCTTCATCGATGCATCAAACACCTCAAAAAACTTTGCCCTGATCAGCGGCTGGGTGCAGCGTAGCCCTGACAAGAATGCCGGCTCCAGCTTGGATGTAATATCACTTCCTGAGAGGTTCTCATCCCTGGAAGAAAAAAAAAAAAAACAAATACCAAAATGCTTTAGATAAACGCTGCAAGACTGTTGTTGTGTTTACCTTCTGAGACAGCGTGAAATGCAGCGTGAATAAACAACATGGTGGGTCTTTAGTAACCACAGCTATTAAGGACTGCATGAGTTTCAGCATAAATACAGCTAGAGTGTTGACTAAAGCCTATGGGTTCTCACCAGGATGAATTGCTCTTGACGCTGGAGAAATGCTCTCTTGGCCAGAGTGACTGTAACCCCTAATGCCTCTTTCCCCTCAGCTGCCAAACACCCCCAGCCCCAACTTTAGCAATCAAAATGGGGCCTACCACCCACCAGCTACAGTCTTGTTGCTAATGGCAATAGATGGAAGGCCAGCGCGGACCCCGTGATTAATCGGCGTAATTACCTGTAGACGTAATTAACGAGGTCCAGGAACTGGGCATTCAATTCAAGGTCGTCAGGAAAGCGCTTCTCAATGTAGGTCATCATTTTCACCAGCAAAATGGACTTCTCTCTTGGATTAGGCACCTAGGAATGAAAAACGAAGACAAAGAGAAGGAATAAGAGAGCAGAAAGGAAGGCGATTGAAGAGGAGAGCTCAGGAGAAGGGGGTAACAGATTGATACAGTCCATTTATCTTTCATCTATCAGGAGAGCTGTGCAGCACCTTTGCTCGGCTCCTTTTTCTCTCTGTCTGCTCTCTCGCCTTGGGCTAACAGAACAGACACCTGGGTTCAGCTGTCCGGGCCACAGCGCACTGAATACACAATGCCTCATTTACAGCAGGACAGGCTTTGAGCTCAAATGTTTAACACTGGCATATTCAGAGTCGACAAAAGGATGGTTTACTATGGCGCGGTTGAGCAAGTCTACAGAAATGTAATTCGTACAATTACATCTTGTTCAAACAAGAATGCATGAAATATGAATCAGGTAAGCCATTTGTAGTAGATTTCCATAAGAACTCCAAGCATTATGGTGCTCGTTTCTGAATCTCAACCAGCAACACTGGCTCGCAGTGGCGTGAGTGTTGGGGTGGGATATATTGATCAGACCAATAACAGAGAAAAGAAAACCTGTTTGAAAACAGTCATTATTTCATAATTCTGTTTGGTGATGGAGCATTAACACACTTAAACTAAGCTTTTCTCGTTCCGTAAATTTAGAATTTTTTTTTCTTTCCATCTTAAAGTTTAAAATAAAAAAGAATGAATGAAAAAAAAGAAAAGAAAAAAAAGAATAAATGTTCCTTTTAAGATGTCATACATTTTTTATTATTGAACGCTTTTCCCTGAGGTCCAGTTATAATGACCACATTCCTCTCCCTCCCTGACCTTGCTATCGACTGTCATTTTTAACTGCCCCATCATTCAGTAGTCTCTTTGCAAAGTCTGCATTACATTGTGACAGGATGACAAAATAATCAGTGGCAAAATGTACCACATAGACTATTTAAATCAGATTTAAAGGATTAGTTCACTTTCAAAAAAAAAAAAAAAAAAAAAAAAAAACAAAAAAAAACCGATAACGATCTGTTATTTTCTAAAAATAAATGAATAAATAAATAAATAAATAAATAAAATTTTACAATTTCTATAGTTTTTAACCTCAAATGCTCGTCTTGCCAAGCTCTGCGTGAACTCTGTGTATTCTGGTTCAAGACAGTTAGGGTAGGTCGAAAAACTCCCATCTCATTTTCTCCTCCAGCTTCAAAATAGTCCTACATCACTGCAGAAGTAACGACACAGTGTTTACAAAGTGAACGTGAAAGGAGGTCAAACGCCCTTTACCAAATAAATGTAAAACAGCAATGTAGGATGATTATGAAGTTGGAGGAGAAAATGAGATGGGAGTTTTTCAACCTACCCTAAATGTCTTGAACTGGAGTGCAGAGTACGCATGCTCATCACAGAGCTAGACAAGATGTGCATTTGTGATTAAAAAGTGTAGAAACTGTACTTTTTTTTTTTTTTTTTTAGAAAATAACAATCGTTTCGATAGATAAGACCCTTTTTCCTTGGCTGGGATCGTTTAGGACCCTTTGAAGCTGCATTTAAACTGCATTTTGGAAGTTCAAACTCACAGGCTCCATTGAAGTCCACTATATGTAGAAAAATCCTTAAAAAAATATTTCTTCACGATCCAACATCTTAGATGACAAGGGGGTGAGTAAATTATCTGTAAATTTTGGTTCTGGAAGTGATCTAATCCTTTAAATGATTAGAGATCTTGTTAAAAATAATTATTAATTTATAATTAATGATTTACTCACCCCCATGTTATCTAAAATGTTAAGGTTTTTTTTTTTCTTCAGTCAAAAAAAAATAGGTTTTTGAGGAAAACATTCCAGGACTTAAAAGGGGATGCCAATCTCTACATGATCCTAGCAAAACGATCGTTCAAAAAAAAAAAAAAAAAAAAAAAAATCTATACTTTTCAACCGCAAATGCTTGTTTTGCACTTGCTTGACTTCATGCATTATGTAGTCACACTGGAAAGGTCTCACGTGATGGGAGCGGAACTACTGACTAGGGCTGCAACAGTTCCTTGATTCTATTATTTAAAAAAAAAAAAAAAAAAAAAAAAAAAAAAAAAAAAACTCAACTGCATTTTGCCCGTGTCGAGTGATACCGGAAATGGTGCATTCCACATAATAAACCCATTTAAAAATCATCATATAGCATAATGCAATTAAGAATTCAGAAACGCTACGATTCAATTAAATAAATATATGCGTTGCAGGTTTAATAAATGCGCTTTGCTTATTTACATGCGTGTAGGTTACAGAGTGGCTCCGTTCACACACAGTTAATGCTGCTACACAAACTGTTAACATTTACATGAGTGGAGCATCACAAACTCCACCTCTGCATGTTGCTGTTCTCTGCAGGCATTTGTTATAATGCATAACGTACATTAGCTGTATTGTTTATAATACATTATGTATTTTAACAGTTTTGTGCAAAAAAAAAAAATCGTACGACTTCCTGCTTTTGACACTATATTTGAACCAATTATTATTGCCACATTGCTATTCTATATGCATTTTAAGTCATTTTAAAGGCTACTGTTCACTTAGGTCTATTTTTACTACAAAAATGTTTTATTGGAATTTTTGCGATTACTCGATTAATCGTCAGAATAATCGACAGATTACTCAATTAACAAAATCATTAGGTGACAGCCCTAGTACCGACCCAGTGTTTACAAAGTGATTGTGCAAAGTCAAAAATCCCTTTACAAAAAAAGGTAAACTAACAATGTTGGACAATTTTGAAGTTGGAGGAGAAAATGAGATGGAGTTTTTCGCCCTATCCTAAGTACACAGATGAAGAATAAACCACACGTGACCTTTCCAACGTCATTACGTGATGCGTGAAATCACAGATGCACAACACAGAGCAAGATGGGCATTTGTTGTTCAAAGTATAGACATTGTACCTTTTTTTTTTTTTAAATGACTGATTGTTTCACTACATAAGACCCTTATTCTTTGGCTGGGATCGTGTAGAGCCCCTCGAAGCTGCACTGAACCTGCAATTTGGACCTTCAACCCCAGATCCCCATTGAAGTCCACTATTTAGAGAAAAACTCTGGAATGTTTTTCTCAAAAAGAAAACAAATGAAGTCAAAATTCTTTTTCGACTGAAGAAAGAAAGACATGAACATCTTGGATGACATGGGGGTGAGTAAATTATCAGTCATTTTTTGTTCTGGAAGTGAACTAATCTTATAAGTATGTTTTCATAGTACAATGAAATCTAAACTAAGACCAAAAGAAAATTCCTCATACTATGACTCCAGAATTATTTTGAGACAGCAGACTGTTAGTCTTTACCTGGTTGGTAGCCATGGGGTTGCCAGAGTTGTTCTTGACCCATTCCTCCACAATCTTCACCACAGCTCGAAGAATCTTTGGGTCGGGAGATTTCTCGATGAGGGAAGTGAGGATGACCTGGATGAAGTTCTTCCTCATTTCCATATTCATGACTGACAGCCTCTCCTTTACCAGATCCAAACTAAGCATGACCAACTCGCTCGTCACTATAATTGACACAGAAGAACGAGAGCACGATTACATGACAGCAATACTATTTTTACTTTCGCTAAGGTTCACAGGCCTTCTGTGATTTTCCAAACCTAACAAAGAGGAAATACTACACGCAGGCTCACATACACAGCAAAAGCAACCATTGAACATACATCAAAATTGTAAAAGACAGCTGAGGATATGAACCATAAAATACAAAATTCTGCCTGCTGAAAGCGGGGAAACGTGATTGAGTTTTAGCATGGAGAGCTGTAGCAGAAAGGAGACGGGTTATGAGTTTAGCCTGGCCTCTGAATGTATTTTCTGCTTGATTTGCTCAAGGTAAAATGTGATTGTTCTGATGAGTCGAACCCTTGGGGGAGAATATGTTAGAGGCTGATTTCCAGTTCGCCGCTGACTCACGCTGTGAGGGGGTCTTGGGCGACGCTGTCAGGGTGACATTGCAGCATGAGGCCTTCAGACAGCGCAGGACTGGCAGGCCCGAAAGCATGCGAATCTGTGTGTGTGTGTCTGTTGAGTCCCATCTCCATGTACCATTTAAAAACCATAATAGCATCTAGAAGGCACCGAGCAGATGGGATTGTCTGGATTTTATATTCCGGTGGACACAGTGGGAGATTTTTGACTTCAATCACAGAAGATGTTTCTCAGTTTGGATGGATTTGTGGGCTGGTCTCTGAACATTTGATTGGCCCTCCTGCAGCACCCAGTGGTCAAATATGGACAGCACACGCTGAAGTCTAACGATTCTCTCTCTCACACTCTGCTCCAAGGTGACAACGTGTCTTTTTGTCTTTCTGCCCACTTTTAAACTCCTCCAGATGACTGCAGACAACAGGATTAAAGCTGTCCCAGTAAGAGCGTATATTTTTCCATCATACTGTCAAGAGCCTAAATTTAAGACAGGCTGTCAGTTCTGGGCCAAGAGGAAGAGGACCCGTTCTGTCAGGAAAAAGCAATAGATCTTAACCTACCTCAGCTGGCTTCCATATACTATCCAAAATAAAGACAAGCTTGAAATCTTTAAAGGCTTGAAAACGGCCTCCTGAAAGGGAGGAAGTGATCCTAACCAAGCGCAGATGGGTTAATGACAGAAAGAGGCCAAAGTTAAAGCACAAGATTGTTTAAATTGAGTATAGCATACCATATTGCATTAACTTAACATGGTTGCTTCTAGACAGCAGCCAATTAGGATCGATTCAGATGATTTAGTGATCCACAGAACTGAGCTGACCTGTGTGCTGCCTGTTCTGTTTAAATTTACTTAGTGGGGTAATGCCTTAAGAGTATATATGATAAAAAAGAAAAATCCTTCAAAAATTAAGTTTAAAATGCATGTGAAATTTTGAGAAATGCATTCTTTGTATTCGTTTTGGTTTTGCATGGTTATTAAATAAAAAAAAAAAAAAAAAACACACCATACCATTTTCAAGAAATCTTCATTTAAAAGATTCTAAAAAATAATGTTGTGCAACCATCAAGTAATATATTTTCCTTAATTTGAATATGCAATATGATCTTATATATTAAAAATAAATATATAAATATATATATATATATATATATATATATATATATATATATATATATATATATATATATATATATATATATATTTTTTTTTTTTTTTTTTTTTTTTTTTTTTCAAGCATACATTTTAAATATTATAAAATAAAAAAAGAAATTGTTTAAATAAAATATATTTTAAACATTAAATATATTTTTCCAAAAGTAAAAGGTATTCAGAAACACTAATGTCCATTAGTTGAACAATACTTCTACAGCATTTATTAATTTTAGGTAATGTTAATTTCAGCATTTACTAACGCATTATTAAAATCACAAGTTGTTTTTTAACATTAGTTAATGCACTGTGAACTAACATAAACAATGAACGACTATATTTTAACTAACATTAACAAAGATTAATAAAGAGTGTAATAAATTTATTGCTTATTGTTCATTTGTTAGTTAACACAAGCACTAATGTTAACAAATGACACATTGTTAAGTGTTACCATATTTCTTTTAAAAATATTGATTGAGGGTGAATTGCTTGTATTCGTTGTAAGGCCTCATGCACCGAACCGAGATGCCCGCACCGTGACAGTTCAGTACGAATACATGCAACCGTTACACCCCATTGATAAATCAAACACAAATGATCTTATATTTTAGGATACTTATTAACCTTGACACACAGTGTCTGCGCTAGTGTCATTTCTGATACAATGTTATAATTTTCTGGTTTTCTGCATGCTGGTTGTGTCATTACTTTAATATTTCAAATATTGATAAATATTAATTAACATTTTAAAAAATATAGTTGATAATAAAAAATAAAAAAAACTTAGCTGCAAGCGGAAATTAAGGGGCTAAGCACATCGAAAGCAAAATGAAAAGCTAAAAGCAAAACAATGAGCATCAGACCAACTTCAAAAATGAGTATTTAAAGACATTTGGAGACCATTTTAAGCAAAATGGTTGAAAACATGAATACAATCACTTGTAATGTGACAACTGCTTAATACTTCTGTTCAATAGTTAGCGCACAAACACAAATCTGGTGTGGTCAGTGTTGGGTGACACTGCCACAGACAAAGTTTGGAATCAGTGTGTCAAAGCTTTGCAGAGATAAAGCCTCAGAAGCATTCTTGTATCACTCCATCGAATTAGTTGATGTGGAAAATGAAATCAGTTTTGTCTATCAACAAGAAAACCATAAATATTATTGGCATAGTCTGAGTTTGGTGACAATCAGTAGAGCTGTGCGTCCTCCGACCACTCTCGTGGTACTTTGATATCATACACCAATTAGTCTGTGCAGT
Source organism: Cirrhinus mrigala (assembly GCA_036247105.1). Taxonomy (NCBI): domain Eukaryota; kingdom Metazoa; phylum Chordata; class Actinopteri; order Cypriniformes; family Cyprinidae; genus Cirrhinus; species Cirrhinus mrigala. Next base: position 20,038,260 of record CM070018.1, read on the forward strand.
GCCACTTCAAATCAAGCACACCTATAGCCTCAAATTAATTTTCGTGTGACTGTCACATTTTTTATTTGAGAACAGTTTAATTAATCAGCTTGTATTCCATAACTTCTTGTTGGAATGCTCTGAAGATGATCCAACACAATTTTCGTGAAAATCTGAGCAAAGTTTCTAATTTTTTTTCATGACAGAAACTTATGTCAGAGGGCACAATTGAATCATACAGGTAAATAATAATAAATGTTACGTTTACTGGTCATACTGTCGTCCATCTGTGCGCCAAACTTCATAACTTTTCCGCAAGCAGTTATAGACACGAGCAGAAAAGAACAATAAGACTAACAGTGCTTCACTCCTAAAAATAATTATAACAGACTATTCCAACTACTTGCAGTGAAATTAATTTTTAATGTATCTTTGAGGAGAAAATGTCCTTGACCCAAGAGTCTAAAGAATAGTCACCTGTGCTGGTTTCAGCGGCTCCGGGGTTGGGTTGCGGGCTCAGGTGCTCTCTCACCATCTTCTGCAGGGAGCGCATAAAGACGGAAATGAGGCGGTCGATGTAGCTGGAGTTGTTGCTGCAGGCCGACTTCAGGATCATCAGCGTTCCTGGAAGCAGAGAGAAGAGAGAAGCTGGTAACATAACGCCCCGCTGCCCTCACGACACTGTCAGGGACAGCAAGCGACATGCGCCTGCTAATGACTTTGGGTGCAGCTCCTTTGTCCCTGTAGTTGTATTACAAGGACGTTTCTCGAGTAATCTAACCGAGTTACCGGGTAAGGATGGAGACAAAAAAAAAAAAAAAAAAAAAAAAAAAGCATGAGTAATGCATTTCTTAGATCACAGCTCTGGGGAAAAAAGATAAATGTAAAAAGTCACCCTCGATGGAGACACATACAGTACATCAGTGGTAAATGTAACTCTAGAGCACTGCCAGAGCGGAATCAGGAGGCATTTATTGACCAATGGTGCCATTTTGGGCTGAAATGAAACACTGGTAACTTTAGAATGTTATCCAATAGAGTTTCATCACTTTTTGTTTTCAATTAAGAAATATAATTAAAGATTAACAACAAAGAGTTCCATTTAAAAAATACCTTATCTGAAATGGATCCACACTGAAGTACACTACCATTTAAAAGTTTGGAGTTGGTAAGATTTTCTTAAAATGTTTTAGAAAGATACTCAACAAGACTGCATTTATTTAATCAAAAATACAGTAAAAACAGTAATCTTGTGAAAAATAAAGCACCCTTGGTGAATAAGAGTAGTAATTTATTTAAAAAAAAAAAAAAAAAAAAAAAAAAAAAACACAACAACAACTTTTGAAAAGTAATGTACAAAACCCAATAATAATTACACAGTTACAATTAACTATCTAAATATATGATTTATATTTTGAAGTAAATATATATTTTTTTATATTTTTTATATATATATTTTTTTTTAGTGTTGGGGAAGATATTGTAGAATAACTAATTTTCTCACCAAACAACTGAGTTGGGTTAGCGCTGCTGGCTTTCTCGTAGTTTGTGAGGCCTTCATAAATCACTTTCCCTACGGCAGCATACAAACACTCCAGCTCCTCATATTTGGAAGCCACTGAGGATGTGCCTAAAGAAAAACAAAATATTAGAAGGAAATGTTTTAACATGCATAATCACCACAGTTCAATTAAAACACAAGCACAACCTGGACAACCTAAAAACAGGTTACCAATTACAGAAATGGGGCTTTAGCATAAACCATTGTCGATAATCATTGTCTAAAGTTATTATTTTAAATCCTCTGTGGACATTCAACCAATTTATGTGTTTGTTAACAGCTCCAGACCATAATACTGGCCTTTATTGCATCTTGCACTTGAGCAAATCAAATGATGCAATTATTCTTCACTGCACATATTCACAACTTTGCCCAAATGAGGTCTCTAGAAGAAGATATCATCAATCAGAGCTTGATCTACTCACTAGGTTCTGTGGGGAAGGTGCTCATAAGTCTGGACAGCAAGGTGTGGACTGCCCTCAACACTTTGGTGTTGCCACAGGTCATGCAAGCTGCAATGCCACGCTGCAGGGGCTTGAAGTGTGCAAGGATGGCTGGAGGCTGCAGCACTGACAGAAGAAAGCTGAGAATCTCCAGCCCTGTGCAGATGTTGGAGAAGTTCGCTTGGTTTGGCTGCTCCTGCAAAAGAAAGGAGGATACGCTGATTGATGAAGTACAGAAAAACTAACACTAGATCTACTCAAAGGTTCGAGGTCAGTAAGATGTATTACTGTTTTTTTTTTTCCCCTCTTCGAGTCTCTTATGCTCGCCAAGGATACATTTGATCATTAAAGCTTAAAGCAGTGTTGAAAGGGCCCTCGGACCTGGGCTCACCGCCACCCGGTGGCTTTATGGAAACAGCGAACTGTGAGCAATAACCCTTATGATAAATATAGGAGGAATGTGTCATAGTCATTTATATGTGCCAAACTTCCTGCTGCCAGCTGGTGGCACCATGGCTATAAGTGAATATTGGCATGTAGATGTCTTCAGGCCAGGACTTTGGTGAACGGGTGAAGTTTGGGGCAGATCGGACATTGTATGGCTGAGTTATAACAACTTCCTTTTACATCGTGAAACATCGAAGTTTGTCAGGCCACCACGGACATGAAAAACAAAAAATTCCTACAACAAAAATTTAAGATCTTCGTAATTTAACATTGAAAAGGCCTTTAGAGTAGACTAACCAAATATAATGTTGATGTCATTAAATCTCTGAGAAATTCGTTAGGGCATAAAACATGCCACTTCCTGTTGCCAGCAGGTGGTGCTATGACTATAACTGAATATGGGGATGGGCATGTGTTAAGGACAGGACTCTTATCAAACATGTGAAGTTTGGTGCAGATCGGACATTGTACGCCTTAATCATAACTTCCTTTTACATTGTGAAACATCGAAGTTTGTCAGGCCACCACCGATAAACCCTTCAATGAAAACTCAAGATCTCCGCAATTTAATGTCACAAAGGGCTCTAGATTACACTGACCAAATTTGGTGTTGATCTGTTTAAATCTCTAGGAGGAGTTTGTTTACATACAACGCCTGAAATGGTAAAAACGCCTGAAAATTCAAAATAACAAACGTCCTGTTGGTTTTCGGACTTCATACCATGGGACTTTTTTGTAGGTATTGGTGTGTTACATGTGTCTACCAAATTCTGTACATGTATGTGAAACAGCACGAGTGGCACTTCGTTGACATTTTATAGGTGGCGCTATTGAGCCATCTCACCACACCCACTTCTGAAACCCATATCAGACAAATTCACAACTTTTGGCGAGTGTGCAAAGTTTCATGAGTTTGAGCATGTTTAGGCCTTAAAAATGCAATTCATTTTGTACAATACGATACGAGTGAGTACAGTAAAACAGCAATAGTCAAATATAATACTGTGACAATATTTGTACAATTTAGAATAATTGTTTTCTATTCTAATGTATTTTAAGGCACATTTTATTCCTGTGATTGCAAAGCTACATTTTCATCAGCCATTACTCCAGTCTTAAATGTCACATGGTCCTTCAGAAAGCAAAAAAAAAAAAGCAGCTGATTTGGTGCTCAAGAAACATTTAACATTTATTATTAACGTTGAAAACGGTTGTAGCTTAATATTTTTTTTTTTTTTGAAACCACCAATTCTCTGATGAATAGAACATTCTTAACAACTGCAGTAACTGAAAAAGAAATCTTTACAGTCACTTTTGATCAATTTGATGCATCCATGCTAAATAAAAGTATTAAATGTAAAAACATCCTGACCCCAAATTTTTAAACGGTAGTGCATGATGGGTTTTTTGAGTACCTCAAGCACTGTTTACTTCATTTGTATGTTTGATTTGTTGTTTTTTATTAACAAACTGTTCACTTGATTAAGTACTTGAAGCAATGCTTAGATCATTTTACAAAATGAAGCAGGATGTCCGATGGCATACTGGCACATTTATGCTGTGGTATCAAGAATCATAGCATTTTACTGAAATGCTAAAACTTCTGGTGTCACACAAAGTGTTAAAATTAATTGAAACTGGTAACTTCATTTATCAAAAATCCCTTTATTCTCTCATTTAAGGCAAGTAACGCACAGGTTTGGCACAAAGAGTAAAAACCAGTGCTGATTACGTTTCAGGGAACTCTGAATATTGACAACTAAGGTCTATCCCCTGAGGACTGAGGCAGTGGCAGACAGATTTGCACAAAGCTAAGCTCGTCCCTCCAGCCTGTCTTTTAATCACTGACAAGCCGACACAATGAGATGATAAAAGGCTCTCGGATTTGCAGCACTGGTCATTAGTTTGTATAAGAAAGCTGAATAGAGCATCTCACTCCCTCAACAGGGCTCTGGGGCACGGACCATGAGTGACCTGTTTGTCAAACTCCTGCCACGGAAAGTGCCATTGAGCCACTCTGAAAATAAATACGGAAGGGATGGTAGGGGGGTAACCGTCAGCTTCTTCGACTGTTTGAAATGAGGGCACAAGAGAGACAGCATGCGTCAAGAGTTATCTTATGCACAGAACATCAGTTTTCCCAAAGCATTAATTGTTCTGAACACATAAGCAGGAACTTCCCAGGAAAACATGATCTAATCTTTAGATGAGCAAAGGGCAAAGTACAGGCAGACTCCTCTCTGCCATATCACAACATTTCAATCGCAGGTCTACATGCGCAGAGAGAGCTGCATACTTGTCTAGCCTTGAAAAGAATCGATAGAGTGGTGTGTCCATACGACAGGAAGCCCATTGCCTGATAACAGGTGGAATGAGAGAGGAAGTGAGAGAGGGATGGGAGGTTGCAGTAATAATAGTGCAGGTGGTGGACGCTCACTAACTGAGAGCTGTTCTCTCAGATGACAGCTGAGTTAGTCACACCAGAGCACTCCAAAGAAAGAAAAATCATTCATAAGAATGAGGATATCGATTTGGCTGGCATAAAAACTGCTAGGAAAGGCACTGAAAATAATGAAGACGGAAGTGAGATGAACAGGATATGGCGATCTTCAAGATCTTTAAGGCCTTTCGATGCAGTAAACATTTTAATCTGAATGGATGGTTGTTAATACGTCATTTCAGAGTCAGACTGACAAACATTTGCAGATGTCTCTCGTTTCTGCACTCTTTCACTTGGTGTTTTTAGATTAACATGGTGAACACAAAAAATCTGAACGGCTGTTTGAAAACATGCAAATACTGTTTGCCCTCCTTTCTTTTCTGTGACAAATGGGTGTCAGAAACAGAAAGTTATACAACACTTTATGTAGTGGAGTATGCAGGGTGTTTCTGCTTTTCTAAAAGTGCCACCTATTGTCGAACAGTGAATTTATATTTTTATGCTTCCAATGTGCTGTTTTTTTTTCCCCAACACATTGATCTGGATATTTCTCCTTGCCATTTTTGACAACAAGGCAAGAACCCCTAAAAATCACATATCCAGCCTTGATTTTATACAAATAATTTGAGACCCTGGACCACAAAATCATTCGCAAGTAACATAGGTATATTTGCAGCAACAGCCAACAATATATTGTATAGGTGAAAATGATCGGTTTTTCTTTTATACCAAAAATCATTAGGATATTAAGTAAAAATCATGTTCAGTGAAGATATTTAGAAATTTCCTACTGTAAATATCAAAACTTCATTTTTGATTAGTATTATGCATTGCTAAGAACTTCAGTTCAGAAAGCCGATTTTCTCAGTATTTTGATTTTTTGCACCCTCAGATTCCAGATTTTCAAATAGTTGTATCTCAGCCAAATATTGTCCTATCCTAACAAGCCAAGCTTATTTATTCATCTTTTAATGATGTATAAATCTCAATTTCAAAAACTGATCCTTAAAACTTGTTTTGTGGTCCAGGGTCACATTTATTATTTAAGAATAAAAAAAAAAAATCCAAATCCCACAAGCTTTTAGACTTACCACAGTCATAAGGAGCTTGTCAAACCACTGCAATTTAAGTTCAGCACGGGGCCACATGTCTGGTCTGAGGGCTGTCTTCATGAGGTTCACACAGCGACGGGACAGCAGCTCACCGGGAGAGCCTGCCACATTAGTGCTATCATTTACCTACAGACACAGAGCAGAAATTAGGTTATGTAAGTATTAGTGGACACTTCAGTAAGATTCGCTAAGCAGGTATGAGAGAACAACCTGGCAGGCAATGCGGATGAGGAAGTTGACCACAGTATCTGTGTGCTGTTTCTCCACAGGTTTGGTAAGCAGAGCCTCTGTGCCTGGCATTGACTGACTGCGGCCAAAGACCTGCAAATACAAACACAAACAGAATACAGCCAATGTACTCAAACATGGCACAGTCCATCAGGGCACAGAGCACTAGAGACTGATTACAGTGGTCACACTCAGGCTGCGGCGAGCGGTTTAGGGTTTCCTCACCGTGCCGACAGCACCAGCAGCAGTGCGAAATCTCTTTACGTCTTGTGCCGAGTCAACCGACATTCCTCTCTTCATAGCACCAGAGGCTCCGCTCGTGCCCTCGCCCACACTTCCTGGATCAGCTTCCGACTCCGGCTGAGAAAAGTGAGAAATTCATATTCAATAATTGGGTAGAATGTGAGGTACAATCCATTTTAATTACATGAAATGAATCACCCAAAACATTATTTCCTGTCAACAGACCTGTTGGTCTTTAATTCTCTGGAGCTCCCATTTGATGACCACCTCAGCTAGGTCCACTGCCAACTTCCTCTGCTCGATAGTCACACTAGGGGTGAAGCCCAGTCGCTGCATTGCACTGATCATGTGCTGAACCAGGTGATGTCTCACTGGGTAATATACCTGTAAGCAGAGAGACATATGCTCAAGAAACTCTACAAAAAAACAAGCCGTTTTATGATTTACCAAACAAACTAATACTTATGGCTGTGCAATAAAAGTTTTATAATGTAAATACTAAATAATAAAACTGACTGCAGTATGGGAGATGTTAGTATAACCGGCAACAGTGAAGCGACTATACATACTCTGAAGTGCTGTACAATGAGGTGAAGTATGTGGACGAGCTGAGGAACTGTGTGGCCCTCCTCCACAATGATTTTGCGGGTCCAGTGTGTGAGCATCTGATGGCCGTCCTCCATCCGAGCAGGTACTGCAGGTGTGAGAATTGCCATGGCTTGCCGAACAATGGCACGTGCTTCCATAGTATGAGCTTTTAGCAGACTGTGGAAAACCTGCACAGAAGAGTTATACTGACTGTAGCAGAATTTCACAGATGGAAGAATTTGACTATCCCCAAAGACTAAACTTTGAGTAGCAAAAGCTCAGAGGTACTCTTTTATTATAGTATAATGTTATTTTATTTTCTTAATTAAAAAGACATAAACCCTAAAGATTTGGGCTGTTGAACACATTTTAATTCAATCATGACCAAAAAAATCTAGATAAACAAAATCAAATCATCTACTTTTAGTCTCTCTTCTTTAATCTATTTTTTTTTTTTTTTACGCTAGATAAGATCCTTCTTCCTCGGCTGGGATCGTTGATAACTGAATTTGGGATCGTTTGAAGCTGCATTTAAACTGCATTTTGGAAGTTCAAAATCAGGGCATCATATCAGTCCATTATATGGAGAAAAATGCTGAAATGTTTCCCTCAAAAAACAATTTCTTTACGACTGAAGAAAGACAGACATGAACATCTTGGATGACAAGGGGGTGAGTACATTATATGTTACTCTTTGTTTTGGAAGTGGACTTCTTTAAAGAAAGTAACACTTTATTCAGCATGGATGCATTAAATGTATCAAACTGATACATGTAGAGACAATCTCTAGATCAGAGAAATGTATAAAGATTTCTATTACAAATATATGTTATTCTTCTAAACTTTCTATTCAAAAAGTTCAAAGTATAAAGGTTTACACAAAATATTACTCAGCAAAACGGCTTTCAGAATTGATAATAATAAGAACCATTATTAATAACTGAGCACCAATAATAATTAATAACAACTGAGCATCAAATATTAAAATGATTCCTAAAGAATCATGTGACACTAGAGACTGAGGTAATGGCTGCTAAAAATTGAGACTTCAAAAGGAATAAATTACAATTTAAAATATTTTAAAAGTTATTTTACATTGTAATAATATTCCACAATATAACTGTTTTTACTGGTGTACTGATAAAATAATTACAGTCCTGGTGAACATAATAGACGTCTTTCAAAAAAAAAAAAAATAATAATTTATCAACCACAAACTCTATTGATTTTTAGATAATACAAGCAATATCTATACTCTACAGTCTGTTTGTACCTACTTGTACCTATATTTATACAAAATGTACTTTCATATTTTATATCTGATATCATAATTAGCTGGTGATTAAACAATTAAACCTGGAAAATATTCACAGGCTTTGCCGTTTCCTGTCAAAGATTCTGTTATCAGTTGTTTAAACTATTTTGTGTCTTCGTTCAGACAAAAGAATAAAAAAAAAAAAAAAAAATCATTTCACAGTATTTTGGCAGCTGAAATTTTGGTGCATGCATACCTGTAACACAATCTTTTTGTGAATGGCAAACTTGGCGATAATGTGAGCCAGCAAGAGGTGGCCGCTGTACTTGCAGGCTGGATCCACACAGGTTTTAGGAAGCAGGCAAGGCCAAGCGAAGGTCATGAGACGCCTCAGTTTGCTGTTTCTGCTCTTGTTGTTGTCATGAATGTGATGAGGAGCATGCTCTACCAGCAAGGTTGAGAACTGAAGCAGGTATATCCTCAATGAGTCGGCCAGGTCTGCCTGCTTCTCAGGGTCAAGAACCTACAATAACAAGGAAAAAATGTGTCACAAGAAACAAAAAGATGCACCGTTTTTGGGGCCGTGAGGCCACAGCTGTGACATACAGCAGATCTAAAAGTTTGTTTAAACTTCAACAGCCTCCTTTCCTGCTGGAGGTGTTGAAAAACCCCGGGAACAAACGGACTGTTTAGTTTGCTCTTTGTTATGATTACCAGCAGGGGAGAGACAATCAATTTAAGCGTGAAATAAATGAAGGCTATTAACCTTCACCTCTGTGTCTCATTGGGTTTGCTTGGAAAAACAAACACTATGACCTTTATTGTGGCCTTGACATTTCTGCCAGTGAAATAACAACCAGAGGTCATTCTAGATGAACTGGTGACTTGATAAAGACGGAGTGAAATTACTGCCAATGCTGGACTGAGGATGATGGGGAGGGTTACCTTGGTGATGAAGACACTAGTGATGCTCTCAGGGTTGTCACCCTCTGGATTGGGTGGCCCCAACAGTTGCTCGCCTTCCCCTTTCTCAAAACTGTACAGGAAAGCTGGGTTCAGGATATGCTGCAACACCTAAACAGTGGACACAAATAAGATTACAAGTTACAATTATGTATTTAAATTGAGGATAATCAAAGAATTAAGAGTGGTCTGTCATCAAATGGTGTCATCTGTTATCAAATGGGCTGTATTACGAGGAAAAAATATCTTTGTTGTCTGTTATTCATCCCATAGGTCTTGGACTTCAAGCACCATGGCATAGATACATAATGTCAATACATGAAAATAAATGTGACCCTGGAACACAAAAGTAAGCAATTTGTAGCATTTGTAGCAATAGGCAAAAATACATTGTATGGGTCACAATTATCGATTTTTCTTTTATTCCAAAAAATAATTAGGATATTAAAGGAGAACTCCACTTCCAGAACAACAATTCACAAATAATTTACTCACCCCCTTGTCATCCAAGATGTTGATGTCTTTCTGTATTCAGTTGTAAAGAAATTATGTTTTTTGAGGAAAGCATTTCAGGATTTTGCTCCATAAAATGACTTCATTGGTGCCCCGATTTTGAACTTCCAAAATGTAGTTTAAATGCACCTTCAAAGGGCTCTAAATCCCAGCCGAGGAAGAAGAGTCTTATCTAGCGAAACGCTCGGTCATTTTCTTCGAAAAATAAAAATTTGTATGCTTAAGCACAAAAGCTCGTGTAGCACTAGCTCTGGGATGCGCGCTACGAATCAAGTCTAAGTTCATCGTCTATGTACTCCAGCTCAAAAAGGTAGAGTATGGTGAAAAACTCCATCTGATTTTCTCCTAACACTTCAGAATCGTCCGACATCGTTGCACCTTTTTGTTTGTAAACAGCGTTTGACTTCCTTAGTCTTTGCACGTTCTCTTTGTAAACACTAGGTCTGTAGTTCCGCCTATGTTCCGCATGACCTTTTGACATGATTCAACAGTACGTAGGGTCATGGACACACACCCCAGAGACTGTGCTACACGAGCTTTTGTGCTTAAAAAGTATACAAATTTTTATTTTCCCAAAAAATGCCCAAACGTTTTGGTAGATAAGACTCTTCTTCCTCAGCTGGAATCATTTAGAGCCCTTTGAAGCTGCATTTAAACTACATTTTGGAAGTTCAAAATCGGGGAACCAATGAAGTCCATTATATGGAGAATAATCCAGAAACGCTTTCCTCAAAAACCATAATTTCTTTACAACTGAAGACAGAAAAACATGAACATCCTGGATGACAAGGGAGTGAGTAAATTATTAGTAAACTGCTGTTTTGGAAGTGGACTACTTTAAGTAAAGACCATGTTCCATGAAAATATTTTGTAAATTTCCTACCATAAATATATCAAAACTTAATTTTTGGATTAGTAATATGCATTGCTAAGAACTTAATTTAGAAAACCTTAAAGGCGATTTTCTCAATATTTAGAATTTTTTTTTTGCACGCTCAGATTCCATAGTTCTATCTCGGTCAAATACTCTCATACCATAACAAATCATATGTCAAAGGAAATATTTATTTATTTAGCTTTCAGATGTACATTATTTATTTAGATGTATAAATCTCAATTTAAAAAAACTGACCCTTAAGCCTGGTTTTGTGGTCCAGGGTTACACAATACATAATTATAAAATGATAAAAATGTAATTGTACATTATCATCACTAATTTTAATAACAGAAAGACATCTTGGAATAGTGGCTATTATCATAGACAGATATCCTTTTTTTTATCCTTTTTTTAGGGCCCGAGCACCGATGGTGTGAGGACCCTATTGGAATTGCTCTGTTTATTATTATTATTATTATTATTATTATTATTATTATTATTATTATTATTATTATTATTATTATATTATTATTATTATTATTATTATATTATTCTCCAAAATGAATCGCATTTTTGAGGGCCTAAACATGCCCGAAAACTCACGAAACTTTGCACTCGCATCAGAACTGGCGAAAATTTACGTCTGATATGGGTCTCAGAAGTGGGTGTGGCAAAATGGCTCGATAGCGCCACCTATACACATTCAGCGGAGTGCGCCTCGAGCTACGTTTCAAGTACATTTATGAAACTCGGTACACACATGCAACACACCAATACCTACAAAAAAGTCTCTTGAGGCAAAATCCGAAACCCAACAGGAAGTCGGATATTTTTAATTTTTCCAGCAAATTTTGTCTCATTTTTGCCATTTCCAGGCGTCGTACTTGAACGAACTCCTCCTAGAGATTTATTCAGATCAACTCCAAATTTGGTCAGTCTAATCTAAAGCCCTTTGTGACGTTAAATTGCGAAGATCTAGAGTTTTCGTTGGAGGGCGTGTCCGTGGCGGCCTGTCAAATTTCGATGATTCGCCATGAAAAAGGAAGTTGTTATAACTCGGCCATACAATGTCTGATCTGCCCCAAACTTCACATGTTTGATAAGAGTCTGGTCCTGAACACATACCCATGATCATATTCAGTCATAGTCATAGCGCCACCTGCTGGTAACAGGAAGTGACATGTTTTACGCTGTGAGAAACTCCTCCTACAGATTTCATGAAATCAACATTATATTTGGTCAGTCTAATGTAAAGACCTTTGCGATGTTAAATTGTGAAGATCTTGAGTTTTCGTTGAAGGGCGTGTCCGTGGCAGCCTAACAAAGTTTGATGTTTCGCCATGGTAATAGAAGTTGTTATAACTCAGCCATACAATGTCTGATCTGCCCCAAACTTCACATGTTTGATAAGAGTCCTGGCCTGAACACATCTGAAGGCCAATATTCTATTATAATCATAGCGCCACCTGCTGGCAACAGGAAATGGCTTGTTTTACACTAACTTAAACATGCAATGTCTGATCTGCCCCAAACTTCACATGTTTGGTAAGAGTACTGGTCTGAAGACATCTAAAGACCAATATTCAGATATAATCATAGCGCCACCTGTTGGCAGCAGCATATGTCATGTCTTACACTAGCTCAAGCATACTATGTTCAATCTGCACCAAAGTTCATATCTTTGATAAAAGTGTACGCCTGAACAGATCTACGTTCCAATATTCAGTTATAGGCGTAGCGCCACCAGCTGGCAGCAGGAAGTTTGGCACATCTTAATGACTTTGACAGATTCCTCCTAAATTTACTATGTGAAAAGCATAGTGCCCACCATTCGCCTCCGGTCGGCGGTGAGCCCGGGTGCGAGGGCCCGTTCATCGCTGCTTGCAGCTTTAATTTTTTTTTTTTTTTTTTTTTAAGGCCACTAGAGTTTTCATGTGAGTGTACATTTAAACATATGCCAACAATTCTACTTATTGCTTTGAGTTAACTTTAATGAAAAAGGTTAATGGTGAGTGAATCTTTATAGTTTAAGCACATTTACTGAATTGATTCAATTTGCCTAAATGATCATAACCAGGGCTGCTTTGGTAGCACCGGCACAGATAAAGCCATTTAAAAGTATGATGAAGACAGAAGACTCAGACTCAGAAGCAGCAACTCAGATATGGTTCATTTGCAAGTTAACCGATACTAATCACTCTAATGACCATTATATTACTGTCATTGGCAAGTTGTGACCATGTTTTTAGATGCTCAAAAACCCTAATTCCTCCAGCCTTGACTTTACATACATCAGCTATTGTGGTACATAATCAGCATATTTGAACACGAATGGCTTTGCTTCTGCACCATACTACAAATTTGAAAGAAAAAAAAAAAAAAAAAAAAATAATAATATATATATATATATATAATATATATATATATATATATATATATATATATATATATATATATATATATATACACATATACATATATCACAGAGATTAATAAGCATGTCAACCATGTACCACTTGGTAATTTAGGATATGGGATAATACTAGCTTTGTACAAGACAATAGTTTGTCTAATCAGACACAATGGTTGTGTTGTTTGCTAGCTGAAGTGTGCATCAGCATGTGGATTTATTCAAACATGGGGGCCGTTGGGCTGCAGGTGTTCCTTCATTATCCCTTGTCCTAATGAGCCCCTCTACCGTTCACATGAGTGATGGATCACAACAAATCCTTTTCTACATGATCCATCACAACCCAAACCGCCGCGGCTCCAGCTGCCTGAAAACATCACCTTAAACGTGTATTCTGTTAGGAGTGCGCAGCTGCTGAGCTCTCCTGGGAAATGTTTGGGATGCAACGTCTGTTTGGCTGTGAGGGGTGATTTAGCAGAGCAAGAATGGCCTCAGCCATCAAAGCTGTGAAGACTATCTGCCGATGCACGACTACGTTTCTCAATGTCGTTGTAGAGAGAGGCAATTTGAGGAGAGCATCCAGTTCATTTCAATAAACTGGCATTTGATCTCTTACTCGAACTTGATGAAATTCTTTCACATGAATAAAAATGAAGTGGGAATAAGAAACACCCGTGAATATTTTGATTGACCCATTTACCGGTTGGTCCATGTACTCCAGGTAGTACTTGACAACTAAAAACACCCCATCACAGATGTAGACAATAAGAATGATCAAAAGAAGGGGACATTGTCAAAAAATTGCATTTTTTTTCAACTTTTGCAACCCAAAAATAGCAAAAATGTAACTACTAACACATCCAACCTAGTAGAAACAGTTATTTTTGTTAAGTCCTGCTCCATCAACTATGTTACTCATCTTCTCCAGGGCTGATTAAAGGCAAACCCTCACCGTATGAGCAATGGCTATTAGAGTAATCTGCAGATAAATATTCATTAGTGTTCTTCAAAGACTTCGGTTGACTGTGAAGACGTGCCTTTGAGAACCAAGTGTGTCATGCACAGCCAGTCTCTGTCGCCCTCCCCTTCGCGAGCATACATATGCAGCAGGAGCTGGTTGTTAGCCGTATTAGATGGTCAGTGCTAAGAGAGCGTGACGCCGTGCCACTCTGAACAGAAACACACCGCAAAGGTGGAATTTATAATGCTGACCGTAGAGGTCCGTGTCATGGCATCGGTCACACTCACAGCAGCTCTTAATCCAAAATGAGGTCATCACAAAGGCAAAATTCATGGGAGTTTCTTCTCAAAAGGTGTACAAATAGCATAGTCTCACCTTCGCCTTGAGCTCATCATTGAAGTGTGGGTCATTGAACTCCACAAAGCGGAAGAAGAGCGCTCGTTTGTGTGTGATGCTGTAGTTCTTGGGGATTTCCTCCTCCATGTACTCCTTCAGGAAGGTCATGTTGCACAGGAAGCGACCAGTGAAGGCTCTCAGCAGCTGAAAGAGTAGCTCGATCTCAGAGTAGTTGCGTCTGAAAGAAAATGTACAACTTTAGTGTAAAAAAAACAAAAAAAACACACAAGCTAAAAACATATTGCATTTCAATTTTCCAAGCTATTCACAACATTTAAAATGCTGAAGTGTGTAATTTTGGTAATCGAGTAATCTGCCGATTACTCTGACGATTAATCAAGGAATAAGTGTGCAATTTCTGCACCACTATGGCTGTCACTAATGACTATTTTGGTAATTGAGTAATCTGGCGATTATTCTGACGATTAATCAAGCAATCTGACGATTAATCAAGTAATTGGTGTGTAGATTCTGCACCACTAGGGATGTCACCAACGATTATTTTTGTAAACGAGTAATCTGGTGATTAATTTAGTAATCTGTGTGTAATTTCTACACTACTAGAGCTGTCAGTAACGATTATTTTTGTCACTGAGTAATCTGACGATTAATCAAGTAATCTGGCATTATTCTGACGATTCATTAAGTAATTTTATAATTATGAATAATTTTTTGTAGTACTAAAAATAGATTTAAGTGATGGCAATGAGGCAATAATTAGTTCAAATAAACTATCAAAAGCAACTAATCCTACTGAATTAATTATGAACAAAACTGCTAAAATACATAACGTATATAATATTATATACAATGTGTGCAATAATAGAGCTAATGTACATTTTGCATTTTAACAAATGACTGCGCCAATGGCCTGACAATTGTTTTTACACTTGACTGCACAATCTAATTCGTGTTTAATATTCACTCAACAATTAATTTAAATGTCCACTTAATTTTTAATATTTGGCCATTTCTTTATGACAGAAAATCTACAACAACTGTAACCTCTTGAATATGTGGACATTAAAATGTGTAAATTTAGAGTACGGGTTTAAACTTTTATTTTAAAATTGTGATGAACAGTTAGCATACTGAAAAAGATAATGATGAAGATTCTTCATCTTAAGTGTCAATATTTAGAAATTGATACACAAGCTGAATAAATAAGCTTTCCATTGATGTATGGTTTGTTAGGATAGGACAATATTTGGCTGAGATACAGCTATTTGAAAATCTGGAATCTGAGGGTGCCAAAAAAAAAAAAAAAATCAAAATATTGAGAAAACTGCTGTTAAAGTTGTCAAGCTAAAGTTCTTAGCAATGCATATTAGGGATCAAAAATTAGGTTTTGATATATTCATGGTAAGAAATTTACAAAATACCTTCATGGAACATGATCTTTACATAATATCCTAATGTCATGAAAGAAAAATCGATAATTTTGACCCATCCAATGCATTTTTGGCTACAAATATCCCTGTGCTACTTTTTGTGGTCCAGGGTCACACATATTAAACCTGAATTGCATATATTTAACTGCATCATACCGTTTGTGAATTCTTAATAGCACTATGCTTTATTATGATTTTTAAATATGTGTTTAATATGTGGAATGCGCCACTTTCGGTATTTTGCAGATTATTCGACACATGCAAAATGCAATTAAGGATTTTTTTAAAATCGAATACTCAAATACAATTGAGGATCTGTTGCAGACCTATGCATCACCAAACAGAAAACACTTACTTGCAGTAGCTAAGCAGGCAGAATGCTAGTAGCTTGGGCTCTTTCCAGTTGGTTGCAGCCATGTTGTCTTTGCGGTGGCGTTCCTGGAAGGCCTCGCTGACCCATACGCGCCTGAGCTGACTGACTAAAGAGTGCTGACCCGCCAACCAGCCTTCGTCATTTTTCACAATGATGCTTATGATCTGAGGGAGTTTATGCATGCTCATTAATTTTCAGGCTCTACAAACAAGCAAAGGTAAATGGTTCAGTTAAGAGAGCGTTTGGCCCACCTTGATGGCCTGGAACTGCAGGTCAAGACGGGCAGTGCTGGTGGAGGGAGACCCAGGTCTCACAGTTGCTGCAGGCCCAGCTGGAACCAGCAGAGGGACAAACCGATTTGGGTTAGAAGCCAAGACATCTCGAAGTGGCTTGGCATCTTTGTGCTTCAGGAAACTCTGCAAATGAGAAAGCAATAAAAGGTTGAAGGAAAAAAGCAACATTTATAAGATACCATGGCAAGGAATTTTAAACAAAAACACGATACAGTATGAGGTATTGAAAAGAAGAAAAAAAAAAAACAAACCATGAACATGCGGCTCCACTGTGGGTCATTGAGAGTGGCCTCCATCATGAAAAGCTCCACTGTTTGAGACGGATGACGTGTCAAGAACTTGATCAGTGGCTCTCTAAAGGGACTGCCCGCCTGTGAAGAAACATGCAAATTGCACAAAACCATATTCGAAGTGAATAAAATATCATCCAAATTATTTAAAAAGACCTTTTCTATTTTAATACATTTTTAAAATGTAACTGGTTCCTGTGCAAAGCTGAATATTTAGCAGCCACTACTCCAGTCTTTTCAATTTCAACTGGCTGATTTAGTTCTCAATAAACTTTTTATATTATTTTCAATGTTAAAAAAACACTGGCGCCATTTAATATTTTTTGAGCATGAACATGCCGTTTTGATCATTTAATGCATCCTTGCTGAATAAAAGCATGAATTTCTAAGGAATGACTGATCCCAAAATCAGCCAAACAGTTGTTTGTGCGTATATATAAATGTATATATGCCTATTCAGTGATTTACCAATCTGCCATATTCTAATTATCTTGATTTCAATAATGGGCTGATATAAATACAGTAATGCTTTTTTTTAAGGTGTCCTTGTTACACATGTACTTACTATTTTGATAATTAATTATGCATAACTACATGCAAGTAATCCTAAAACAAACCCTAATCCTAACCCTAACCATATAGTAAGTACATATAGTTAATTCATATTACTCTGGACATTGACTTAAATTAAATTGCAACCATAGATACTAATAGGTATTTAAATTCTATTGCATTTGACAACTCTATGTATTTTTGCATGCTGATTTTGTACCTCTATGAGCATCGCCCTCTCCGTTTTCATGACCACTTCCAGCAGAGGTTTCACGAGTGTCTGTGGAGCAGCTGGTATCAGGTGGAATAGGTTTATAATGGCCGAACAGATCCTCATTTCCTGCAGAGGTGAATGAAGGAATACATCACAGTGAAAACCAAGTGTACCTCCTGTAATATACAATTAACAGTGACAAGTTGGGGAACATCTGCAGGAATGTCAGAGTGGCAGGTTGGTTCCTGAAAACATCATAGATCCGTGGGACATCATACGGTAGCAGGTTTGAGAGGGACCACCTCAGAAATGTGAAACGTAGAGGTCAAACACAACACCACAGACACAGAGATACGGTTACAAAAACTCCACTAGCACAGAGTAACCACGAGCACAATGAGAGCGGAGCCAGTGAAGACCCCACAGCAGGCCGCCATCTCACCTCTACACCCTCCATGGCAGGCTGCGCCAGAACAGGAGACAACAAACAATCAGCAAAGCAGTGTGGGTAATGAGTGCTGTATGGATTGAGGAGATGGGTTCAGGTGAATGGTGGTGTGCGTTCCTTCTAGGATGTGCACTTGTTGCAAAAAAATTTTGTGCAGAGGCCAAAAAAAAGTGAGATAATGGTTTTTCTGAACTATTTTCAGCTGAACTCCATCCACAGATCCATTGATTTTCAGTATGGAAACTGAAGGTGAGAAAAATCTTGTCCGGGAATACACAGCACCAATTAATTAGCATGAAGGGCATACAAAAACATGGGTGTTAGGATTATAGCCCTACATAAGACATAATCGCAAAATCGATGATCGTTACTAAACTTTTAAATGCTAGATTTTAAGAATTATCTTGATTGATCACACAATTTATTAATGGGCAAAGGTAACCTATAATATTTCAATATTGCAACATTTCATATATAACATACACATATGTACATTTTGTATTGTATAAAATATTTTGCATAAAGAAAACCTAATCTACCATTAATATCAAATACTAGATTTTATTGCACTGAGATTACTTCCAGGGCAATTCACTTTTACTTGTATTTTTGGTATCATTTGTGACCCTGGACCACAAAACCAGTCTTAAGTAGCATGAGTATATTTTTAGCAATAGCCAAAAATACACTGTATGTATCGATTTTTCTTTTATGCCAAAAATCATTAGAAACACATAGAAGACATAGAAAATATGTTGTAACATATCAACATATTTTTGATTAGTAAGAACTTCATTTGGACAATTTTTTCAATATTTTGATTTTTTTTGCACCCTCAGATTCCAGATTTTCAAGTAGTTGTATCTCAGCCAAATATTGTCCTATCCTATGTATTTATGAAGTATAAATCTCAAAAAAAAAAAAAAAAAAAAAAAAAAA
Source organism: Cirrhinus mrigala (assembly GCA_036247105.1). Taxonomy (NCBI): domain Eukaryota; kingdom Metazoa; phylum Chordata; class Actinopteri; order Cypriniformes; family Cyprinidae; genus Cirrhinus; species Cirrhinus mrigala. Next base: position 20,057,176 of record CM070018.1, read on the forward strand.
TTACCCTTATGACTGGTTTTGTGGTCCAGGGTCACATTTTAATGAGTACATAAGCACAGTATTGGGCCCAATAATGATAATCAATACCGGTTTCTTACCTAAATATATCAAAACTTGCATTGATTTTAATTAAATTAAATTAAATGTCATACATATTACAATGACAACATTTTAGTAGTCCTAACATCATGTATTTTTATGGGAAAAAAATAAATAAATAAATAAATAAATATTATTTTATATATATATATATATATATATATATATATATATATATATATATATATATATATATATATATATATATATATATATATATACACACATATACATATATACATATATACACACACATATACATAAATTTTCCTGGTATAAAACAAGAACTTGAGATTTTTGTGATAAGTATAAATAAAAATTTCTCTTTGCAAAGAATGGCACAGAGAACAATGTCTTCATAATCCTGAGTGCAACTGTGCACTATATTTGGAACACTGTCAGGATATTTTTACACTGAGAAAACATTGAAATACAAGCACTGAAGAGCAAACCCAGTACAGAACCAGCACCCCAGCATGGGTTTATCCGAGTATGTGTTCTCATGAAGGATAAATCTGCATGCTCTCCCTGAACTGACCTTCTGTTTCTCTGTATGACTAAACTAATCTTCTGGAACTAGCATTCTGAATGCCCCCCACCCTTCCAACCCTGAACCCGGCTGACCCCGCCTCATTGTCATGTATGGCTGGTCATTCTGTCATTGTTGTAAGAATATTAAGAACTGCAGGAACAGAGGGCCAATTTGCATGTAATTATAATACATTTTCGAGAAAGGCAGGGCGTGAACAAGACAGAAAGAATGGCAGCTCGTTCTGAAGCGTGGAAACAGAAAGGCTTTCTCCCCCTCTCACCTTTTTTACTCTACAAGGTTATCTGTCCAACAAGATAACGAGGATCCAGAACTCTGAACGCTCGTTACTTAGGCGGCTGGGGGTGGATGGCGCCTAATTAATCATTGATTGTAATATGGCCACTCGCAGAGTCTAAGCGGGGCGATCTGGGCTGGAGGAGGGAGTCCAGTCCAGAGCGCTCATCTCCGCTCTCTATATCAACAGACTCCTTCCGCTCATTGATATATAACGAGGCTGCCGTCCTTGTCAAGTACAACAAATAATTCATGGAAAATCAACAGAGATATTAAAACAAGCTTATACTTACACTGCCATCACTACGCTGGCCTCCTTTATGCGTGATCACCACCACCTCCATCCATTTACGCAGATGTTGCTGCAAGAGCAGAAGAAACACTGACATTGAGTCTTGCCTGTGTAAATTCTTTAAATAATGTAGTGAATTTTAACTTAAGTCCTTTGAAGAATAGTCAAGAAATATCTAAGAAAATATCTAAGAAAAATCTCCATGAAACATTTAAGAAAAAGTGTATATGTACATACATTTGAGGTCAAAAGTTTACATACACCTTGCAAAATCTGCAAAATGTTAATTATTTTACCAAAATAAGAGGGATGATACAAAATGCATGTTATTTTTTTTTTTATTTAGTACTGACCTGAATAAGATATTTCACATAAAAGACATTTACATATAGTCCACATGAAAAAATAATAGTTGAATTTATAAAAATGACCTGTTCAAAAGTTTACATATGCTCGATTCTTTATACTGTGTTGTTACCTGAATGATCCACAGCTGTTTTTTTTTTTTGTTGTTGTTGTTGTTTAGTAATACTTGTTCATGAGTCCCTTGTTTTTCCTGACCAGTTAAACTGCCCACTGTTCTTCAGAAAAATCCTTCAGGTCCCACAAATTCTTTGGTTTTTCAGCATTTTTGTGTATTTGAACCCTTTCCAACAATGACTATGATGTTGAGATTCATCTTTTCACAAAGAGTACAACTGAGGGACTCATATACAACTATTACAGAAGGTTCAAACACTTAAAGAGGCTTTAAAAGGAAACACAATGTGAAAAACAGGGTCATTTGAACTTATTTTGTCTTCTGGGAAACATGCAAGTAGCTTCTGAAAGGCAGTACTAAATGGAGGAAAAAATTATATTTAAGCAAAACAAGAAAAACGTACACATCTTCATTCTGCTCAAAAGTTTACACCCCCCAGCTCTTAATGCATCGTTGTTTCTTCTGGAGCATCAGTGAGCGTTTGAACTTTCTGTAATAGTTGCATATGAGTCCCAAAATCATGCAGTCATTGTTGGAAAGGGTTAAAATGCACAAAAACGCTGAAAGACCAAAGAATTTGTGGGACCTGAAGGAATTTTCTAAAGAACAGGAATGACTTATGAACAATTATCACAAAACAAACCAAAAGTCTTATTCAGGTCAGTACTTAAAAAAAAAAAAAAAAAAAAAAAAACATGCTTTTTATGATTCCTCTTATTTTGGTTGTTAATTAACATTTAGCAGATTCTGCAAGGTGTATGTAAACTTTTGACATATACATTTTGACAAAATAAATGATTTTTCCCCCCATAACTTTTAGATTCTTCTTTGTTTTCCACCTTATTTTTTCTGTAAGAGTGTGCGTAGCCATTTGTAAATTTTATGGGTCTGGTCTAGCTATTTTTATCTGTACAAAACAGCTCCTTTTGCTGCTTAATATTGCAAATTGGCATGTCTAAACATGCTATTTTCATGTATTATCTTATTAATTAACACACTGATTTGTAATGCAATCATCATCAATGGTTCTGTGGTTAACCCAAAACCGGTCTCTCTGTTCATTCACAAACAAACTGTTTTATAGTGTTGACTTACCATCATTTGGTCACAGAATTTGTCATTGAAGGAGTTGGGGAAGAGACGAGTGACAGATGTCAGTCTGTTGACCACATTGAGCGTCAAACTGCGGTAGTCTCCGAGCATCATCAGCAGGGGCCGCATGTGCGTATGAATCTGATCCACCTCGATAGTAGCCCCCTCTAAGAACTGAGAAACGCAGAGGAACATGAATACACACTCAGACTTCAAAGCATATATATGGCCATTAAGCAGCCCATGACTGCTTAATAGAGACAGCTGCTTTTACATGCCCTACAAGGAGGACTACAAGATAATGGCATCTTAAAACCCTGTTTTTCGCTACTGTCCTGTCAATTCACGGGAGCAGAAAAACTCTAAACCCAGCGCAAAAAGAAAGGCCACGCCAGCCTTCCGCAACGAGACGATGCATCACGGCCAAATTCATTTTCCTCTCAGCCTGTTTCACTCCATCCTGTATTGATCTTTTCAGGCAGGACTCATTAGAGGCAGCAGGGCAGAGGAAGAGTGTGCGGAAGAGACTGAGAGAGAAAGGAAATGAGGCTTGTGGAGGAAGAGGGCTGACCTTTCTCATGCAGGCCTCTCCGGCCTCCTGGAGCTCACTGTTAGTGGAGTTAAGGGCCTTGAAGAGAGCAGCGATGATCTTCTCTCGAGACTGGGGAAGGTAGTTACAGGCCGCCAGTGCGTCTGAATAAACACACACGGGAGGGTTAAACAGAAAAATCATGACTGATCTTTGAGCTCTAATATCCAGTTCACATTTATTATTTTCTTTCAGTTATGTGGCACACACACCAAAAACATTTGCACTTATTAGCATTTGAAAGTGTCAAATACTTGGTCACTGTTTCAAAATCTAGTGAGCTGTCTATGTAGGCATCACAGGCTCTCTACAACATAAAGGCTGTTCCAAACTGCAAACAGAAAAATGTTCATTACAATATTAAGCAGCACAGTAATAAGAAACATTTCTTGAGCACCAAATTGGCATTTTAGAATAATTTCTAACTGGATTAACAGCTGCTGAAAATTCATCTTTGCCATCACAGGTATAAAATATCATTTAAAATATTAAAATAAGAAACGGCTTTTTCAATTTTCAGTAAGATTTCTGAAGATATTGCTCTTTCTCCTGTATTTTTAAATCTAATTATTGCAGCCTTTGTGAGCATAAGACGTTTTTTTTTTTTTTTTTTTTTTAAACGTGTTAAAATATCTTGCCAACCGCAGACTTTTGAGCAGTAGTGCAACTACACAAAATGTACTATTAAAACAAGTTAAATCAAATTAAACAAGGACAATGATAACAAACTTGCAATCAACAGAGCAAATTCTCATGCACACTGTGCCTGTATAAAGTTGCTGCCTATATAAAGTCTTCCAAATCAGTCGCTCATCAGGATCCATTTCAGTTAGCATGCTGCCTTACAAGGCAGATGCCTATGTAGGCAAAAATCAGCCAGCCCACTCACTAGGTTTTGAAAGAGAGCCTATATATAGTTTCTTGTAAATATATGAATAAAAAGTAGCACATACTGAGAGCAGCAATGCGCAGTGGCACCAGTGAAGGAAGGCTTTTATAACAGGGCAGCTTCATCAGAGCAGCATCCTCGGCTTCACACAGGTTCAGCAACTGTGTCAAATCAGAGATACTGGAGCTCAGAGAGGAAGTACACAGAGCATCAACACATTGGTGATTTCATGTTACCCACTTAAAAGCAGAATGTTTCAGACTGACCTCTGTGTAAAAGACTTTGTGCTCCACCACGTTGAGGTCCATGGTGAAGAGGCGGGGCTGTAGTGTGGTGCAGAAGGTGTTGCCCTCCATCAGGCCGATTTGAGCATTGGCGGGCTGATGCCGCAGCAGATGTTTCTTTGGAGGAACCATGTCCTGCAGCACCTGGAGGAAATAAGGAGAGTTTTAAACTTTCCCTAAATATAGGAAGGAAGCTGACTGACCTAATGTTCCTTCCTTGGAAGAGTTAATAATAAGAATAGTATGAGAGCCCTGGGCTCATGTTGAGGGAGTTGATGGAACGGTCACTTGGCCAGTGTAGTGTTATTTAAACTTACAGAATATAAGTGTCGTCTTGTAAAATCAACATTTGCTTTTCTGTGAAATATAATGGCTAACAGATCATGTTTAGTAAAAATTGGCAAATTGGAGTTAAATTGGAGCAGTATATTTATCCTTGAAAAACCTAATAACTTAAAAAAAAAAAAAAAAGAAATTATATATACATACATATATATATATATATATATATATATATATATATATATATATATATATATATATATATACAAATATATATATATATATATATATATATATATATATATATATATATATATATATATATATATATATTTATTTATTTATATATATATATATTTATTTATTTATATTTATATATAAAAAATATATTTATATACACAAATATACACAGTACTCACACATATATTATATAAACAAACTTATTTTGGATGCGATTAATCATAATTAATCGTTTGACAGCTCTAATAAAAATGCAAACAAAATATTTAATTTTAATATTTTAAAAAATCTTAAAACTAAAACTAAAAAATATTTATACATAAATATTTCATTCTCGATGACAACAGGGTGAGTACATTATCTTTACATTTTTGTTCTGGAAGTGTACTACTCCTTTAATGAAACCAAAAGAAAAAAAAAAACTAGCAATAATATGCGTTTTTAAAAATAAGCATCATTTTAAATAGTGGCGCAAGTAAAAATCTGACCAGGCCAGCAAAGAAAGTCCTGCCATATTCCTCATAATATTATAGAAATATAATCACACTCACTTCTTTATGAGGCTCCATGATGATGGTGACGCTCTTGCCTGTGACTTGAGCCAGCACCTGCAGGGAGTGCATAGCCTGTTTGCGGACAGTGGAATTTGGGGAGGTGACCTCCCTTACCAGGTCATGGGTCACCAGATGGAAGGATTTATCCTGGGCAGACAGAAGCTCCTCAGTCTTCTCCTCATCCTTGAGAGGAGTGGCACAGCGTACTAGCAACTGCTCCAGCGTGGTCTTTGCCATTGCAACTGCGCCATTAGACACCTGTGAGAGGCATTAGAAGGATGCATTAGAGGATTCAGAAGTTCATGCAGGTAACCTAAACATCAATGATTTCTAATGACATTAAAAAGTTTTTGTACCTCTCCTGTGAGGTCCATCATGACAAAGAGTAGAGCTTTGAGAAAGGTCAGCTGGTTCTGCAACACCCAGATCAGAGGAAGCCTCTCCATCAGGAACTTAATGGACACCACTCCACCCAACTTAGCATACCAGGCCTGCTCGTAGCAGCATGCGCATAGTCGCTCCACTATGTAGGAAAACAATGGCAGCTGGCACGCCTGAAGAAAAAAACAGATTGAGTTTCAAAAGGAGATCTTTCATGTGGAACCTGTCTACAAAAGAAAAAAAAATATGGCAGCACAAATTTCAAAAGAAGACCTCACCCTTTCCTTGGAGCCCAGGATAATGCTGGCAACATCAAAGATGACAGCAAGTGCAACTTCTCCAATCTTGCACAGCTCCTTCTCCTCATAGGCCATGCAGATGGCGATGGCGTCGATCAGCACGAGAGGGTCCATGCCTTTGGAGCCGTTCTCTTCACTGTGGAACATAGCCGTGCTGGGCTGACTGCCTGACTGGTAACATGGCAGCAAGAAGGGACCTAGGGCAGAAAATTGATTTATGTAACGATCTGAGTGCACTTTGGATGCTTCTTACACAGACAGAAAATAAAAACTTACATTGTTGCTGCTAAGCAAAGTCATGAAATTAAATTAAAATAGGATGTGCTAAAAGCCAAGCAGTGTCTCTCGTTACCAATGTCTTTGCTGCTGATAGAAAGTTCCTCTTTAAAGGAGAAGTTCACTTCCAGAACAAAAATTCACAGATAATTTACTCACCCCCTTGTCATCAAAGATGTTCATGTCTTTCTTTCTTCAGTTGTAGAGAAATTGTTTTTTTTTTTTTTTTTTTTTTTTAGGAAAACATTCCAGAATTTCTCTCCATACAGTAGACTTCAATGGTGCCAAAATGCAGTTTAAATGCAGCGCCCAATGGCTCTACATGATTCCAGCTGAGAAAGAAGGGTCTTATCTAGTGAAACGATCGGTCATTTTCGAAACAAAGTAACAACTTATATACTTTTTAACCTCAAATGCTCGTCTTGTCTCGCCTCTGCAATGCGCATGCATAGTCTGTAAAATCTGGCTCAATACAGTTAGGGTAGGTCGAAAAACTCTGGTCTCATTTTCTTCTTCAACATCAAAATCGTCCTACGTCCGTTTTACCTTTTTTTGTGAGGGCGTTTGAGGTTCTTTCACTTTGTAAACACTGGGTTGGTACTTCTGCAGCAATGTAGAACGATTTTGATGTTTGGGGAAAAAAAAAAAAAGCTTTTCGATATACCCTAACTGTATTGACCCAGAAAAAAAAAAAAAAAAAAAAAAAAAAAAAGTTCACGCAGACCTAGACAAGACAAGCGTTTAAGGTTAAAAAGTATAGAAATTGTCAATTTGTTTAAAAAATGATAACTGCTAGATAAATCCCTTCTTCCTCTGCTGGGACTGTTTAGAGCCATTTGAAGCTGCATTTAAACTGCATTTTGTAAGTTCAAACTTGGGGGCACCACTGAACTTCACTGTATAGAGATAATTTATGAATTTATTTCCTCAGGAAACAATTTATCATCAACTGAAGAAAGAAAGACAAACATCTTGGATGAAAAGGGGACGAGTAAATTATCTGTACATTTTTGTTCTGGAAGTGAACTTCTTTAACGGTGTAGGGACACTTGACACTCGGTGCATTTCAATGGCTAAAATAATAATAATAATAATAATAATAATAATAACAATAATAATAATAATACATTTTTATACTAAAGTAGCAATATTACTACAATTAAAAAAAAAAAAAAAAAACTTTTACTTTTATTTTTATTTCAATGCATTTTGCATCCCTACGCAGAGTCAAATGAAAAAGAAAGATTTTCATAGATCAACAAAAAGACAACTATAGTCAATCCGCACATGCATTATTTTCAGTACAGCTGAGAAATCTTTTGCAGAAAATCAATGATGATTAAAATTTGTGAGGATAAGGACTACATAATGGGACAGGTTGGACATTTCATTTTGTACAATCCAAAAGCAAAGCTTTTCTGTTTGCAATGTCACAAATTATATTCATTCAAGAAAATGTGTGGAAAAATAACAGTAATGCATTGCCTCTAGATACCTTACTAATATTAAATAAATACCAATCATAGCACAGTTAACCTAAATCCCTGTTAATATATAAACACTACACACTGGCTTTTTCACTGTTTACACGCACAGCTTTTGTTTCATTCTAAATGAATCAATTCTGATTTATGAATCTGAATGTAGTGTTTACATGAACGCTAAATAAAGTGATCGGATTGATGTCCTTGTGTCACAAGCTTCAAATCAGATTTTTTTTTTTTCCCCTTTCAGTCTCAGTTTTCAAACTGATAAAGTGTTTACATGCACTCTCGATCATATTAGAAAAGGAAAAAAAAGCCACCCCTTTCAATCTGATCAAAATTTAATTTGGATCAAGCTCAGTCAGATCAATTAAGGCGTTTACATGAAGGCTTTTCAGCCCGATTGAGCCATCAATTCGATTACTAATGGATTATTTGGTTGCATGCAAACAGCCAATTCATGTTAAGACTGAACTTCAGTATAGAAGACATTAACACAGAAGCAGAAAGATTCCTCACCGCACTGCTGAGCCACTGCCACCATGGTGTAATGGCGGATCAAGCTGGCAACGAAAGGTAGAGCGCTGGGCCTGAGATCCTTGATGACCGCAGACATGAATGCTCCCGTCAGGGCCTGCTCGAACGTCCTGCGTGCCGGGGTGTCCTGGGCTTTGTACCGGTGGGAGATGATCACGTTAGGGATCCATTTCTCTGTAAAGCTGTTGAAAACCAGCAAAGGGATTTAGCTCATAATTCGCATCGCATTCATGAACTCGCTCCATTACATGCGCCTGAGGTTGAATAACCCAATCAGGCGATTTGATTTGATTACCGAGTATAAAAGGCTTTTTGTGTTTGGACAGCTGAGCCCCATGGGAGTCTGGCTTTGTGTCTGGCTGACATTTTGTCTCATGTTTGGTTATTTATCCCAGCTGATAGCTGCACAGTGATGGAGTGAGTGTTTTATCCTTCCTCAAGCTTGTGTTCTATAATGCCAAAGCCGGTAGCAGTGGTGATGGATCGCTCCATTTCATTATCGCTATTTAAAAGGCTTGGCTTAGGGAGAGGACTGAGCCGAAGAGAGCGGTCAGATCAATTCAAATTCATAACGCTGCCACTTGAATGGGACTCAATTATCCGGCCTGGCATTTGCGATATTAAGAGGGCATTCCGCCTTCTGAAAAAGGCCCCTTTCATGATGACCAGCGCGGTGTGCCACACTGAAAGAGGGAGGGAGGATGTCATGAATCAAGACATCTGACAGCAGCAGCGGCTCTCCTCCCATATAAATGACACTCGCTTATTTCGGAAGGGGCCCATATGACTGGCTTTTGGGGTAAACAGATAAAGTACAGTCAATTAGCCTCAGCGTGGAGATCAATGACTCTGTTATGTGACCCTCCTGCCCAGCCAGTAGAAACGGCTCTGAGTAATTAGCCCTTTGAACACTGTAGACAGTGGCGGCCAGGCTGGATGAGGCCCAGAGGAGCTGCAAACATAGCAAAAACTGAAAAATGCAGAGGCATGTTTCAGCCTCAGAGCTCACTGGAACAAGGCTGCAACTCAAGGTTATTTAGATAAAAGACTGATCTGTCAATTATTCCTTAGATTAACAGAGTTTTAAAAAAATTGCCATTTTCTGTATTTTCTATAAATTTTAATATACAATTTACTCACCCCCTTGTCGTCCAAGATGTTTGTGTCTTTCTTTCTTCAGTCGATAAGAAATTATGTTTCTTGAGGAAAAAAAATGTCAGGAATTATGTCCGTATAATGGAGTTTAATGGTGCCCCCAAGTTTGAACTTCCAAAATCTAGCAGAGGTAGAAGGGTCTTATCTAGTAAAACAATCAGTCATTTTCAAAACAAACTGACAATTTATATACTTTTTAAACCTCAAATGCGCATCTTGTCTAGGTCTACGTCATTTCTGTTTTTTCCCGCATCAATATGGTCAATACAGTTAGGGTATGTCAAAAACTCCCATCTCTTCTGAAGTTTTCTTCCACAAACTTCAAAACCATCCTACATTGCTGCAGAAGTACCGACCCAGTGTTTACAACGTGAACGTGCAAAGATGATCAAATGGTCTTTACAAAAAAAAAGGTAAAACAGCAATATAGGACAATTTTGACACTGAAGAAGAAAACGAGACGGGAGTTTTTAATAACTGTATTGATCCGGATTACACAGACTACGCATGCGCATCACAGAGACAAGACAAGTATTTGAGGTTAAAAAGTATAGAAATTGTCAATTTGTTTAGAAAATGAACAATCGTTTCGCTAGATCAAATCCTTCTTCCTCGGCTGGGATCGTTTAGAGCCCTTTGAAGCTGCATTTAAACTACATTTTGGAAGTTCAAACTTGGGGGCACCATTGAAGTCCACTATATGGAGAAAAATTATGGAATGTTTTCCTCAAGAAACAATTTCTTTACGACTGAAGAAACAAAGACATGAACATTTTGGATGACAAGGGGGTGAGTAAATTATCTGTAAATTTTTGTTCTGGAACAAGCTGTGAACTTCTCCTTTAAGGTCTAAAAACAAATACAGTGAATATAACTATGTAAGCTATGCTGTAATGCTTATGTACAAATAAGGAAATATTTTAAAACTGCTTTAAAATTTTAAGTTAAAATCACTACATAGTATGTTTTTCAACTCAAGTGAACACAGTTTTTATATAAATAAAACATTCTCTTGCTTTGGATAAATTTAATGCACTTTTCCCACAGCATACCTTCACTGTATTTCAGATTGGCAGATGTTTTCTGCGTACAACAATCTATAACCAGATTTGCTAAACATTTTCATCAGATTATTATCGCTTTAATGAATACATAAGTAGCTGTTGCATCCCTAAACAAGAACTTGAGCTGATAGTGTCATGCCTTTCACACCAAATGTAAATAATTAAGATTTTCAATAGGAAAAAAATGGTTTCATATTGAGCTATTTATATAAGTGACACTTGAAGTGGTTGTCTTACTTGGGATGGGCGAGGAGCTGGTAAAGGGCATGCTTGTTGTCCTCTAGGCTGGTCATGGCAACCAGGAAGCATTTGATCACCTCCCAGGCCTGTCGTCTATAATATGGCTCAGTATTGGCACTCTTCAGGCAATCCAGTGCAGTCTCTATAGCCTAGAAACATAAGGGAAACACGTTAGTTGACCAAATGCACTCATAAAAAATAAAATTAATCAGCTTAATGCCTCACATTAACATTCCAAAAATGAATTAAAGTGATAAAAACCTCATCACAAAATTGCATATGATTGCATGCCTCACACATTTTTATTCAAGTTATGTTGCACATTTATATGACACTAATCTCCCTCGCTTGAGTGAAATTTTCTGTGATGACACTTAAAGACCCATCATACATTAAAACATTCTGCAGTGATTAGATGCCTCTTAAACCCTTAAATTATAAAGAGACAAGCTAAAGTGGCAAGACACGTCGAGGGAGAAGATGAGCTAATTAGTAAGATTCAAGGATAGAGAAGCCAGCTCGCAACAGAAAGGGCTGTCTGAATGAATTATCGCCGAAGACGGCGTGACCACTGACAGTCACGCAAGACATTTCAAGAAAGAAAACCCAAAACTGGCTCTTAATGCTCATGTGCTCTTGGAAAAGGTGAAATAAATGGCACACGGGCTGAGAAAAAGAGGGTCGTACGTGGCAGCACAGTACTGTTTTACAATTCCTGAGGGTCCTGAGCTGTTCCTGCCTTGTTGAGACATTATTATAAATGTCACATAACCTTGTACACATGTTGTAGTCCCAAGAGGTCCCTCCACACAAACTATGTCATTTTTCAAAAGCTCAAGGCCTCTCCAGAGGCGGCCTGGCGCCTAAAAATGTGTGTGTGTTCCATATAAAAGCGTGAGTTTTTCTTTAAAACTCTTTGGGAGCTTTTCCCTCATGTTAAATCATTGCTCCTCCTTGGCAGCGTTGAGAAAATGAGTCTAAGTCTAAGGTGTCTAAGTCTAAGTCTAAGGTGATGGACTCAGACACCATGTCTGAATGTTTCACCCTTGTTTAATACCATGATGCTTGTAAATCAGATAAATATGGGCAAAATTAATCAAGCAAGAGAGACCATCAGCACTGACGGGAGTGCAATTTGTCTCTGACTGAAGAAGATTCACAGAGAACTTTCTTGAAGTACGCTGCATTAGCTCTCATTTAAAATCGTATGGGTTCCTGGAGAGGAGAAACGAAGAACTGCTTCATATTAAATGGGAAGACAGTTGAGTTCTGTTGACGTCCAAATCAAACTGTGCTTGGAAATTCCAACACACATTAAAGCAAGCGTGCATGCTTTAAGAGTGAAGGCCGGTCCTATGGGGGACAGAATGAGTTGTTGCCTGTCTTGATCCAAACACATCGCTGAGCTCCGAGCGGCTGCAAACAGCAGCTGCCGCCTGCGGCAACCACAGGGCGCATGCAAATGAAATTAAGCAGCGACGGCGCAATGGCGGTAGCATCCATCTTTGTGGAGTGAACACAATTACAGAAATGACAGTTTGCGTTTTCCCAAGCAGCGACGAGCAGCAGGAAGGGCCATTAGCTGGAGTAAATAATCCCGTCTGCACAGCAGGGAGAGATTGATTAGAGGGGGGGTGGGCAGGAGGGAAGAGATGAGCACAGCTTACAGCCTGATGATCTATTTAATTACCTGGGGAAGACGATGTCTTTCTGCACACACTACGCATTGACAAGGATTCATTACATGTCGAGAATCCCTCTTCCAAGCCCTCAACCTCCCTACCCCCTTTGACACAAATATTGAGGGCAAATTGACATATAAAAGGAAGTGGATTCATTAGGGTTTATTGAGATTGCTCTCATGCAAGCCAGAAAGTGGTGTTTCTGTATGCAGTAGTGATACTGTTTTTAAAGACATGACATAACCTCTTATGGCTCTCTGAAAGTCCTTAAAGACAACCAACACAAGTGGATGGATTCCTCTCAAATCAACCTCAAACTCAACCTGAATCTTTAAACAGCACTGAAAAGGCGCTATTAAACATGAATAGAGTTAGCGATTTCCTATTAAAGGAATAATTAAAACAAAGTATTTTGAAGCCCAAAGGACAAAATGTTGAATGAAATACTAAAATGAAGTAAAACTGGATATCCTGCTGACAAGTCTCCTGAAGCCACACTTGAATTTTGATCTGTTGATCTCATATGGACCTTTTTTGGTGGTTTTTGCATATATTTGTGACTCTGGAACACAAAACCTTTCATGAGGGTCAATTTTTTGAAACTGAGATTTATACATAATCTGAAAGCTAAATACGCTTTTCACTGATGTATGGTGTATTAGGTTAGGACAACATTTGGCTTAGATACAACTATTTGAAAATCTAGAAGATCTGAGGGTGCCAAAAAAAAAAAAACAATCAAAATATTGAGAAATTCAGCTTTGAAGTTGTCAAAATGAATTTCTTAGCAATGCATATCACTAATTAAATAATAAATTCTGATACATTTATAGTAGGAAATTTACAAAATATCTTCATGGAACATGCTCTTTACTTAACATCCTAACCATTTTTAGCATAAAAGAAAAAATTGATAATTTTGACCCATACAATGTATTGTTGCCTATTGCTACAAATATACCTGTTTTGTGGTCCAGGGTCACATTTTAAACTTGACCGTACTTTCATTATTTAGAAAAAGCTGTCACAAAATTAAAAAAAAAAAAAAAAAAAAAAAAAAACTTCATATGCATGGGTTTGGAACAACACGAAGATGAGTATATGACAAACACTCTTTTAAAGCTGACAAGGTATATAGTGATACGAAAAATATCCAGGAATATTCAGTGTGGTTGGGTTAATTTTGCATCTGCAGAGAAAACTAATTATTTTTAAAAGGCTGAAAAATGACCTTTAATTCTAAAGAAAAAAAAAAAAAAAAAAAAAAAAAAAACTTTCTACTTGAATTTTGATGGGTAACAAACATTTTTGACCCATTTAATGTGATATATTAATATAATAATGAAATTATATTATAAATTATATATTATAAAATATATTATATTATTATAATAATTATATCATGTAATATGTGACCCTGGACCACAAAATCAGCCTTAAGTAGCAATTGCCAAAAATACATTTTATGGGTCAAAATCCTTAAGATGTTAATCATGTTAAATGAAGATATTATGTAAATTTCTTACTGTAAAATAATTTTACTTCAAAGTCCAACTTTGAAAGTACAATACTAACAATTCTCAAACGTAAAACTATCAAGCATTTTATTTCAGCATTTTTTACCTAATAAATGCTTGTCTCAGAGTGAAGGGTGGCACTGTGTTCACTTATACATGCAAATGTAATGTAACTTAGAACCAAATGAACAGAGACACCATTCATTCATAAACCTGCAGAGAATATATTAAATTTTACTGCAGTAATAAGTATATAACAAGTCCTACAAGGTACTATGCATATAGGCATTGACATCACCATAAGACGCTGCTTGTATGAGGATGATAAGCATCACCTTTTCCATTGGAAGCTGAATGGAGGCTTTGCAGTCTGTGAACTCTGCCTTGATGCTGGGGCCCTGAACTTCGGTCACCACATACAGCAGCTTCTGCGACTCCTTCAGCATTTTCCGGTTACTTCCTCCAAACTTGCCCAGCACCCGGTAAGCAACATGGGAGATGGTCTCCGCAGGGTTGCGTAGCGTTCGCCACAATGCCTGTTTACAAAGGCATTAAGAAAAACATTTGAACACATCCATCAGGTCTCTATCAGGTTTAAGGTGAAAGGTCAGAGGTTTTACCTGCATCAGTTCAGCTCGGACTGGCTGGATATGGTCATAGAGAAAGTCAGGCTGCAGGTTGTCCACACAGAGCTCCAGTGTGCGCAGGCCCTGGCTGACCAGAGTCTGGGAACCGTTGAGTGCAGACACCAGTGGGTCCATAAGCATAGGCAGGTAGGGCAAAAGGGAGCTCAGCCGCACAGGGACAGTGAGACACAGCTCCACAAACAGATCCTTCATGTGCTGCTTATGGAGGCCGCTCTGCAGCATGTTCAAACCTAAGAGATGCCACAATGGATCAGTACTCAAGTAGGTGTTTTCATGATGACAAACATCTCAGTTTTTTATTTAAAAAAAAAAAAAACAGTGATTCTAAATTGTTTTTGGTTTAGTATAAACAACAGAAAATTATATGATTGATGAGACATGGTTAGCTGTACCTATTTTGTTCTTACATTTACCTACGCTGTGACCCTGTTAGAACTAAGCTAAAAGCAATTTCTAAATTGTGATCCACCAGTTAAGAACCTCTATTCTGTTAGTGATTTCACTCACCTTGCAGCAAATTAGGGAGCAAAGGCAGAAACTCCTGATACAAGAGGTCATGGCTGCCCCCTCCTATAGAGCGGAACAGGGCTCTCAGCAACAGGAAGTAGTTATAGGGCTCCTTAGCAGACTGAGCCAGCTCCATGGAACTGTTCACTATTTTATGAAGATGAGGCTGTGAAAGAGAGATTCAGTGCATCCTTGAGAATAAAAAATACATAGCTTTTATTCTTTACTGTATCTTCAAAGTAAGAATAACTGATTAAGTAAGCAAAAGTCATATACTGATATATTAGCCAAGCTGATTGATAGGCATATATTTGGCCATTTTGCAATACCATTCACAAGTTTGGAATCAGTATGGTTTTTAAAAATTCTATTAAAATGTTAAAGGAAGTCTCATGACAACAAAGACTAGATTTATTTGATTGAAAATACAGTAAAAACTAAAATATTAAGAAAATTCTTAAGCCATTACTCTAGTGTGATATGATTCTTTGTAACTCATTCTAATATGCAGATTTCTTCCTTTGAACAATGTTGAAAGCAGTTGTGCTAATACTTAAAGCTTAATATAGCTAAAATTAATAGCATTTATTTAAAACAGAAATCCTTTATAACAACGTAAAAGCCTTTACTATCATTTTCAATAAATTTAATGCAAGTAAGTAGCTAAAAGTATTAATTTTAAACTTTTAAATGGTAATGTATGTGTGTGTGTGAAATAATACAGTGAGTAAACTCCAACCATTAGCTAAAAAGGACCATTTCAAAATAGTGACACTTAATATAAGAGGATAATTTCAGCGGCAACAGGATCGATGGGAAGTGAGATACAGAAGCTTCTTCCTTTCCACTATTTCACAGTGACCTTCACTTTGGTCTTTCCTGTCAATCTGAGGCACAAGTGTCATTTCTCATCAGAGGAGCTGACAGAACGCATTAAAATTAATGCAGCACGGTTACTGGCGCAGAGGCGTTAGACAGCAGTGTCATCAGAGCTCGGAGAATGTGAACGATCCCTCTGACCAATTGCTTTGAAAAAATTGTGAATTACCTACTCAATACTCTAAATAAGCACCTTAGCCAACTAAAAGACAAAAGAGGCCACAATATGCCTCATAAACCTGCATGTGGATAAGACAACACTCACCTTGAGCATTTGCTCATTTTCAGCAGCGAAAAGAGACACTGAGCCAAAGACCAGTTTGAAGAGTTTGAGATAAAGGTTTGATAACTCTACATTGGACCCCATCTCAGGTAGACGCTCCAACAGATACTCTACCAAAATCGTGGCGAACAGTGCAGAGGTGGTTAGATTGGCAAGGAAGGAATTTGCCACAATCTGTCGAAGGATTGAACAGCAATGTCATATCAACAATCAAAAAATTCAAATGTCAAGTCCTGAACAAAAACTGCATTATTTCTTTGATTTCTTCACAAGTACCTGTAGGGCGTAGTTTTTGGATATGCGTTCCACCATATATGGAACAGTCGTCTGGAAGATCTCCTTAAAAGTGAGAGGGTTCATCATGGTGAAGACTCCCGCGAAGTGCTCCAAAACCTCCTTCTCCTCTTTCATCCGCACCGTCTGACAGTTAGCCACACGAACGTACGTCTGCCCATTGCCGGCAATCTGTACCTAGCCAAAAGGGGGTTGGCTCTGTGATAAGCTGTAAACTTTAGCTCTCGGTATCAAGTGCGTTCGAATAAACAAAATTTATTCAGCCATTCTACCAAAAAGTTTAAGTGATTTTGTATAAGGATTTTGATGTGGTAGTCCGCACTAATCAGTGGACGGTCGTACCTGGTAGATGTCCAAGGCCTGCATGGCATATTTGACCAGCTTGATGTAGATCTGTGTTTCTTTGGGCTGGAGTTGCTTGTTGGGAATGAACTGTGCCTCTGTAACACAACACCGCCAAGGTGAGAATACTCAAACAGAAATGCTGAGCAGAACTAGCCCTTCAATAACTTTGAACTTCACCAGTCCAAACAAAAAGAAAATATTAAACAGAACCGATATTTAATGTTCAATATTTTTAACGTTTATCCATCTCATCTCACCTCCAGGAGCTTTACAAGAAGTGATGCCCCACGTGATAGTTTTCACTCCACATACAAGAGTCTTCACCAGACTGCGACAGTCGGACACCTGAAAAGTCTGCTTGTCCTCTTTGTCACCAGGTCGATCAAATGGTGTTGCTGGAGGTGGTGCGGGAGTGACAGGTGTTGGAGGCGCAGGTGGAGGTAAGGCGGGCGTAGTTACAGTAGGCGTGGCTGGGACTCCTGGTAACGCCCCTGGGTCCACCACACCCATCTCTGACTGGGGCTTACACTTCTTAAAAATAGATACCAGCTGGTACCGTGCAATGGTGTGAAACTTCAACACAAAAACCTGAGAATATAGAAATTATGTAAAATCAATATTTTTGTGCTTTACAAATGCATTTACATGTGGTCAGTCAGTGCTATTTTGCAGCCCATTGTAATTACAACGACAACAGTTTAGACAGGCTAACGTGCCAGTGTATCTCACCTCCAGCATTCTCATGAGAATGTCTCTGCCATTTCCGTTCTCCTGTTCGCTTTTTGATCGGATGCAGTCTACGAGGTTAAGTAACAGCTTACAGGACATGGTCTGGATACTGCTGGGTAGGGACTCGTCATCAATATTCTTAGCGAACAGTTGCACAGCAAGGGAGAGGTCCGTCAATGGGAGGTTCTGTCTAACATGGTGCACCAAGTCTGCTAGTGTGCTGTATGCCAAAGGCCTGGAACATCAAAAGTTTCACTGTTAGACAGAATTTAAGATTTCTAGAGGATTTCTGTTTGGGTTGTTACAATCATGAAACCTCGATACTCAATTTCGATACCATAGTAATGTCCACTAGTGGACTGTATGTTTACATTTTATGAACAAAGGTCAGAAGAACAGCATTTATTTAAAACAAATGTTCTGTATCATTTTAACAACACTTTAGATCAGTTTAATGCATCTTTCCTGAATAAAAGTATTAATTTCAGAAATCTTACTGTCCCCAAACTTTTGAAATGTGTAGCTACATTTTATTTTAGAGTGCTATTGACATATTACAGACATCCCTATTCTTGCGGTGTGAAACCTCCAGCCTGAAATTGATCAAAACCAACCGTCAAAGAGCAAATAGCTCCCAACCCTGGCGAATAATAATATCTTGGGTCGATACTTGGGGGATTTCAGGCAAAGTTTCAGAATAAACGACACTAATGGCTTTGACAGATTTTGAGTCTTGCAAATTTGCCCGCTGAAAGCTGATGGAAGCCGTGGATGAAAGAGGGCTGGTGTTGGCAGGCATATGACATCTGGGGCAGGGAGACAGACAGTGGGCAATGCCAGGACAGCCTGGCATATGAAAATGGGCACCTGGATCTCTTCTGCCCAGTGGGGCAACTCAGCTCAGTCATGCACCATTAACTATCAATTCTGACAAAGTCTAACTTTTCTTTTTTTTCCCCCAAAAAAAACTTGGGAGGAAAAGAATTGTGACCTCTAGCCACACTAAAGAAATGACAATACCTTGCTGCCTACATAGTCAGCTGCCTTTTAAGACAGCCACCGAACAGAAATAGAATCTTATAAGTGACTAACTTGTAACAAATGACTCAAACCCGAAGACTCAAGAGGTGAACTAATCATATCTGTTTCCTGTACAGACTGCATAACATTAACCTATGGAGATGTGAGGTGACATAAGAACAAACAACTCAGGTGATGTAAACTAACAGACTGCATAGCCTGAAGACTCAGCTAAGCAATGAATTATTCATTTATGTTGCTTACATTTTGGTCATGCTGCATTATAGTTTTGAGTTATTCAAAATGTGATCAGTGTTTGCATAACTAGATGTGCTGGGGAATCTGGATATTAACATGCAACATTTTAATTAAAATAAACTGAAATGAACGAAATGACTTGGGAAAACAAGATTCATTCATTTTTGCTAAATGAAATTCATGTCAGTAATATGATCTAAACTTCCCATCACTAATGCACAATGTATCAGTATCACCACTGATTACCAACTTTTATCGGATTTATTTTTAGTTATCAATATCATATTGGACGATACTGGAAACTGACCATGGAAATTGAAATTAATCATGTTCGCAGTTTTCAGTGATTATAATACTTTGTGAGATTGCGATGAACTAAGATGAGTGACTTACATTGTCTGACTATAACACTATTGCCTGATTTTGCCGCTGCACATCTCCATTCAAACACAGCTGTGTTTCGTTTATGAATGAACGCGCGTTTTTAAATGAATCTAGTGAGTCAATGATTCAATTTCCCATTCATAATGACAGTCACTTGCTTTATTCCTGAATGAATCATCCGTTTGAAATAATCAAATGAATGAAAGATTCAGTGATTAATTTAGTGACTTGCCGCCACCTACTGGCAGTTTTAGTTTCATTTTAAAAGCATCTTTTCAGCTATTTATACCATTTAATATTTCTATATTTAAAATGTTATATTTAAAGCATTAATCTCAACATGAATTTATGAATTTGATTGCACTTATGCCACCTCTGAGCCTCATTAAACACCTACAAGTCACTTTTGTGTTCTTCTGTGCCACCTCTGTAGTACAAATGAATTTTGTTAATACTGATTTCACTTGATTGGTAACTTATTCTTATTCTATTGTCTTATAAATTGTTTTATAAAAAGCTTATAAAATAAGAGTTTTTTAAAAATTTGACAAAAGATGACATACTTTTAATAAAGCTAGAAAAATTTTGACTGTGCTCCTAAATTTAAGTTAATAGCACAAGTGCTCCTAACAAGAGAGGCAAGTGCAGAGCTCTGAATAGTATTCTATAAAAATGATTTGCATTCCAATTCTGACATCCAAAGGCAAAACAATACATTTTCTCTTATTCTGTGGATTTTTCCCATTTCACTCCACTTGTTACCAGTGTTTTTCTGCCACCACAGTGCTGCAAGTAATGTAACTGTGACATCTACTCCAAATTGATCTATATGTATCAGCTAATCATTTTAATAACCATCTCTAATATTACAATTCATACATTTCAGTAAAGAATAAGTGGTTTGTTTATATCAACATATTGCTTTGCCAATCATTTGTCAAAATGTCTGAACTCTCTATCTTATTATTTATCTTAATATAACTGTAATATTTTGAGGTATGAGTCAATGTTATAAATTTGGTTTTATGAATGTATTATTTCTTCTTTCTTTTCAGAATGTATGTAATTCTTCTATTGATAAGGGGGTTGCTGGCCAAGATCCCTTTTTTTTTTTTTAACTTGCTTGTCGAAATGCATTGTGGGATTGTCACAGCATGTATCCTACCTTAGTATTTGGCCAAAACAAGTCATAACTGTGCTGCTTTTTAAAAAAAAAAAAAAAAAAAAAAAAACACTTAGCCTCAAGAGTGGATCTACAATGCCTTACAACGCTGCCTATGCAGGCAACTGACTAGGCTTTGGAGGTTGAATGTGTTTTTGCACAGACTGCTTATACGCGAAACATAATATTGGTTTAGAGGGGGTTAATCAGCGTTCTTACCTTAGCGTCTCTCTCGCAGTGTATCCTGAGCCAATGAGTATTGACTCATCGAAAAGCTTGTCCATGCATGGAATGAATTCTGCAACACAAACAGACTTTATCAGATGCCACTGCAGGCTCTGAAACCCACCGAAACAGCTGAGGGGTCCAAGAACCATGGAGATACATCAATGCTAGATCTCAACAGTCAGAGTTTCTCATCGATTCATTTAACCTTCTCTACAGGATTAATGATTTAGAAGAGTGTATCAGATTCCTCTCTCAAATGCTATTGATTGAGGGGTGAAGCTCAAAGAGAATGCAGCCGTTACATATCAAAGCGGTACCCCGTGCAGCTCAGCGGTGTAATTAACACCAGATGCGAGCGCTCCTACAATAGCGAACGCTTTGCATATCTTATTTGAGAATATCTGCCAACAATCTGCAAAGTGTTTAGCGGTGGATGACTCACGGCTGCGTAGATCTGTGGTGAGGATGTGCTTGGCAGCGATCAGCAGCTCTTTCCGCAGGTGAGCCGTCTCAGGGGGGCAGTTAGACAGCAGCTGCAACATCCCCTTCACCATCTGCTGGGAGTACTTCCCAACCAAGTCCTGACACACAAACATTCACATTGCCACATTAGTCACTGCTTGAGCATTAAAGGAAGTTTAGAAAAGTTTAATTAACAGGTGGTTGAGCTATGCTTTTGCGATGTCACTTTACCTGGTAGATCCGAATAATGTAAGCGAGGAATGACAAGGTCTTGATCTGAGCGGCGATAAAATCTGCATAAAGCTCCTTGTTGAACAGCTTGTGTTGCCTGTCACGGAGAGAAACCAGGAAAAGCTTTAAAACATCAGTATGTGTTAAATTGCACCTACGAACTCCATTTCTGTGCATTAGCAGTGATGTAACACCACCAGCTCAACGAGACGCGAGAGGTCACTGACCGAGCCTGCGGAGACACCTGCAGCATGATGGTGTTCATGATAAGAGGCACAAACTCCGACACCACATTGTGAATGTTCAGTTTGTACAGCTAGGAAAAAAGCCACACGGAAAAGCAATTAGTGCATCAAATAACAGGGCGACAGACAGAAAGTACACCCCAGCTTGAAACGTTGTTGCATAAAATTTTATACCATATCTAAGATTCATGCATTCAAAACAGAACTTTAGAATCTGACTCAAAGGCAAATTCCACCAACACATCTAAGATTTTAAAAACAAATCATAAACCCTGGAGATTTAAAGGAGAAGTCCACTTCCAGAACAACAATTAACAAATAATTTACTCACCCCCTTGTCATCCAAGATGTTCATGTCTTTCTGTCTTCAGTCGTGAAAAAATTATGGTTTTTGAGGAAAGCATTTCAGGATTTTTCTGCATATAACTGGTGCCCCGATTTTGAATTTCCAAAATGTAGTTTAAATGCTCTATCTACCTATCTAGCGAATCTGATCGGTCTGTCATTTTTTTTTGGAAAATACATTTTTTTATACTTTTTAAGCACAAAAGCTCGTGTAGCACAGGCTCTGGGATGCGCGTTCACGACACTACATACTATTGAATCACGTTGAAAGGTCACACGGAATGTAGGCGGAACTACAAACCCAGTATTTACAAAGCAAACGCACAAAGACTAAGAAAGTGCAAGTCAAACGCTGTTTACAAACAAAAAGGTACAACGATGTCAGACGATTCTGAAGTTGCAGGAGAAAATAAGATGAAGTTTTTCGCCATACTCTACCTTTTTGAGCTGGAGTACACAGACGATGAACTTAGACGTGATTCGTGGTAGTGATGGGAAGTTCAGATCATTTTACCGACTCAGACCTTTAAGTCTCGTTCAGCAAAATGAACTAATCTTTGAGTCTTTTTGTTCATTTTAGCAAAATATAATTAAAATTTTACATGTTACTTCCCTAACACATCTACTGCTTACACAAACATTGATCACACTACAAACAAGACAAAACTATAATGCTATAAGAAACCGAAAAGATTAATTAATTGTTTACCTGGGTCTTTAGTCTATGATTAGCTCACCTCACCTCTTATCTGACAAGTTTTCGTGTTTGAGTCATTCGTTTATCACGTGACAGCCCCATAAGCTTAACCAATGCAGTGTGAGCTGGAAAAATAATTGTTTAGTTCATCTCTCGAGTCTTCAGTTTCGAGTCTTTCGTTCCGCACATGACAGCCCCATAAGATGAACAAACAACTCCAAAAACCCGAAGACTCGAAACAAGTGAACTAAATCCAGCACAAAACCTAACAGGATGTCGCGCATGCGCGACTGAACGAATCACTCCTCGAGATGACTCGTTCTTCCCATGTCACATTAAAGATTCGTTCAAAATGAACAAATCGTTCAAGAACGACCCATCACTAATTCGTAGCATCGTGGACGCGCATCCCAGAGCCTGTGCTACACAAGCTTTTGTGCTTAAAAAGAATACAGATTTTTATTTTTTTGAAAAAAAATGACAGATTGTTTCACTAGATAAGACCCTTCTTCCTCGGCTGGGATCGTTTAGAGCCCTTTGAAGCTGCATTTAAACTACATTTTGGAAGTTCAAAATCGGGGCACCAATGAAGCCCTTTATATGGAGAAAAATCCTGAAATGCTTTCCTCAAAAACTATAATTTCTTTATGACTGAAGACAGAAAGACATGAACATCTTGGGTGACAAGGGGGTGAGTAAATTTTTTGTAAATTGTTGTTCTGGAAGTGGAGTTCTCCTTTAAGACACTAGAACAAGTAGAATGTTAAAAATTTCCATGGAATATTTCTGAAGCAGAAAATAGAAATTCTGCTGCTGGTCAAATGTAGAATGATAACATGTAGAGAAGTTGAAACAAAAGCTGTGTTTAGATTGATCATAGCTTCCCAACAGCTGCGGTCTGTCATTTTCTGACTCAAAAGATCACAACCTATTTCCTTTACAATTAAAGCTCATAATAACAAAGCCCAAACATCTAATCACACCAATCATTTTGTTATAAGTGGCAGTTTTGTGAAAACAATGGATTTAGCTATAAAGTATGGGTTTCAGATGATGGACAGCACCTTTTATAAACAAGCCAAATGTCTAAATGAGGGACGTGTCCTTTTAAAAAGAGGATGGCTGGCATAAAGTCAATACCGAATGAGTGTTTTTATGAGCTCTCACCTGATACATGAGGACGACGATGATGGGCAGCTCTGCCAACACTTTGAGTGACAGCGATCCCCGGGGGATTATGGTATGCTGGAGGACAAAGAGGAGATGGATGAGGCCACAGAGATTGAACCAGTTGTCACCATAAAGCTTTTTTTTTTTTTTTTTTTTTTAAGCACTCACATGGATTTGCTTTTTTGTGTCGAGATTAAAAAAAGAAAATTAAACAAATATCTAAGCAACTGCATTTCAGCACCTCTTAAGCAAGAATAAGCATAAGCAGGAATTTGGTGCCCTCTAGTGTCTACATAAAGTAGATGTTATTTGAACCAGAATACTCTCAGAAGGTAGACAGTCTACAAAGACCCTGTTTACACATTTGTGTCAGATGATCAGATCACAAGTGGTCAGCACAAAATACATGTGTAATTAGGATTCAAAACATTTTGTGACCGAATGCACATTGTAGCATTGTATTTGTAGTGTAAACTCTACTTGATGCATCTAAGACAGCAGTGAAAAACCACTTATTTGCCTGTCAAACACTGCAAAAATTAAGTAGTAAGGACATCGTTAAAATAGTCCATGTGACATCAGTGGTTCAACCGTAATTTAATGAAAATACGAGAATACGTTTTGTGTGCAAAGAAAACAAAAATAGAGACTTTATTTAACAATTTCTTCTGTTCCATTCCAGTCTTTGTTGCGCATTCACAAGAGTAACATGACGCATATGTGGTGCTGCTAACGCAGGAGCCGGTGTTTTGATGTAGAACCCGAATGCGCAGTGGCTTGTTTACGATCAACGGCTCTGGTTTACAAGCAGAGAAATGCAAAGAGTACGTCGAAGACGGACACAGAAGAGAAGAAATTGTTCAATAAAGTCGTTATTTTTGTTTTCTTTGCAAACAAAAAAATATTGTCATAGCTTTATAAAATTAAGGTTGAACCACTGATGTCACATGGACTATTTTACTGACATTCTTACCTTTCTGGACCTTGAACATGTTAGTTGTATTGCTGTCTATTCAGGGTCAGAAAGCTCTTGGATTTCATCGAAAAAATATCTTAATTCGTGTTCCAAAGATGAACAAAAGTCTTATGGGTTTGGAACGACATGAGGGTGAATAATTAATGAGTTTCTATTTTTGGGTGCACCATTCCTTTAAGACACATAGATCAGCATTTGGACACTCAGATCTTATCAGTTTTACTTTCAGCGTCCAGGCTTACTGGTACTTCACAGTTCACTCACACACACAATCACACATGCAGACACACAGTCTTACACACAGTACCATTTTCTGGACTAAAGCACATTGCTCTCATCATTGTGTCTCTGCTGATCATATTTGTCAAAGCTATTCAGCTAATGAGGATTTTGTGCAGGTCCCTGCAGTTTGCACTGACCGTCCGGGTCTCGCTGTCCTCACGCTCCGGTGCGGTCTTCACCAATACTGAGGTGATCATGCCCACCATTTCTGGAGAAGGCACTGTGTTTTCTGCTATAACCTGAGGATTCTCAAAGTACCTCGTCTGACAAACAGAGAGACAAGCTCAAAAAACAGATACTTTAACACAAACAAATACTTCAAATACATTTACTGTTAAAACACCTTACCACTACTTTTGGGAGTTCTTTATAAATTTGCTTCACAAAGTCCAAGAAATGATGAATCTGTACAATTTGGCAAGAAGATGTTAATAACATTTAGTGAAACACAGGAAATGTAAATGCTAATCAACATCACAGAGTGCCAGAAGGCTGCATCTTACCTCTTGAGAGATCGGCGGGCGAAACTGTTTATGCAGTTCAATGATGATGCGTAAACAAATGAGCACATTCTCCTCACTTTCAATCTAAATGATGAATCACAGAAGCAAGAACCAGTCAGAGCCATTATTTAAATACAAAACATACACTCACAAGATGATGCATTTCATATATAAAATTATTTATATTTAATATACCTGCTGATTCCTATGGAAGAGACTTAAATGAGATGTTCACTTCCAGAACAAAAATTGTGTTTTTTGAGAAAATATTTCAGGATTTCTTTCCATATAGTGGACTATGGTGCCCCGAGTTTGAAATTCCAAAATGCAGTTAAAATGCTGCTTCAAAGAGCTCTAAACCAAGGAAGAAGGGTCTTATCTTATTTTATCCTCCAATTTTAGAATCGTCCTACATCGCTGCAGAGGTACCAACCCAGTGTTTACAACGTCAACATGCAAAGATGATCAAACACCCTTTTAGGGTTGTGCTGATAGATGATAGCATCGTGTATGCTGATGACTTTGATGATAGCAAGATGATTATAATTATTATCCGTCAAAAATAGACTAGGCACCTAACTTTTCACGAACCACGTTGAGCGGGAGGAGGTGTTTCAGGTGGGAAGCATGCAATCTGTGATTGCATGCAGTTGCTGACCCTTCTTCCTCGGCTGGGATTGTTTAGAGCCCTTAGAAGCTGCATTTAAACTGCATTTTGGAAGTTCAAACTCAGGGCCCCATAGAAGTCCACTATATGGAGGAAAATCCTGAAAAGATTTCCTCAAAAAAAACAAAAATCATCCTGCATTTCTGCAGAAATTCCAACCCAATCTTTGCAAAGTGAGGGAGTTGAGGGAGATGGGAGTTTTTTGACATACCCTAACTGTCATGACCCGGAAAAAAACAGAGGTCGAGAAGAGCAAGAAAAGACGAGCGTCTGACATTAAAAAGTATATAAATTGTATTATTTTTATTAAAATAACTGATTGTTTCACTAGATAAGACCCTTCTTATTCAGCTGGGATCTTTAAAAACCACATTTGGGATCATTTGAAGCCGCATTTAAACTGCATTTTGGAAGTTCAAACTTGGGGCACCATATCAGTCCATTATATAGAGAAAAATCCTGAAATGTTTTCCTCAAAAAAACAATTTCTTTATGACTGAAGAAAGAAAGACATGAACATCTTGGATGACAAGGGGCTGAGTAAATTATCTGTAAATTTTTGTTCTGGAAGTGAACTCCTTCAAAAGAACTGTTTTCTATTTTCATGCAATTCGAAATGTACTTTATTCCCATTATGTTATATTACTGTTTTTCTGTTTGTTCAGAATTCACAAAGATCAGCATTTGGACACTCAGATCTTATCAGTTTTACTTTCAGCGCCCAGGCTCATTGGTACTTTAGAGTTCTCACACTCTCTCTCTCACACATACACACACACACACACACACAATCTTACACACAGTACCATTCTCTGGACTAAAGCACATCGCTCTCATCATTGTGTCTCTGCTGTCCCTCTTGCATGTAGTTACATATACAAATATTTGTCCAAAAATGCATCAAATGAGAATTCTATGGCTATTTTAAAGCAACATAAGCTTGGCATTCAGGTAAAGAAAGCTCACCTCAAGGAAGCGAAACATGACAGAAAGGATGTTCTTGGCATGAGGCCGCAGATGTTCATTAGTTGGGATTCGGTGGATGATCTCCAGGACAAGTTTCCTTAATTGCTATAAAAAGAGTCAAAGACACCTTGTGTTAACTCAAATGTGATGAATGAGGCCTCCATAAAGACAATACATGACCGTGGACCACAAAACCAGTCTTAAGTAGCACAGGTATATTTGCAGCAGCAGCCAAAAATACATTGTATGGATAAAAATTATCGATTTTTCTTTTATGCCAAAAATCATTAGGATATTAGATAAATATCATGTTCCATGAAGACATTTTGTAAATTTCCTATCATAACTATATCAAAACTTAATTTTTGTTTAGTAATATTTATCACTAAGAACTTCATTTGGACAACTTTAAAGGCGATTTTCTCAATATTGTGATTTTTTGCCCTCAGTTTCCAGATTTTCCAATAGCTGTATCTCAAACAAATATTGCCCTATCCTAACAAATCATAGATAAATGGAAAGCTTATTTATTCATCTTTTGGATGATGTATAAATCTAAATTTCAGAAAACTGACCCTTGTGACTGGTTCACATATGCTTTGATTTGTAGTAAAAAGCACACCTGCGTTGGTTTCTCTTGAAGGAACTGCACTTCTCCATCCTGCAGAAATGTTAGGAAACGAGGGATGATGTGCTCCAAGAAAGTAGAATACTGTGGTGAGGATGTAACATTCTGTGAAGAAGGATTAACATGAATTAATATGAGGAAGCGTCTTTCATTTCAAGCTTTTCATAAGCAAAATATAAGGACTCACCTCAAAATTCTCACTGACTTCCTGCATCATTTTCAGTTTGGTCTCATCCGCTGATGTTTAGACGAAAGAGAAACACACCAGTAAGCAGAGATGATTTAAACTAAAATTGTAACTATTTAGTTATATGGAGCACACTTACGTGTGTTGTTGTCAGTGAGTGCCGCCACAAACTGCAGGTATTTCTTCATAAGGGTGGTCTGGTCCACCACCGTGGGGCTTGGGGTGGGCACAAAAGACATGGTGGCGGCCGGGACAGACAGGATTCCGCTGTATAAGGGCAGACTAGTGTCTGCGCTCGTCTCAGTAGAAATTCATGTCATCTGTAAGAGAGTAAACAAGGCAAACATGAATATTAGTATGGGCAGTCTTGCACAAACAAGTAAAGTGACGATACTATAGTACAGTATTGATGTCAGATGGTGCCACCATGGTATTTCAACAGATACAGTGGTACTGAATTACTACCAGATTCACATACCATGGTATTTACATGATAATGTCAAAATACTATATAAACCCAAACATATAAAAACACATTATTGCCATTTGCCTTTGTGAGTAAACACGCTG
This sequence comes from Cirrhinus mrigala, assembly GCA_036247105.1. Taxonomy (NCBI): domain Eukaryota; kingdom Metazoa; phylum Chordata; class Actinopteri; order Cypriniformes; family Cyprinidae; genus Cirrhinus; species Cirrhinus mrigala. Next base: position 20,086,104 of record CM070018.1, read on the forward strand.
TCTACACCAAAACATGACTGATTCAAAAATATAAAAATGTTATGAGCTAAATAATAACACTATATTGTCTGCTTACAACTATAAATGGATTTATTTATAATTGAAGAATTTCGCAAGAATTACGCGTTTTTCTCTACCGTAAAAGGCTAATTTAAAGCATTCTGTTTTGCATGAAGCGCTATGTAAATAAACGTGACTTGCTATTGCATTTACACCAAATATCAATTGCACACAAAAAGAATAATCACAATTAATTCAACACTTCATCCAGCATAATTACTTAGAAACCAGCCAGCATAAAACACTTAAGTTCACCTCTAGTTTAGGGAAGCGGTGGGCGCGCCAAACTGCAACAACACGCCTACTGCAGTCACGCTCACTGACATGATATGATACACTCGAGCAAAAGTGCTAAAATTAAAACCTAATCGGACCCCTCTATCACAAAGCTGCTATTGACACAAAGACTTTGCGCTTTTGAAAAGGATTTACTTGTGTTTATAACAATATTAAATAAGCTAGCAGCACACCAGGCCATTTACAGAAGAAAGAGCCTACTGTTGCTAACTGACTAGCCGGCTGCTAACCCACACCATGTCATTATGCACATGCAGAACTGAGACGTTGCACTTTTTACCTCAGTTAGCGCAAATATGTAAGCCGGTTGTCTTTCACATAAAAGCTAATGAGGAACTTCTGCACTCATTATGCATATACGTTACAAAATCACTCCCAAAAAAACAGCACCAACTTACCAGCAAGGGGACCGGAAGGAGTTGTAAATGAACTTCCGCTACACCGAATGAAATTTAGTGGAAGGGCTAAAATCAATCCGCCGTTGTTTTGTTTGCTAATTGTGTAAATTGTTATATACTGTTAACCATAACATGCTAATTTTATACTTTCATACTAGTCTTTCTTAACTGGAATTGAGTGCCCAACCTGTGCACTAAGCAGTGGTTTTCAAATTTAGACAGCAATATAGTTCCACGCGGACGGATACCGAGAGAGCGCAGGCGTGCGAAGACCATCGAAAACGATGGTCTTTTCAATTTTCATTTTAGCTGGTATATAAAGCGTTTAATGTAACTTTATTCCACCCCAGTACACAACATATTATTTAAAAATCGATTCAACGCGATTTATTAATACTCAATTTGATTATATATCATTTTTTTATCGACACGTTTATGTTTCATCATGTTTATAAGGAGCACTTTAAAGATCAGCTGCATTAATGTGCGCTTTTAATTGAATCCATAATGATTGTAATAATATTAATAAGGATGCTGAGTAAATATTTCAAATGTCAAGTAACATGCAAGTACATATGTGACCACTTGGGGGAGTTCTTTAGGGGCAGGATTCTCATGGAAACTTAAAGTGTATTAATCCCCACATAAAAAAAAAATCAGAATTTCGTGGAAGAGACAAAAAAATATCAAACCAATGTGACATCTGCAAACACATGATGTATGCTACATTTTAGAACTATCTTCTTCATTTTGTTCTTAATTTACCATGTTTGTGATTCTGTTTTGATTTTGACAACTGTTCTTAAGGGGGTAATTCATCCAAAATGAAAATTCTGTCATTAATTACTCACCCTCTTGTCGTTCCAAACCTGTATAGACAGCAACGCAACTACCACATTCAAGGCATAGAAAGGTAGTGAACATCGTAATTTTATGAAGCTATGAGAATAGTTTTTGTGAGCAAAGAAAACAAAAATAACAACTTTATTCAACAATTTCTTCTTTTCCGTGTCAGTCTCCGTCATGTGTTCACAAAAGTATCATGATGTATGTGTGATTTTATTTTAAAAAATAATATTTTGCATAAAAAATGTGCTATCATGCTTTAATTGCATGACAGTGAAAGTGGTAAACAGCATGTTAAGACTTTTCATTTGATATAGAATTTAAAGCTTTTTTGTTTTATTATTATTATTATTTTACAGTTTCACATTGCCTTGTAATAGCAGTCTATTCCCATTCATACTAATTAAGTACAATCACAGCAGTGGTATCAGATATAATACTGGTAGAGCTTCAACAGCCCAGATGGTGAAAGGTTACATTATCATTTCAATAGCCCCTCTGCTGGGCTGCGAGCATAAAAGGAGGAACAGAATCCTGTCTCCCACTGAACATGTGGACTGATTAATGTGACAGTTTTACATGAATTGAAAAAAGAAAAGTTAGTTCACAACTAGATTAAAATAATGTATTACAATAAAGTAATGCAAATGAACCCTTTTTACATATCCAGGGTTTTCAAGGCTGGTTAGAATAAATATGTCAAATTTGTTGTCACTTCCTCAGCTGTTGTATAAGAAACACTCACACGCCAGCTTTAACCAGGTTTCTGTAATTTAACGCCTAGGCCTGACTGTTTTGTACAAGTGCTGTCAAATCGATTAATCGCGATTAATCATGATTAATCATAAATTAATCGCATCCAAAATACAAAATATATGTGTGTGTGCTGTGTATAGTTATATGTGTGTGTGTATATATATATATATATATATATATATATATATATATATATATATATATAATGTAAACACAGATTTTTATTTTGGATATGATTAATTGTAATTAATCGATTTGACAGCACTGTTTTGTGTACCAGTCTAAAAATTTAAGTCATGATAAAACAGAAGTAGTGATGGATCTTTTTTGGTGTACATCTGAGCTTCATCATCGGCTATGAACCATTATGGTACATTTCTGATGTGAAGAAAGAGATTCAAACTATAGCAAAAATTGAAATCTAGAGAATATTCCCTGGGTGAGGCTGTGAGGGCACAGAGATGTTCACTGAACACCTGATGACTCACATTCTGTTGTGAAAAGGGTCACAGGTTCACAGCACAAATGTGTTTCTGCTGTAAACAGAGCTCTCATCTATTCAGTTTAATGAGTGTAGGGTATCAGGCTCATAGTGTAATATCTGGATAACATTTCCTCTGCACAGTGCATCAACTCATTTAGATATGTTTTGCGAAGGCCTGGTTTATTCACTTGCTTTTCCATCTCACAGAAACATGCTTGTATGAGATGTTATTAGTCATGTAAGCACTCTATTCATGGGCAAGGACTAATGTGCTGCTCCTTGAATTTTTATTGACTGTACTTTTTCAGTTGTATTTTTGTATAGTGTATCCATTTGATATTAGGCTACTTTTGAGTAAATCAGTGGTTCTCAGTTTTGGTCCTATGGAGAGCACTCAGCACTGCACATTTTGGATATGTACCTTATTTGATAAGTCCAGTTTAGCTCATGCCCACTCATTAGCAGATCTGATGAGTTCATTATCCATTAGAAGAATTCCCAAAGTTTTCCAAACCTTTTCATTGTAGGATCGTCTAGAGAGGTATAATCATCTTGAGACCCAGCAAAAACATTTTAGAGTGAAATATGGGGAAAAAAAGAAAAGAAAAGGAACACTCCACTTTTTTTGAAAATAGGCTCATTGTCCAACTCTCCTAGAGTTAAACAGTTGAGTTTTACCGTTTTCGAATCCATTCAGCTGATCTCCGGGTCTGGCGGTAGCACTTTTAGCGTAGCTTAGCATAAATCATTGAATCTGATTAGACCGATAGCATCTCGCTCAAAAATGACCATATATAATGACGATATTTTTTCTATTTAAAACTTGACTCTTCTGTAGTTACATCGTGTACTAAGACTGACGGAAAGTGAAAAGTTGTGATTTTCTAGGCTGATATGACTAGGAATTATACCCTCATTCCGGCGTAATAATCAAGGAACTTTGACCGGCACTAAGTTTGTGTAGATGCAGAGTTGATGGCTGCGTAATATCATTGCGCCTCCTGCACCCATGGTACGGCAGCAAAATTCCTTGATTATTACGCCGAAATGAGAGTATAGTTCCTAGCCATATCGACCTAGAAAATCGTCCGTCTTTGTACACAATGTTACTACGAGTCAAGTTTTAAGTATCGAAAATCTTTGGTCATTTTTGAGCGAGATGCTAACGGTCTAATCGGAATCAGACCGGTCAGACCCGGAGATCGGCCGAATGGATTCAAAAACTGTAAAACTCCACTGTTTAGCTCTAGGGGAGTTGGAAAATGAGCCTATTTTCAAAAAAGTGGAGTGTTCCTTTAAACAAAAACATGACTGTGAAGTATATGGGTAAAGATATAATATATTATTTATTTAGAGTGAATATAGGCCTCATATGCCAATTGTTATATGGAAAGGAAAAGGAAAAAGGATAGGCCGTGACATACTGGTGTCCCATACTTGGAATTTGTGTTATGCATTTCACCCATCCAAGTGCACACACACAGCAGTAAGCAGTGAAAAAACATACACAGCCAGAGCAGTGGGCGGCCATATTTACTGTGGCAGTTGGGGGTTTTGTGTCTTGATCAAGGGTCTCACTCAGTCATGATATTGATGGTGATATTATTGTATTCTTGGTGGCACAGCAAGTATGAGCAGCCTAATGGATCTATTGAAGAAATGATGATAATGTAACTTGCAGTAAGTGAGTCACTGATTGATTTAGTATCTGCTCTGATGCATTCTATGAGTTCATTCAGTGAATAACCTGTGAAACAGGTTCATTTTCAGGTAAACAGAATGGTTGTGCTGTACTTTTTGCAGCTCACGGGTAGATTACTGCTGTAATTTGCGCCACACTTGTCATGCATCATGTCAGAAAAGTAAAAAAACATAATTTCTTTACGACTGAAGAAAGAAAGACATGAACATCTTGGATGACAAGGAGGTGAGTACATTATATGTGAATCTTTGTTTTAGAAGTGGACTTCACCTTTAAACCCTAAACTACTGTATTTATACTGTACATTTCTGGCTACAACTGCCAAATTTCAAATTTCTTTTCTTTTTTTTTTAACCAGATTTTACAGTGTGAATGTCAGGTCATGAACATTTGTATCCATTTAAATCGGACACGTTCTAGTAATTGTGCATTGTCCCTTTCACAGTATGTTCTTACCAGCAGTGGGGAGGTGTCAGTGTTCTGCCAGGCTCAGCAATATGCTTGTGCTGCTCCCGGCGTCAGTTTTCTCTGCAGTGGCGCTGGTGAATAGCCACATTCTGGTCATGATCCTGTTAAACCTCTGCCCTGCAGTCCGAAGACATACCACGTTGACTTACGTAAATCAGCATTGATTTTTTTTTTATAGTATTGATATATTTCTTTTATTTATAATTAGGATTATTTGTTTTTTTAAAACAATTTTATATGGTTTAAAACTAGCATGAAAATTGATTAACCTGTCTTGAACACATATATTGTTGACTGCTCACAGCAGTGTGAATAACCTTACAAAGCCTAAAAATGCAGCACTGGCTGTTTTGATTTCCATTTTACTGCAGATGACACGTGACCTCTCGCCGTGACCTGTAGAACTAATCTAAATCTGATTTAACTTCATCTTGTCTACATACAGAACAGACGTAAGCTCTAGAGTACGCCACAAAGTGTTCCGTTTAAAATCATTTCAACCATTTAGAACTGAGTCACCAATATGAACAGATTTTTTTAACAGTTCAAAAATTTTCTATCACCTTACACCAAACTTACACCTAAAGCTACCCCTCACAGGAAACTGTCTGCATTTTTAGATTTTTAAAAAACTTTACTCTGAATGATTTATAAGCTTATTTCCTCATGGGGACCCAAAAATGTCCCCACAAGGACAAGGATTTAGGATATTGCTATTTTTGTAGGGACATTTTGTCCCTATAACGTAAGGTTTACCAGGAGCACCCACCCACCCACCCACACACACACACACACACACACACACACACACACTGTCTGTTAGAGCCTATGTTTTGTGTATTTCTTTTATATTAGTTTCCAGTGGGGGTGATGGAGGTTGGTAATCATTATGTTTTGTTTTGATAATCATTATTATGTTAACAATTTTATGACTGCTAGTTAGATTTTCACTAACTATAAATAAACTATACTATAAACTATAATTTATAGTAAACAGACTAGTTTATTATCCAAAGCACTAGGTGTTAAAAACACACTTGCTAACGTGTTGGATTAAGGCTGCTGGCTTTTTTTAGGAACTTTATTTTACAGCTACTCTAAAAGGGCCAGTGACGTTAATACTACAGCCAATCAGATTCATCCAATCACTGAAGTTCATTTGTTGACTGTGTCGCTGTTCTTGTCAGCAGCACAAGCGCGAGAAGCGCGGCGTCAGGTGTTCAGAGGGCAGGGTATCATAACTAATATCCACCGATGGAAATGTTTTACTCGGTATGTGTAGTTTAAGGTAAGTTTTGCGATTCCACACAGTATTACATTCGCATACATATTATTAAACATCTACATCGCTACAAAATGCTCCACCTGCTCGCTGGACTTATATGCATCTACGCACTGACGTGTGTAAAAGTTGTCTATGGGCTAAATGAAAAAGGTGAGCGCTTTCTATGTACTGTAGTCCCCATTGACAAGGATACAAGTTGCCCCGTTCAGTCTCTGCCTCAAAGCGCATCGGTCCAGGAGGAGGAACTGAGAAACACCGTCATGCAACTTCGTGAGACCATTTTACAGCAAAAGGAGACAATTGTGAGTCAGTTGGGAACGATTAAAGAGCTGACGTCTAAATTGTCACGATGTGAGTCTGACTCCGAAATATTTAGGAAAATGAGTAAGGACACGATGGATGATGTGCCTAAAGATCCAAATGACACAATTGACGTTCTTGGAAAAACCATGCAGAGTCTAAAAGATAGACTGGAAAATTTAGAGGTAAGTGTTTTAATTTTAGCTATATAAGTTTATACATGTAGACGCTTTGCCACGTTCTACGTGAATGAATAAGCAAATTAAATTACTAAAATCACATTTGTGCCGGAAGTTTCTATGTCACGACTATTTTGGTAATTACGTAGAGGCGTTGAAGATTTACAGGGATTATCTCATTAGTTAGTACGTCTCTATCCCTTAACCACAAATGCCAAAGTTACTTACGATGCCCCAAGCGACAAAATGTCTGGAATGTGTCAGTGCCACTTAAATGTCAGGTGCTAATCTGAATGTGTGAAATGATGGAGCGAACGTTAACTCTAATACAATATTTTTTCACATGAAGTGGTCTTGCCATATGGTAATTCTTTGGAAACCACAGTTTATTTACCATATTCTTTTACAGTGTATGTATTCCACTGTAATGAAATATCAGCAATTGCATTTTAAAAAATTATTTGTATTTAATAACATTTAACCATGAGATCTAGCAATTAATTTTTGTCGTCAGCAAAAATGTTATTTTTATTTATTCTGCACGGTGCATCTTCAAGACATGCGTGTGGATATTTTAAAACATTCTTAAAAAAAATAAAAAAGAAATGTGTGTGTAACAATTCTGTCAGCCATATAGAAACCTCTGAAAAAAGTAACCTTTTCATTTTTTTGTTTAACTTTCTAAAGCAACAGCAAATGCGAGCCAATATCTCTGGTGCCTCCTTTCCTAATGAACTGAGAAACCTACTGCAGCGTAGACTGGAGGACTTGGAAAATCAACTGCTCAAGAAGGTCAACGAGCTTGAGGAAGAGAAGTCCCAGCTTTATAATGAGACAGTTGCTCATCGGCAGCGCACTGACAGTACCCTCAACTCACTCATGAACAGGATCTCTGAACTGGAGAAAGGTCTGCATAAAAAACTCCTATGTTCTCTAGTCATTCTTTTTTCCTGAATACAGGAGACTATGGCGTGTTTAGGACTGTAACATATTCTTCATAATTTATCTATATATTTAAAATCCATTCTTAATCATAGCTGCTCACATTACTTTTCTTAATGTTTGATTTAAAAGACTTCCAGTGCCGAGGTGGTAATCAGGCTGTTTTGTAGTCCGTCAGCATATTCCTGCATCATCCCAGAGATGTCGCAATAATAAATCATTCTTTTTGACTTTAGGAGGAGCTGGATTTAAATCACCAGAGAATTTCAAGATCTCTCTTCCTCTTCGCACAAATTACCTTTTTGGACAAGTAAAGAAAAGCCTGCCAGAAATGTATGCCTTCACTGTCTGCATGTGGCTCAAGTCAGGTTCGAGCCCTGGCATTGGAACCCCGTTTTCCTATGGAGTGCCTGGACAGGCAAATGAGATTGTACTGATTGAATGGGGCCATAACCCTATAGAACTGCTCATCAATGACAAGGTAAAGAAATAAAGTATTAAGAAGTGCAAACTTGCCATTGAATGCTATGAGGACACTGATAAATTATCTGCATATTATTAATTACATTAAACTTACACCTTCTGTATTGACATAGATGATACTAAAATTAATGTATAAGAAAACTTATGAGTATGTGTATTAACAAAACAAATGTCTTTTATACTTTTTTACAAAAATAGTTTTAAAAGTAGTACAAAAAGATGATTTATATCAACGAACTCCAAAAGCGAGAAAGCAATAAAAAAGTATCAGAGTTGTTAATATGACTTGTCTTCTGAAGTCAAATGAGCTTTGTGTGAAAAATAGAAAATGAAATCCATTTTCTGTTAATCTCTGTATCCACTGCAGCTTTAAAATCTCATTCCCACTTGTGTAAAAAATACCGTCTAGACGCATTGCACGAGGATTGACGTCACTGATGTCTAATGCCATTTGGTTCATGACCTGGAAATTTAACATGGAAAAAATATAACTGCAAATGAGATTCGAGAGCGTAAATGAAGATTTATCAGTGTACAATGATTTAAAATGGTAGTTCACCTAAAAATTAAAATTCTGTCATCATTTACTCACCCTAATGTCATTCCAACCCATGACTTTTTTTTCATACAATAGAACTCAATGGTACTCAAAACAGTTTGGTTACCATGATTCTTCAAAACATCATCTTTTGTGTTCTGCAGAGGAAAGGAGATCATACAGGTTTGGAATGACATGAGAAAATTTGTATTTTTTGAGTGAACTCTACCTTTATAACTCCACAAGAACTCCATATGGCTACATCTTGACAGATCTCATTTTGTGCTTCATGAAATAAAGTAATAATATTGCTAAAACTGTTTTTAATACCTCCTGCTGTCAAATAGGTGGCACAGCTACCTCTATCACTGAGCGATGGGAGGTGGCACCATGTCTGCATTACTTGGACTACTAGGGATGGGCTTTGGGAAGCCTACCAGGATGGCCAAAGATTGGGCTCAGGAGAAAATCTGGCCCCTTGGCACCCCATCAAGCCCGGTGGAGTCCTTATCCTGGGCCAAGAGCAGGTGAGAACAGAAGCAGAGCTGATACAGCAGTTTTTGCTGCATTCCCAGACTTCACAGTGCACAGTCACACTGTATCTGTAATATTATGCCATCCCTGCACAATGGCGTTACTGACTCATGAACTTTACACTTTAAATAAAACTTGACCTCAGGCAGTAAACAATGTCGTAGAGTTAGCGTGCACAGCCTCTAAGAGTGAATAAAAGGGGTTATTGTTGTTGTCTTAACGAGGCCTGTCGTTTATGGCCTCAACAGGACGTAGTAGGGGGGCGCTTTGATGCCACCCAGGCCTTTGTGGGGGAACTGAGCCACTTTAACGTCTGGGATCGGGTCCTGCGCTCCACGGATATCGTTGCCATGTCAAACTGCTCATCGTACATGCCTGGAAATGTGGTGGCCTGGACTGACAGTAACATCGAGGTGTTTGGTGGAGCATCAAAGTGGCCGCTGGAGCTATGCGAAGATCGGCTATTTGACAATTAAAGGTGTTTATTAGTGAGCGATATTAAATCCTTTTCTACTCAAAAACTATTCATCACTTAAAAAAAGTAGCAAATAGTTTAAAAAAATCAACTCAAATAAACTGTACATATAAATATTCTTGGATGGATTACAACATGCAGATAAATGTAACATTTCAGTTGATTCAGTTGACATATTTGTGGCTTAAGAAAATTTTCATTGCAAAAATTACTGTATCAGATGGTACTACCATGGTACTCTGATAAATACCATATCACTGAATGATTATCATATTTATGTACAGTGTATTTACATGATGCTCCATGGTACATTACCATGTCACATGTACATGCTTATTCTGTTAGAATATAGCTGCGTTCACAACATGTTGAAATTCCCGGAATTGAGATTATGACTTATAAAAAGCATTCATGTCCTCGTAATCACAATTTGTAAACTCTTATTTTTTTAAAGCCCATCATGCGGAAACGGCAGCAACTTCAGCAGTAGTTAAAATGTAGTTAAGCAGTTATTTTGGAATGTTTCCATTTATTATTTCTTGTGTTGATTATTGTTAATTTCATAACAATGCAAGAATCTTTCAATAAAAATAAACAAAAAACATACAATAAATTTGCTAACACTTTACAATGTGTCATTTGTTAACATTAGTTAATGTATTAACTAACATGAACAATGAACGATATATTATACTATTTATTAATCTTTGTTAATGTTAGTTAATAAAAATAGTCGTTGATTATTAGTTCATGTTAGTTCACAGTGCATTGACTAATGTTAACAACTTAATGTTAGCAAATGCTGAAATTAATATTAACTAAGATTAATAAATGCTGTAGAAGTATTGTTCATGCTTAGTTCATGTTAACTAATGTTAACTTATGAACCTTATTGTAAAGTGTTACCATACATTTTAATGATGCTAGCACAAAGATAGTACAGAATAACTTTCTAATGCCCTACTAAATAAACTATAGAAAGTCATAATTCCAATTCTGAGGACATGAACAGCTTTAAGTAGGACATCCTGGGTTGTCATCTAGAAATAATTATTACGACACAGCGTGAACGCAGCAAAAGCTTTTAAATCAAAACAGAGCGTGTTCTCATGGCTTTCCGTGTCCTCTTTGAGTGTGCATTGTTGCCCTGTGGTTTTAGAGAGCCTATCATGCTAATGCTTTATTACAAAGCTGTTTTTGATGTAAGAATAAGGAGATAGATTGTTTAAGAGGAACACTTTTGGATCTTGTGTTGTACAAAAGTATAAAATGTAGACTTTGGTGAGGGAAATCCATTAAAAGTGGTGCCGTTAGCCTGTTTAGCATTACTGCATGCCGCCAGAGCTAATAATGCACCACAAATTCTTCTTTTTAAAATCTGTCGTAGATTCAAAAAGTCAAAAGTTTACATCCACCTTGTAGAATCTGCAAAATATTAATTATTTTACCAAAATAAGAGGGATCATTCAAAACACGTGTTATTTTTTATTTAGTACTAACCTGAATAAGATATTTCACATAGAAGACATTTACATATAGTCCACAAAAAAAAAATAATAGTTGAATTTATAAAAATGGCCCCATTCAAAAGTTTACATACGCTTGATTCTTAATACTGTGTTGTTACCTGAATGATACACAGCTGTTTTTTGTGTAGTGGTAGTTGTTAATGAGTCCCTTGTTTGTCCTGAACAGTTAAACTGCCAACTGTTCTTCAGAAAAATCCTTCAGGTCACACAAATTCTTTGGTTTTTCAGCATTTTTGTGTATTTGAACCCTTTTTGAAAATTTTTGAATTTGAAGATCAGGGTAAATTTATCTTATTTTGTCTTCTCGGAAACATGTAAGTATCTTCTCTAGCTTCTGAAGGGCAGTACTAACTGAAAAAAAAAAATATATATTTATGAAAACTAAGAAAAATATACACATCTTCATTCTGTTCAAAAGTTTACACCCTGGCTCTTAATGCATCGTTTTTCTTTCTGGAGCATCAGTGAGCATTTGAACCTTCTGTAATAGTTGCATATGAGTCTCAGTGTGAAAAGATGGATCTCAAAATCATACAGTTATTGTTGGAAAGGGCTCAAATAGACAAAAATGCTGGAAACCAAAAAGTTTGTGGCACGTGGAGGATTTTTCTGAAGAACATCAGGCAGTTTAACTGTTCAGGACAAACAAGGGACTCATAAACAACTATCTCTAAAAAAAAAAAAACAGCTGTGGAGCATTCAGGTAACAACACAGTATTAAGAATCAAGTGTATGTAAACTTTTGAACGGGGTAATTTTTTATAAATTTAACTATTCATTTCTCTTGTGGACTATATGTAAATGTCTTTTATGTGAAATGTTTTACTCAGGTCAGTACTAAATAAAAAATAACATGCATTTTGTATGATCCCTCTTATTTTGGTAAAAAATAATTACAATTTTGCATATTCTACAAGGTGTATGTAATCTTTCGACCTCAGCTGTAATTATTAAAAATATTGAGAATCAACTCTTTTTAGAGTCTAAAGCCCATCTCTGTTTACGCTGACTGAATTACCCACTGAAGATTGTAAATGCTTTAACACTGTCAGATATTTTGAAGACAGTTAATGAACTGTGAATTATGTTGCAAGGTCTGTTTCTTGAAATATATTATCATATTTTTATACCCTGTTTTTAAAAATGAAACATTTTTCAGATGTGTAATCTAGTTTTGTTTGTTATGGAATGTCAGGATACCCATATTTTGTTTAAAAGCCTTTTTTGCTTACTGTGCCAATTATTCAGGGATTGCTTGACACTGCTAACCCGTGATTGCCAATGAAAAATAAAGTTTGCTTAGAAGTCTTTTTATTACTCTGTCTCCATTTTTTTCTACTGATATATTTTCCTTTATGGTTTTGTGTGTCATCTCAGCACCAATAAATAAAAAAATAAAATTTGTAATAGAACAAATTTTCTTTACAGCAGACATTGTTCATTGACCTTGCTTGTTTGTGCCAGAGGTGATTTTCTCTCTAAACCTACCAAAATATATTGTAGAAAATTACTATTTAAAGTACGACAACAAAGTAGAACTATTTTCTGAATGTAACCTCTGCAGATATAAATGTGGCTGAGGTCAAAAAATGGAAGGAGAGCATGTAATCACTGCTCTGACGGACAGGTGGCTCTGAGGGCATTAGCCTGTCTTAAGGGGATAAGATCAGCCCCAAGCCAAAGCTCGTGTCACAGAGGGACATTATACAAGACTGCACAATCAAACTATTTAAAAAAAGAAAATGACCTTCAGAGAGGTGGAAATGATGATATAAAGCTCACGGGTGGTGGTACGTTCAGTATTTACTTTGTAAAGTTGGGAAGGTCTTCAGTTTCTAGATAGAAAACAGCTGCATCTCTGTGACCTTCACCTACAGGGGGAGAAAATCTCCAGCTTCCTCACAGCTCACATCCTTGAGATGATTAACAATGTTTACTTGTGCTCTGCCAAATGCATTTCAGTCACACATCAACGTTATAAGCTTAAAAGTGAAGTAGATATTGGATTGAATTACTGAACGATGTGTGAATTCTGAAAAGCAGAATTAATCTGAATAAAGAAGATTATGCTTATTAATAAAGCTTAAAGTATTATATTTTAGTACATATACATATTTTAGTAAGGTAGATGTTAAGTTTATATGGGGTGGAATTAAGGGATCTAAAATCTGTACTGATAAAAAGCCAATATGCTATTAATATGCATACTAATAAACAACTAGTGCATAGCAAGAATTGGTCCCTAAAATAAAGTGTTAACAAAAAAGTTTGTGGTTGTTATTATAAGATTTATTAATATGAGCAAAAAGAAAATTGTGTTTACTGAATTTATTCAATTTAATTATGATGTTTACGTGAAAAAATTTATAATATCTCAAAGGAGTAGCAGTTTAAAACCAGTCTAATATAATAATAAATTATTTTGGGTCATTGAGTTTTTTTATTTTTTGAATTGTTTTATTAAGATAAGGATGCATTAGAAAATGCATGAAATTTATTAAAAGGGACATTAAAATAATTTATAATTTTACAAAAGATTTATATAATATTTTAAATAAATGCTATTCTTTTTACTCTTTCTATTCATCAAAAAATCCCTATGTGTGTGTGTGTGTGTGTGTGTGTGTGTATGGGCCATTCTACAGAATTGTGTCCCACAACCAAAAAACACATTTAATCCTTTAACTGTCACTCCCAATCTTGAACATAGACATGAAAATGCACTATCAAAGGTACATTTTTATAATTCATAAACAAAAACATTTTGTAATATGTTTTTGATGTACAATTTCCATGGTAATGCAATGTCTGATTTTCTGAAATGGTTTTTAAAGGATGAATTTTGAGATTTTAAGTGTTCAGTTGATATATAATTTCTTAAGATTTCTATTGCGTAATAGGGAGAAAGGCAACGAAGAACGTCTTTTTGTGACAAAGGTCAGAACTGCTGTTATGATGTAGATTTTTGAGGTGCACTCTTGTCATAAATTGATCTATTACTTTTTTTCTACATAATTTGTAACACAAAAGAGTGGTAAAATATCTATTTAGGAGTCTTAGACCTTCCCAACGATATACAGTTTGTCATGATTAGATTCGAATTTATTTGTAATATGGTGAAGTAAACTTAGGCGTCCCACAGAGTGGACGGTGACAGTTAAAGGGTTAAAAAGCATTTAAGTATTCAAATCTTAGATGTTTACTAAGATCCTTTTATTATCTATTGAAACCCACAATATTATTTAAAATATCAGTAGGCTAAATAAATATAAAATCATCATTTAGTGTGTACTTGCAGTTGGGAGGTGGCTGTCCCAAACCCTAACCCCTAAATTTCAACTTATGAACATGATATTGAAATAATTTTTGCATTTTATTCCATTGTTGTTTTTAAAAATTCCTTTTTTGATTTTTTCAAAAAACTTAAGTTGAAAAAAAAAGTATTTTATCTTTTCTTTGTAAATTATGAAAATTTATGTAAAAAATGTGTCCTGCATTTTTATGTCACTACTGAAACAGTGTATGTTTTAGTCCATTGGCTGAGACTGATTTTAACTACACCCAGTGTTGCCAAGTTTGCAGTTTTCAATGGAATGAGAGGGCGACATCTGGGGCCAGTTGCACCAGCTGGACGTACACCCGGTTGTAAGACTAGGATGGACGTAAAATGCACTTTAAAGGGGTCATCGGATGCCCATTTTCCACAAGTTGATATGATTCTTTAGGGTCTTAATGAAAAGTCTACAATATACTTTGGTTAAAAATTCTCAATGGTAGTGTAAAACAACACTTTTACCTTGCCAAAATCAGCTCTGCAAAACTCATCTAATTCTGGTCGAGGCTGCTTTAAATGCAAATACATTGCCCCCTCCCTAAGAGGTTCCACAGCTAATGCTGACACTTCTGAAGGCATTGGCGCAGCTTCTCTGACGAGGAAGGCCTCTGGAGCAGACTTGAGACCAGACGGGAACTCTGGAGCAGGCTTGAGATCAGACGGGAGCTCTGGAGCAGGCTTGAGATCGGACGGGAGCTCTGGAGCAGACTGGTGAACAGACGTGGCCTCAGGGGTTGATTTGTGAACAGACATGGCCCCAGGAGCAGACTGGTGAACAGACGTGGCCTCAGGGGTTGATTTGTGAACAGACATGGCCCCAGGAGCTGACTGGTGAACAGACGTGGCCTCAGGAGCTGAGTGTGCAGCCCACACACACCAAAAGGCCACCGCCATAATAGAAAGAGCAGCGGCAGGTGACAGGACATCATTAAAGGAGGGTTCTGACGATGTTGATGGTACTGGGATGTTTGAAGATCGCCCTGACACTAGTGGTGGGTCCACCACGCTGGCCATCATGACTGGCCGTGCCCTTGGGGTGTTGGATGAGCTGTGACTTGACTCTGGGCCGTTGGACGGGGCGTGACTCCACCTTGAGCCATCAGACGAGACGTGATTTGGCTCTGGGCGGTCAGACGGGACGTGACTTGGCTCTGGGTGGTGAGACAAAACGTGACTTGGCTCTGGAGATACGGCTGTGACTTGACTTGGCTTTGCTGGAACAGCTGTGACTTGACTTGGCTTTGCTGGAACAGCTGTGACTTGACTTGGCTTATGGAGGTCAGCTGTGGATTGACTTGGCTTGGGAATAACAGTAGCAACTTGACCTGGCTCATGAAGATCTGCTGTAACTTGGCTTGATTCAGGAACAAGAGCTGTAACGTGACTTGACTCGTGGGGAACAGCTGTGACTTGGCTTGGCTCGTGGGGCACAGCTATGTCCTGGCGTGACTCATGGAGAACGATAGCTGTGTCTTGGCTTGGCTCATGCAGAACAACAGCTGTATCTTGACTTGGTTTATGGGGAACAGCTGTGTCTTGGCCGGACTCATGGAGCACAGCAGCTTTGGCTTGACCTGACTCAGTTGCTTGACCGGACTTAGAAGCTTGACCTGACCCTGGAGCTTGACCGGACTCTGAAGCTTGACCTGACCCTGGAACTTGACTTGAACCTGGAACTCGACTGGAGTTGGAAGCTACCGCTGTAACATGGTTTGACTCTGGAGCGGCAGCTGTAGCTTGACTTGACACAGGAGACACAGCTGCAACTTGACCTGACTCTGAAGATGCACCTGCAGCTTGACTTGGCTCTGCGGCTTGACTTGGCCCTGGAACAACAGCTGCAACTTGACTCGAATCAGGGGTAGCTGCCGTGACGTGAGGGAGAGCCACTTTAGCTGCCCATACCGCCATTAGGGGTGAGTCCAGCACATGGGCCATCATGAGGCGTGGCTTGGAGACAGTGACCATCTTGTGGAGTGGCTCTGGGATGGTGGCCAGCTTGTGAACTGGCTTGGAGGTGGCGGCCATTTTGTGGACTGGCTTAGGGACGGCAGCCATCTTGTGGACTGGCTCTGGGAAGGCGGCCATCTTGTGGACTGGCTTTGGGATGGCGGCCATCTTGTGGACTGGCCCTGGGATGGGAGCCATCTTGTGGGGTGGTTGTGGGAAGGCGGCCATGACAGGTGCAGGCTCTGGACGGGTGGCCATGACAGGTGCAGACTCTGGACGGGCAGGCATGGCGTGAGCAGGCCCTGGAGCGGCAGGCATGGCGTGAGCAGGCTGTGGCTTGGCTGACGTGGCGTTAGCGAGCGCTGGCTTGACAGACGTGGCGTTAGCGGGCGCTGGCTTGACTGACGTGACGTTAGTGGGCGCTGGCTTGACTGACGCAGGAAACATAGCTCCAGCTTGACTTGACACAGGAAACACAGCTGCAATCTGACTTGACTTGGAAACTTGACTTGACTCGGGAAACACAGTTGCAACTTGACTGGACTCGGAAACTTGATTTGACTCAGGAAATGCAGCTGTAACCTTATATGGCTCTGGTATGAGCCTCGAGCGAAGAGCGCGGACCCTCGCATCTAAGCCTTGCTCTTAATGGCTCATTCACACCGTCACAGAACACCTCAATTTGAATACAGTCCGGGAGGGTGGAATAACTGGAAATTGAGAGAAACTCACGGGTGTATTGATCCAGTGTGTGTGATCTCTGTTTGATTCTGCATAGAATTACGTCTGTGGCCATATCGGTTGATTGTCCGGGTGAAAAGCTGCTGGATCCTGTTGTGACGGATTGTTCTGTAACAGGGAATGAGAGGCGAGAGGCGAGCGGATCCATCTGCAAGCTTTTATTAAAGGGGCGAGACAAAAACATGGTAGTACAGGCAGGGTCAAACGGGAGCAAACGGGAATAACACAGGCAAGACGTAGAGAATAATCCAAAAAACGAGAAAGAGTCCAAAGGGCAAGCGGCGAACAGTCGAAAACGGGGAGCCAGGCGAGGGAATCAAACACGAGGAACTAGAAACCAGAGAAACGCTAAACAATGGGAAAACACTAACAACAATCCGTGACATGAACTGGGAAAGTCCGGGGCTTTATAAAAACCTGATTGGTCACGGGGGCTGACGCAATCAGTGCGGTGGAGGATGGGAGATGCAGTCCGAAGTGCAAAGTAACAGTCAGAGTGCAATGAAAAGGTGAGAGTGACATCTGGTGGTGAGCGGTCCGCAGAGCACCGACCAGATTCGTGACACCATCCAATAATCGCAGTAAATTTTGTGCTTACTTTTTAATCAGAAATAACGTATCAGCTTTCAAATTCTGTCAATTCTATCACAAAATACAATTTATAAAGGTGGTTTTTCAGCCACAGAAAGACGTCAGTAGGCTAAAATGCTAACATTGTCACGTAAATTCACATTTACCTCAGGAAAGACATTCGTTGTACACAAACTCGATAGTCAGCTAAAAAAAATAACTCTAGAAAGAAGCATTGTATTACATGGCTCTCAGTTGGTTCAGGTCATACTTAGAAGGGAGAGGTTATGTGAGTATAGGAGAGCATCAGTCCATGACATGTGGAGTCCCTCAAGGCTCAATTCTTGCGCCACTCTTGTTTAACCTGTATATGCTCCCACTAAGTCAAATAATGAGAAAGAACCAAATCACAGCTATGCTGATGATACCCAGATTTACCTATCCTTATCACCAAATGACTACAGCCCCATTGATTCCCTCTGCCAATGCATTGATGAAATTAACAGTTGGATGTGCCAGAACTTCCTTCAGTTAAACAAGGAGAAAACTGAGGTCATTGCATTCGGAAGCAAAGAGGAAGTTCTTAAGGTGAATGCATACCTTGATGCTAGGGGTCATACAACCAAAAATCAAGTCAGGAATCTTGGTGTGATTCTGGAGTCAGACCTTAGTTTCAGTAGTCATGTCAAAGCAGTAACTAAATCAGCATACTATCATCTCAAAAACATTGCAAGAATTAGATGTTTTGTTTCCAGTCAAGACTTGGAGAAACTTGTTCATGCCTTTATCACAAGCAGGGTGGATTATTGTAATGGTCTCCTCACCGGCCTTCCCAAGAAGACCATTAGACAGCTGCAGCTCATCCAGAACGCTGCTGCCAGGATTCTGACCAGAACCAGAAAATCTGAGCATATCACACCAGTCCTCAGGTCCCTACACTGGCTTCCAGTTATATTTAGAATTGATTTTAAAGTACTTTTACTCATTTATAAATCACTCAATGGCCTAGGACCTAAATACATTGCAGATATGCTCACTGAATATAAACCTAACAGACCACTCAGATCATTAGGATCGAGTCAGTTAGAAATACCAAGGGTTCACACAAAACAAGGGGAATCCACTTTTAGCTATTATGCTGCCCGCAGTTGAAACCAGCTTCCAGAAGAGATCAAATGTGCTAAAACATTAGCTACATTTAAATCTAGACTCAAAACTCATCTGTTTAGCTGTGCATTTACTGAATGAACACTGTGCTTCGTCCGAACTGACTGCATTATGTATAATCATTTTCTGTTTTTAACTGTCTTAAATTTATTTTAAATCAATTTTTAAATTATTAAATCAATCAGTTTTTTACATTTTACATTTTTTGTTTTATTGTTGTGATCAATGTTTTTATAATTGTTCTATTTTCTTTTTTTGTGATTATTGCTTTTATTATTGCTTTTATGATTATTCTACTTACTTTTATGTAAAGCACTTTGAATTACCTTTGTGTATGAAATGTGCTATATAAATAAACTTGCCTTGCCTATATTCATTATATTTTACTGAACCTGCCGTCTTTATTTTTAGTGTTAGTCTGAAGAAATATGTCATGGGAATGTGCAGGGAGACCTCAGATTCAGAAACGCGGACTTGTTAGGAAATATTTAGTTAATGAAATTATTTCGCGAGCAATTCAGTTTTATATTAGTAGTTGTAGCCATTGCAGCGTGGATGTCGTCTCAGCTATCACTGCGGGAGAATGTGTTTGCGTGGACGCGCATAGTCTACGCCTGGCGTAGTAGCGCCTGATCGCGGTTTTAGCTGGTGCAACAGGTGTAAATATTTACAGTTGGACGTTGCAAAGACAAGCGTAGGGCTTACACCCAGCTTTTTTTACATCTAGCTGGTGCAACCGGCCCCTGGTGGTGAGCGGACCGAAGGCCACCGGCCAGATTCGTGACATAATAATAGTGTTTGGTTCAATGTATATTCAAACTATCTTTCGTTTGTTATGAAGTTTGGAATCAGTATGATAAATTTTTTGCCTTTTACAAAGAAAAATTGGATTCAAAATACAACAAATCTCAAAAATTACACTTCAAATATTGTTAACATTTTAACTGTTATCGATTTACCTTTGAAAATTCTTAATCGGTCAGTATATAACCCTTCTAATAAATTATATATAACTATGTTTCGGTAGTGACAAATTTGGGGAGAGGACAAATATTCCAAAACAATATGAGAATTAACTCCACAATTACTAGAAATGTTTACCTTGGATATTATTTGTATATTTGCATAAATTTGTGAAAAAAGACATTTTTTTCAAGAAATTTATTTCACAATATTATTGTTTGTACTGTATTTTATTTAAATAAATACAGCTTTGGTGAAAAAGAGACTTCTTTCAAAAAAAAAAAAAAAAAAATGTTCCGACCACAAACTTTTGATCGGTAGCATAAGTTATTACAAGTTTTACTAACTGGATGACTGTTTCCTTGTGGGAATACTAAAACATGGAAACAAATCTTTGCTAAACTTTTGTAAAGAAACATCTTCAAGTCTTTTCACATACATATGACTCCTGCTACACTTCCAAGGGCAAGAATAATGCCTCAGCTACTTTTGAGCTGAAGGGCATAGTTATTACTAGACGTATGATGCATTGCTCATCTGTAGCCTTTAACCTAGAGAGGTATTTTGCAGTCCCTTGTGGAGCTGTAATTCTTGTCTTCCTGGTACCTCACAGTGCAGATGGCAAATGTCATTGATCATCACAGCAGGAATATACAGGTCAGACTCATTCATTCCAGGAGAAAGAGCTCTAGGTCTTAGACAAGGAAGCTTATGCTCATAATCACTCGCAAAGAAATATGATCGTTCTGTACAGCGCTGTGTTTTGTACATTTAGGTCAGGCTTAAAATTGTAACAATATTCCAAGGCACGCTTGTTGAACTGCATGCAATTGCTCTAACCTCATGTACTTTTTTACTTTTAAAGATTCATCACCAGTGTCAACATCCATTAGGATCTCAAGGAGTTTAGCATTAACAAATGGAACCGTCATGAAGTAAACCTTGAAAACCACTCAAGTACAAACTAAAAGAGCAGAGAAAGCATTAATGCGTTCACAATGACAGAGAAGAGTGAATCAGATGAGAAAAAGCTTTCAATGGTCCTGTTTTGTGTTGATTCACAGACCTAGTCTTTTTCTGTCTTATTTTCGAGATTGTAGATCACATAGCAAAATATTTCAAATGAAAGATAGATTTTTAATGAATACTTCAAGCGTAATGTAGACGAGGCAATCAGGGTTGGGTGCTGTAGGACGTCTCTAGTTGTTGAAGAAGAGGCTGGGCTTCATTTGTTTTAGAAGCAGGAGAATTATCCTGTAAGGTGAGAGACGCATCTTTGGCATGCAGCTCGATTTCTGTGAAGGAGAGATAATTCATATCTGCCGTCTAAAAACACACAAAAAGAGAAAACGACATTTATTAGAATTGGTGATGACACCTAAATACATATTCTCTTATATCAGATTATATATAATCTGATACAAAAATCTTAAAATTACATTTCAAAAAAATTACATTTTAAGAGAGATGTGCAGACCTGTCATTTCTCATTTCCTTCATAAACAGAAATCTTTACTGGAAAACTAGTACAACTAGTAGTAAAATATGACATGAATGAAAATGAGTTTTTATGAAAAGTGCAAATTAGATTTTTCCAGGAGGATTGGCAGTTGCATAAACAGCCACTATGTTCGCCAAAAAAAGAAAAAAAATTTACCCGCAATGTTTATGAGATTTTTCATCGTAACAGATTTGGAGAAATTTAGCATTACATCACAGTGAATGGGTCAGAATGAGTGTCTAAACAGCTGAAAAGGCATCAATGTTCCACAACTAATCCACACGACTCTTGTCCATCAATTAATGTCTTGTGAAGCGAAAAGCTGCGTGTTTGTAATAAACAAATCTATCATTAAGACGTTTAAAATACAGCTCATCTGAATCAGAAGAGATCAACACCATCTTGAAGATAATGATTTGCAGATCAAGCACCATCAGCAAAAACAGTTCTACACAAATATGTTAATGGATTTTGATGTGAGAGGGCAACAGAGATTAAAGGATTTTTTTTTCACTGTAGGAAACTTTATGGATTATGGACTTGTATTTTGTCCAAAAAATGATACTTTAAATGTAAAACATCTTAATGATGGGCTTCTTTTTTTAAATACGTAGCTTTTCACTTCACAAGACAAGCTATTTGAATTCTCATTCTGACTGCTCCTATTCACTACAGAGGATCCATTGTTCAGCAAGCGATGTAACACAAATTTTCTTCAGATCTGTTCCGATGTGTTCCCAATCTTGGATGGCCTTATGATGAGCAAATGTTTAGCAGATTTTCATTTTTTGGGTGAACTATTCTTTTAAGACTGTGTATTAAGAGCTAGCCTGACCAACTAGCAATTAACCAATGTCTAATCTGGCTTGATATTCTGTTAAATTTAACATTTCAACACTTATTTAACTAATCAGGATAAGGTAATTAAAAAGATGCTTTTAAAAAAGACAATTTATTCTAACTTTTAAGATTAAAGAATCAACTTTAAAACCATCCTAGAGGTCAGAAATGGTTTCATAATTGCATCACCTTTAAATATATCATAGTAAGTATTTAGCTCATACCTTATTTTAAGAGTAGTTATACTTCACAAAGAAAGAAAGAAACACTGACTCATTGCTTGAATGACAATTTTAGAGGACCCAGATGAACAAAAAAAAAAACCCTCCAACAAAGGTTGTTTCATTAAATACTTTCTGGTCTATGTCAACCTCTAGTGGACAAACCTGAATGTTACACTTCATTAAAAGCATTTCCACAAAATGCTTAAATACATGTTCACATTATAATCTGTTCTTGTTCTCTTTTCTGATCTGAATCACTCACCAGAGCCTTAGACATGAGAGATTGCTGTCGTGGACGACACACTGTCACAAAGATGAATATGAGAGTAGAAACAATCACTGCAGTGCAGGGCAAAATGAAGATGAGACTCACCGCTAGGGGGAAAAAAGTAAATATACATATGAGAGTGAATGTAAAACAGATAAATAGCAAATAAAGATTAGTGGGAAATAGCAATGCATGAGTCACAATCTAATATTTGATGTGATACTGTTTTTACTGTTTATAAGCAGGGGCTTATATATTTTCTTGATTATTGTAAGCAGTTTTGCAAGGTCCATGTATGCAGTCACATAGGCCTAAATTAAAGAAATTAAAGGAGAAGTTCACTTCCAGAACAAAAATTTACAGATAATTTACTCACCCCCTTGTCATCCAGGATGTTTGTGTCTTTCTTTCTTCAGTCGTAAAGAAATCATGTTTCTTGAGGAAAACATTCCTGAATTTTTCTCCATATAGTGGACTTCTATGGTGTCCGTGAGTTTGAACTTCCAAAATGCAGTTTCAATGCAGCTTCAAATGTCTCTAACGATCCCCGCTGAGGAAGAAGGGTCTTAACCAGCAAAATGATTGGTTATTTTCTAAAAAAAAAAAGTACAATTTATATACTTTTTAACTTCAAACGCTCATCTTGTGTAGCTCTGTGATGCGCATGTGAACTCTGGGTCAATACAGTTAGGGTATGTGGAAAAACTCCCATCTTATTTTCTCCTCCAACTTCAAAATCGTCCTACATCGCTGCAGAAGTACCAACCCAGTGTTTATGTGGAAAGAAAATCAAACGCCCTTTACAAAAAAGGTAAAACAGTGATGTAGGAAGATTTTGCAGTTGGAGGAGAAAATGAGATGGGAGTTTTCCGATGTACCCTAACTGTATTGACCCGGATTACACAGAGTTCACATGCGCATCACAGAGCTAGACAAGTCGAGCGTTTGAAGTTAAAAAGTATATAAATCGTACATTTTTAAAAAAAATAACTGATCGTTTTGCTAGATAACACCCTTCTTCCTCAGCTTTTAAAAGCCATTTGAAGCTGCATTTAAACTGCATCTTGGAAGTTCAAACTTGCAGACACTATGGAAGTCCACTATAACATTATGGAGAAAAATTCTGGAATGTTTTCCTCAAGAAACATATTTTCTTTACAACTGAAGAAAGAAAGACATTAGAAAGAAAGAGTAAATTATCTGTAAATTTTTGTTCTGGAAGTGAACTTCTCCTTTAAGTTAATTTGTTTTACAAGTAATCTTTATGACGACACACTTTTGGCCTAAGCGACTTGGACCAGGGACAGCTGTACCACGTGACCGCCGCCAGGCTCATTTTGGCACTACTTAGGCGCTAACTTCGAGTCCAAGTACATAGAAAGCTATGAGTGAAATGTCACGTCTTGTTATCTCGGAATTACGGTAATTACGACATGGTGTGAAGGCAGCATAATTTGTTCACTCAAAGTTTAAAGGGTATTGCACAAAAATGACTTATTTCATCACTTTCGCCAAAGGACAAACGGCGCATTGCATTTCCGAGCAACGCACCGTGGTATTGTTTTGTTTCTGTGTGAATCAGTATTTTGAACCAGTCGGTTGAATAATGATTCAGTGACTAGCTCATTAAGACAGTCATTGTCCCCACCTATTGGCTAAACAACATACTATAAAAAACACTAAAGAAAAACAAACTGTCATTCTGTCTTAAATGTGAAAAACAGTGAAAATCTGAGTACTAACAACTTGACCAATCAAATTTGAGGACTTGCACTAGTCTGTTGTATAAAGGAGCTTATGTTGTCTCTAATGTTGTTTTAAAATGAGCTAATTATTACTTCACCCCTATTTTGCAACCTGTGATGAGCCATAAAATTTTCTCAAAAACCTGAAGGTCAAAATGCTATACTGTTGGGTAATTCAGACATCTTCATGCTGAGGCTGAATGAATCATGAATGAACAATGAGTGGTCCAAAGCTACACAACTGGTGCTGTTTGGCTCCAAACGTGGTCATGCACAGTATCCTCATGCAAACAGTGATTTTTAATGGTCATGCTTATTCACATGGTTCATCTTTCCATGCATTTAAAAGGAAAGTTCACACAAAAATGCTGTCATCATTATGTATGTCCCCATACATTTGTCCCCATTCACTTTTATCACAAAGAAACAACTTTTGACATTATGCTAATTTGCATTTTTGTGTCATTATAAGTTCCAGTTTTGCCACAACATAAGGAATATGACACTTTATAGGCAAAACAAGGATTTCCACTTAATACAGGAAAAACTTTAAAGTTACTCTTCCAGTGGATTTAAAAAAGATAAATTGTTTGAGATAAATGTATTATACTTACGGCTGCTCTGCACATATATGTTGTAGGATGTCTGGAGTTTGCTTATATTGTTTCTCACACTCAGGTCGAAGCAGTACGTTCCTACTGATCTGAAGGTGTAGTTCAGATTAAATATGTTCCCATAGAGCCTGACTAAATTGCAGGACGTTGGACTGGGTGTTTGGCAATCAGACAAAACTCTCCAGCACAGCCAAACCGGAGGACTACACATGTCACAAACAATAGAAAAAATAATAAAAAGTCAAGCCTGTTGACTTTTTACAGGATAATGGAGAATAAAAGATTATATGAACAAATGATAGACCTCCCAAATAATCTTTTACTTTCTTGCAATACATTTACCTTCCTCCAACGTGAAAGGACAGACTGCTGCTCTGGTCCACGTTATAAACTGAAGGGCCTTGCAATTCAACGCTCTTTATGGCATCTATAAAACAAAAGATGACACCTTTGACATGTTAACACCACTGGTAATATATAAAGTGTCAGTTAAGAGAGATAATGATTCTGCACCCACCTAACACAGTCAAATCTACAGAGTACAGGCCAGTCATTCTGGAATGTTGGGGTGTATCGGTTTCAATACTCAGTTGAAATGTGTAGTTCCCTGGAAAGGTGTAGTAAAACTCCACAAAAGGCTCTGGGCTTTTACGCACTTCCCTAAAAAACAATGATAACTGTAAAGGAAACTATTTCAAAGATAAGCATTTAGTTTAGTAAAATTGATTTATTTGTGTTTATATAACAATCACCCATTGCCTAAGTCCCATGTGTATATGAAAGTGACAGAGCGCAGGTTATGTCTCGGGTCAAAGAGCTCAAATGAAACCATGGTGGGTACGTAAGATGCCAGCTTCCCACTATCCCGCAAGTAAGTTGAATTCCCTTCCTTCTGACGAAAAATGACCTTTCCTTTGACATTTCCTATGGTGAAATAAAAACAATGTAACCACCAAGTAACCACGTCAAAAGACATAAGAAGACTAGTCAGCTTACCAGATAACTGATGGGATAACTCGTCAGGTATCTCAAAAGCAAGAGAGGCAATCACTGAGAGAAAAGTGTGAACCAGAACACTCCGGATCCGGAAGGAATTCAGTCTGCAGCTTGAAATATAAACATTCAACATGAATATAAAAACTGAAGAGTAAGGAATTAGTCATAATAGAAAAACATACGTTTATATCCATTACACAGAACTATAAGCTATACATACCAGTTCATGTGGACTCGTCAGCTTGGATCTCTAAATGATTGCAGACGACAGCTTGTGACTTGTTAAAGTATGACTTAGTCAAGCTTTTAATGTCTTTCACGCTGTTTGGTAAAGGCTTGAAATCATATCCACGTGTTGAATCCTTATGCTCATCTGAATAATGATGTGTGTTGTGCTGTCAAAGAAAACATAATTCATGCAGAAACATGACTAATTCACAAGCCCACTCTTCTACAGACTTCTGGATAGATTTTAGAGGACGTGCGAAAGTCTCATAACTTTTAAAGCTTCCCTGGTGAAAAAAAACAGAATATGCTGGTAGGTATGTTTTGATGCTGGGGTGCTGGTTAGGTATGTTTTGATGCTGGTTTAAGCTGGTCCTTAGCTGGTTTATGCTGGTCCTTAGCTGGTTTATACTGGTCCTTTGCTGGTTTATGCTGGTCCTTAGTTGGTCATGTTGCTGGTCAAAGATATATAAACTGGTGCTAGTAGACACATTTTTTACCACAGTAAGAATTTCTCAGGAACTCTATAGTACAAAACAAACGGCCACAAAGTGGCGCTGTAAGAAGTTAAATGTTTTATCACTTTCACGGATTATCATTCATAATCTGATACCGCATGAATTTGATATCAGTCTTCGATATACACATCACTCAAACTCTTATTCTTGTTAGGGTACCAGTTTCAGCCCGTAAGTGCAGAAAATGATTTACTCAGAGAGAAATGGAAAGGGAAATTTGCAAACAAATGTAATACCAATATGAGATAGTCGATAGTTGTCATCGATGTCATTGGTTATCACAATATTTGTAAACCTATCAGTGTAGTATTACAAGGTTTATTTATTTTAAAACGACCAAGACCAAGTGTTTTATTTTTAATTTTTAATTTTAATTTTTTTTTTTTTTTTTTTGCTTTTGACAATGAATTAACTAACAAAATAAAAATTAACAGTGAATTCAAGACCCTTGTTTTATTATTTTTTTAATTTGTTTTAAGATAAAATATTATTTTTCAGTGTAACGGCATAATTAACATATTCACAGTGCAAAATACATAAACGTTCAGTCCGAATATCTTTAACTAATATCTTAAAAAAAAAAAAAAAAAACATACACACAGTAACAAATAACAACAGTGCAGGGGGAAACAATATAGGACTTTCATTTCTGTTTGGCCGTAGAAAGCTCTGACGTCACGGATCCCACCTTTCCACGTGTGGCTTGAGGTCGCGCCGAAAGGTTTCATCCTCCTTCAGTGCATCAGTGTGGTATCGTGTTCTTCCCGAGAGCGCCCGAGCGCTCTGTTCTCTGCCGCTTCACACACGTTAACAGGTGGGACGAAAACACAGCTTTACGATCTGAACGGGGAAAGTTGAATCAAACACTTTGTCACCAAGGACGTTTGGAGAATACCTGCAAAAATGTCTCGAACCACGGAGGACGTGAACAAACTCACCGAGAGCACATATAAGGTAACGTCGGTTTAAACTGCGTTTATCTTGTTGGTCATTGATAACCTGTTATTAAGTCAGCCCCGTTTATATGTTTTATTTCGCACTGACCACTTGAGATTAAGCCCAGTACATGTAGCCTTGTTAAAGTTGTGTTGGTTTGTTAAATAATGAGGTATTATTTTATGGCACTTTTATATATTGTCATTAAGATAAGCGTAAGTTGTGCAATAGAGGCATGAGTGCAATTTAAAGTGATTCAGTTGGGTTTCTGGGTTGAGTTAAGAAACCAGTTTGTGCTGAACTGTTTCTGTTATTGCATACCTGACTGTTCATTGTTTTGCTAAGGGTGTGTTCTTGGGAATTAGCAGAGGAACTGCCCAGAATTACATTACAGAAGGGCATTTCAACAGAGACCCAGAGGGCCCTTTACTTAAGCAGGACTTTGATCTCATAGGCAAAATAATTTGAATAATAAATCAATAATTAAAGGAAGATATTTTTAGCTACAGTATAGGTATTTTTAGAACCTGTGTTGTAACATGAATTTCTGTATTTTACTGCATGGACAATAAAATGTGATATTATCTACAGCAGGGAAAATTGTGCCCTTTTAAAATGTAGAAACGGTGGCAGTTCACCTAGAAATTAAAATTATGGCCATCATTTACTCATCATCATATTTCCAAACCTGGATATTTGGAAGAATGTTTCAAGTGTTGTCAGTACAATGAAAGTCGATGGGGCCCAAAACAACTTTGGATACTACTGACTTGATTGTATTGACTGAAAAACTGAGGAATTTTACAAAATGTCTTGTAGACATGTTGTAGTCAGTTTTGAAGTTCCTTTAGTTTCATTTGACAGCAGTAAGCTGCTTTCTCTTTAACTTTGAAATATGAGCTTTGTTTCCTGCTCTTCCAGAATGTGATGGAGCAGTTTAACCCAGGACTAAGGAATCTGGTTAACCTGGGGAAGAGCTATGAGAAAGCAGTGACGGGTAATGACATCAGTTCATTAGAACAGAAGAATAAATATACAATCAAACCAAAACTGTGACCCTGGACCACAAAACCAGTCATAAGTGTAAATTTCTTGAAAAAGAGATTTAAATAAATAAGCTTTCCATATTGTTTGTTACGATAGGACAATATTTGGCCGAGATACAACTATTTGAGAATCTGGAATCTGATGGTGTGAAAAAATCTAAATATTGAGAAAATCGCCTTTAAAGTTGTCCAAATGAAGTTCATAGCAATGCATGTTACTAATCAAAAATTACATTTTAATGTATTTACGGTAGGAAATTTACAAAATGTCTTCATGGAACATGATCTTTACTTAATATCCTAATGATTTTTGGCATAAAAGAAAAATCGATAAATTTGACCCATTCAATGTATTTTTGGCTATTGCTACAAATATACACGTGCAACATAAGACTGGTTTTGTGGTCCAGGGTCACAATTTATTCAGACACTTTCAACATTTCTCACATTACCACAGTTTGTTCACTATAGTTTAGAAAATGGTAATAAAATAAGACACAAACTCAAGAGTTAAACTGTGTCAGAACAAATTCATCTTGATAATGTCAAATAACTTAGAAAGGTATGTAACAAAACATGGGAAGATCAAATTTTTGGTCACAAATTTTTTGTCAATTTTACTGGTAGTCCACTGTATGAAGAATTTTTG
Source organism: Cirrhinus mrigala (assembly GCA_036247105.1). NCBI lineage: Eukaryota > Metazoa > Chordata > Actinopteri > Cypriniformes > Cyprinidae > Cirrhinus > Cirrhinus mrigala. Next base: position 20,115,667 of record CM070018.1, read on the forward strand.
GGTATATATATGTTACCGTTTACTTTATTTTGCTATCCTCACTTACATAAATGAACAAGTGCCCTGCACCTGGTGTCTGGTGTCTGAGTATTTTTTGGTTTGACTGTAAATAAATAAATAAAGCTAAAACTCTGACAAAAAAGCAATATTTCTCTCAAAATTGATGGAATACAGGCAGTCTGGCTTCCAGTTCCTGTTAATCAATATGAGTTATTCACTCTCTTATAGCAATGACCTTTGCTGGAAAGACATATTTTGATGCAGTCTCAAAGATTGGGGAAAATGCTGCCGTGTCGCCCGTTTCTAGGGAGCTGGGTGAGTATTACTGTCTAAATCATCACCCAGAGGTCCTAATCTGGCCTTTGCTAAATAGATGTGCTCTGTGCAGAGTGCGGCTTTACATTTCCTAGCAGATGATTCATTGCACTCAACATGTCTTGGAATATGCTGTGCCAGTTATTTCCTCATTTTCTCAAATAGTGTTCCACATTTGCGTCTGCTTTAAGTCCCAGACAGGTTTGGTTCTTGTTGACTTTTTTGTGACTCAGCATCAGTTCGATTCATCTCGTCTGGAAATAATGACAGAGCTTTTCTATGATTTATAAACTGCCATCTGTTTCCTGGCAACTTTTCATACTCGCTGCTGCAAATTATACCTTTTTGTGCAAATTACAAAGATTAATGGCTTTGTCACATTAATCTGTTAATTTACCCAGAAAATGGTACACACTGTTTTTAGTATACAAATGCTTTTTACTTACTGTAATTGAGCTTTTGCTTTCCAGTAAAGTGTCGTTTTGTGATTTACTGAGCTTCACTGGCTTTATCGTTCCTGGTTCTTCCTGGAATCCCTTTCAGACGGCTCAAATGACCACCAGACAGTGTGGATTCTCTCACATGTTTTGCACAGACCGCCAGCAAACACACAAAGCAAACAGTGACTCTGTGAGACTTCGTCTACAAACGTTTCCACCTCTGATCCCCTTGAGAAAAGTATCATAGCTCAAATGTTTTAATGGAGCATGCACATTTAAATGCTTGCTATCGATATTCGCATTTAGTTCAGTCATAAGACCATGCATCATATCACCATCTTATGCTGTACCTTTCTAATGCTGTGGTGCAACCTTATCTGCATATTTTCATAATGAAATTTAGGAGTATGACAGCCTGTTCCGCATATAAGAAATGCATTGCTTGTGACACTTGATTGACACAAGGACTTGATTAAGTGTCAACATCAACACGCTTGCATGAAAGTTCTAGAAAGTTCAAGAGTTACAAATAAATGTTGGTTAACACAATTAATATGAACTGCAGAATGCATGTCTGGCCCATATGATATCAAATTACCATTGTAACTCTCCATTTAGTGCTTGAAGTAATTTCTGTAGGGACTTTAAACATTCAGTCAGAGCTGTATGACTGGAATGTAAGAAGTGCTCAGTTTAGTCACCACCCTTTTTCTTTTGCTGACACGCTTTTCTAAAATTAAGACCATGAACATTCAAAAGTAGGTGTACTTTTGTTATTTTAACAAAACAAGTTCCTTAATGTCATCTTAGGATGGAATTGCTTGTGACAGACATCTCCCTGCTCAAACAGCAACTAGAATGTAGTTGGTAGGAACGTGGCAAATTTCTCAGAGACTCTTTGGTTTAGGTGCTTAATGATGTCTTTTTGTTGTATTTGGTGGGAATTGGCTATTTATCAACATTTTTCAACATATTTACCACACTTATCAGTAGAAAGTGCTGTCACACATTAATGCTTTTAAACTCTTTCAGCCTTCTCAACAAGAATTAAGGCTTTAAATCAATGTCTAGATTTTTTTCTCAAAGAACTTTCTAAGTCTCCTTGTTATTTACAGTTTTAAATCAATTTTTATTTTTTACTGGATGACTCTCAGTAGTTTTCATCTGAACCCTGGGAAAGCACATTAGAGAACAACAAATACAACCAGTTGCCCATAAAGTAGATGTTAATTAAAGGAACACTCCACTTTTTTTTGAAAATAGGCTCATTGTCCAACTCCCCTAGAGTTATACAGTTAAGTTTTACCATTTTTGAATCCATTCAGCGGATCTCCAGGTCTGGGGGTAGCACTTTTAGCATAGCTTAGCATAGATCATTGAATCTGATTAGACTAATAGCATCTCACTCAAAAATGACCATATATAATGACGATATTTTTCCTATTTAAAAGTTGACTCTTCTGTAGTTACATTGTGTATTAAGACTGACGGAAAATGTAAAGTTGCAATTTTCTAGGCTGATATGGCTAGGAACTATACTCTCATTCTGGCGTAATAATTCAGGAACTTTGCTGCCGTAATTCAGGAATGCAGTGCCTGAAAGTGACCGGCACTAAGTTTGTCTAGATGCAGAGTTGTAGCCAGCAGAGTTGATGGCTGTGTGATATCATTGCGCCTGCTGTACCCATGGTACGGCAGCAAAGTTCCTTGATTATTACGCCAAAATGAGAGTATAGTTCCTAGCCATATCGGCCTAGAAAGTCGCAACTTTTCATTTTTCGCCCGTCTATGTACACAATGTAACTACAGAAGAGTCAAGTTTTAAATAGGAAAAATTTAGAAACTCTTCGGTCATTTTTGAGCGAGATGCTAACGGTCTAATCGGATTCAATGATCTATGCTAAGCTATGCTAAAAGTGCTACCGCCAGACCCGGAGATCAGCTGAATGGATTAAAAAACAGTAAAACTCAACTGTTTAACTCTAGGGGAGTTGGAAAATGTTTTATTTTCAAAAAAAGTGGAGTGTTCCTTTAATTAAAGCTGCAATGTAACAAGTATTTCAAGAGAATTTCTATTTAAAAATACGCATGCATTGATGAATCATCTGCAATAAGATCTACAGTTGAGATCAGAGGTTTACATCCCCCTTGCAGAATCTGCAAAATGTTAATTATTTTACCAAAATAAGAGGGATCATACAAAATGCATGTTGTTTATTTAGTACTGACCTGAATAAGATATTTTGCATAAAAGACATTTACATATAGTCCACAAGAGAAAATAACTGAGGGACTCGTATGCAACTGTTACAGAAGGTTCAAACACTCACAGTTTCTCCAGAAGTAAAAACCATGCATTAAGAGCCAGGGAGTAAACATTTTTGAATTTAAAGATCAGGGTAAATGTGACTTATTTTGTCTTCTGGGAACCATGTAACTGTCTTCTGTAGTTTCTGAAGGGCAGTACTAAATGAAAAAAAATGTCATATTTAGGCAAAAAATTAAAAATGTGCACGTCTCCATTTTTTTCAATAGTTTTCACCCACCCCGGCTTTTAATGCATCGTTTTTGTTCTGGAGCATCTGTGAGCGTTTAAACCTTATGTAATAGTTGCATATGAGTCCTTCAGTTGTCATCAGTGTGAAAAGAAGGATCTTAAAATCATAGTCACTGTTGGGGGTTCAAATACATAAAAATGCAGGAAAACCAAAGAATTTGTGGGACCTGAAGGATTTTTCTGAAGAACAGCAGGCAGTTTAACTGTTCAGGACAAACAAGGGACTCATGAACAACTATCAATAAACAAAAAAAATAAAAAAATAAAAATGTATTCAGGTATGAAGAATCAAGGGGATGTAAACTTTTGAACGGGGTCATTTTTATAAATTTTTATAAACTATTATTTTCTCTTGTGGACTATATGTAAACGTCTTTTATGCAAAATATTTTATTCAGGTCAGTACTAAATAAACAATAACATGCATTTTGCATGATCCCTCTTATTTTGGTAAAATAATTAACATTTTGCAGATTCTGAAAGGGGGATGTAAACTTTTGACCTCAACTGTATAACATGCATTTAGCAAATTGGGTGAATTTCTATCTCATTTTGACTTTAAAGCAAATGTTACGCAAATGTAATATTTGTTAAGCTTTTTAGAAAATGTGAATTTAAAGTCAACATGAAATCAAAATTGACCTTATTTATTTTATTAATGCACGTTCCTTCTCTTATTGTGGACAAATCATCAGTGCACATTGTTCCATAGGGGGGAAAATCCTTGTCCATGTAGTCTAAAAGCAAAAAGTTGTTATTTGCTCTTCCAGTATGAAACAACTAATTACCAATTACATTAGCCATTTGGGCATTGTTTTAGCAAATTTACATTCTGTCCATTCTTAATGTAACAGTAATTTTTTTTTAAAATCGTTGAATATCTGTTTTACTTAGAGAAGTGTCACATTATGAATGTAAAATGGATTGTAAACAGCAATTTATGTTGGCAATAACACTAGCTAGTATTTCCTGCATTTGAGGTTGCACATGTTTCTCATCTAAATGTTTTCCATCTGCAAATGTTTTCTTCAAATTGTTTTCCCCTTTGGAGGTGTCTGCTTAAGACATTAATGTGGTGTTCACAGATCACAGTGACATGCAAATCCCCAAGCCTGTTCATTTATACCTGAGGCGTTCTAATTTTACTTTAAAAAACACAGCTCTTTGACAATGCTGTGTACTTTTATATTATCCAAATAAATGCAGGTGTACTTGAAAGACATATCATGGGAATAGTATGATTCACACAGTCATTTCAGTTATTATAGTTGTATTTTTTTTTTGTCAGAAATCAGGTCTCAGGCGCTCTTGTGTAATATCAACTTGCCATTAAAAGCATCGCCTGTCATGTCCAGGAAACCGTCTTCCTCCTCATAGGAATTCATGGCGTCAAACTGCTTAAGTGTGTTGTTTACACAAAAAGGGGTTGTATAAGAACACCTGGTGTTTTTAATAAATCAGTTCTCAAGCCTGATCACTATTCTGACAGTATAATGTGTCAGTGGTGAAGAAGAGCAAACGGCAATCATGTTTGTAATCATTTTAGAGTACTATTTCAGGTTGCAACCTTTCAAAAATAAAACCATCCCAGCTGTTGCTGGTATTAACGAATTAAGGAGTTTTTCTGATGTCATAATGTGGCACACAAACACATAACTATTAATTATGTTTCTGGCAGGTTGCAGCATGGCAGGGATATTTGCACATTGATATTTCTTTCATTAAATGAAGAAAAACTGGCCTAAATGCATAATCAAAGAAAAGAACACATGCAACTAAACTATGACTTTTCAGTAGGCTATTCTTTGATTTTCAATTATCCATTGTAAACTATTGATTATTGTAAATCATTTAAAAATCAACATCAAACATGATTTGCATCCCATTTTATCGGTAATCTGACTTATTTGTGAAATTGTATATTCAAGGTGGAAAATTGTAGGATATGAACTGATTGGATCAGGAAAAAAGCAAGATGAGGCAGAGTACAAAGGAATAATGTGCATTGATGAATTATGTGCATGTTTGAACATAAAAGTGTGTTAAGTAAAATGTAATTTGCATTACAGTTTTTCATTTAGCTTCTATGCAATCAAAAGTTGATTACTGATACTGATTCTTCTGCATTTGTGGGCATTACTGATAATCCATTTAGAATTTTCCATAATTCATTGGCAGGGATGCACTGTAACCTTTGTAAGGTCGTGCACTTTTATGCAACATGTCTGGGGTTGTAAACACACAGAGCAGGTGCTTATACTCTCAGTACAAAGATGACCTTGCCTTGCTAATGATGCTGTTATAACTGCTAGATGTGTGATAATGCTACAGCTCACCTCTGCTTGTTTGCTGTAAAGTTTGCATTTATGAGCAGAACTAATGGAGCCCCAGCTAGATGAAATGACACTGATCATACAGTAGGAGCAGAGTAGGAGAAATGCATGATAAAGTTATAGTCATAGAGGAACAAACATGTACAGAGAAGTTCAACTCCAAAGTACAATTTGATACATCTCTGAAGGCAACTTTGAACTGTTTGTCTAGTCGAGATGGAAACAAAACAAAAACCCTATGAATATCAGTTATGTAACAATAATATTTCATTTTTCTTCTCAGGAGTGGTGTTAATGGAGATTTCAGAAGTGCATAAGAAGGTCCAACTGGAGCTGGAGGAGACTGTAAGTGTGCAATATGGTTTAAGATCTTGATGCATCACTTTTTTTTTTTCTTGTATTCCTCTCCAACTCCAGTAGAATCTCTAGATATGCATTCAGTATGTTCCTGGGCAGTTTTGTGTAGTTTTAATACCCTTGGTTCTTCATATAATTAGTTGCCTTCTTGATCAGTATCAGTAACATCTTTGAGCCTTTTGTGATATTTTTTTTTTTTTTTTTTTTTTTTTTTTTTTTTAACAGGATAATTTCCTTAAATTCAAAATTATTGTTATTATTATTTTGCCTCATGTAATATATACACTATTTCAAAAGTTTGGGGTCAGAAAGATTTAAAAAAAAAAATAAAAATAAGAAAAAAATAAGAAAATATTACTTTCATGGTTAAAAGTGACAGTAAAGACACTTACAACATTATAAAAAATCTATTCCAAATAAATTTCAACATTGATAGTAATAAGAAATGTTTAGATTTTTACATCAAAAGTTGTTGTAATTTAAAAATAAAATTAATTTCCCTGATTTTATCCTTCTTATTTAAAGCTCAATTTAAAGGGGCATGTCTATTTGAATAATTAATGCAAACGCCCAGTGCTATATATACACTGACCAAAATTATAAACGTAACACTTTTTGCCTCCATTTTTCATGAGCTGAACTCAAAGGTCTAAGACTTTTTCTAGGTACACAAAAGGCAGATTTCTCTCAAATATTGTTCACAAATCTGTCTAAATCTGTGTTAGTGAGCACTTCTCCTTTGCCGAGATAATCCATCCACCTCACAGGTGTGGCATATCAAGATGCTGATTAGACATAATGATTACTGCACAGGTCGTCCTCATCAGGGTCCTGACTGTAGTTCGTCGTCGTACCCGACTTGAGTGGGCAAATGCTCACATTCAATGGCGTCTGGCACTTTGGAGAGGTGTTCTCTTCATGGATGAATCCCGGTTTTCACTGTACAGGGCAGATGGCAGACAGCATGTATGGCGTCGTGTGGGTGAGCGGTTTGCTGATGTCAATGTTGTGGATCGAGTGGCCCATGGTGGTGGTGGGGTTATGGTATGGGCAGGCTTATGTTATGGACAACGAACACGGGTGCATTTTATTGATGGCATTTTGAATGCACAGAGATACCGTGACGAGATCCTGAGGCCCATTGTTGTGCCATTCATCCACGACCATCACCTCATGTTGCAGCATGATAATGCACGGTCTTATGTTGCAAGGATCTGTACACAGTTCTTGGAAGCTGAAAACATCCCAGTTCTTGGATGCCCAGCATACTCACCAGACATGTCACCCACTGAACATGGTTGGGATGCTCTGGATTGGCATATACGTTCCAGTTCCTGACAATATCCAGCAATTTCGCATAGCCACTGAGGAGGAGTGGACCAACATTCCACAGGCCACAATCAACAACCTGATCAACTCTATGCAAAGGAGATGTGTTGCACTGCGTGAGGCTACACAGAGGCTAAAACTACACATTTTAGAGTGGCCTTTTATTGTGGCCAGCCTAAGGCACACCTATGCAATAATCATGCTGTCTAATCAGCATCTTGATATGCCACACCTGTGAGGTGGATGGGTTATCCTGGCAAAGGGGAAGTGCTCACTAACACAGATTTAGACAGATTTGGGAACAATATTTGAGAGAAATAGGCCTTTTGTGTACACAAATTAATGTAGAAACAAGATAAAGACAGTATATTTTTAATATTTGTTTAATGGCATCTTTTTTTGTGACTGAATTTGAGTATCACTGATAGCAATTCTACTGACGTCTCTAGGAAATTGTTCTTTTTCTCTAATATTTAGCTATTGACTATAGCCATTCAGCATTATAGTATAATTGAGAGCTATCAATTTGAACATTTATTAGACTTTAAAAAACAACTTCTAATTTCAGTGGTCTTAAAACAATCTTCGCATAAACCTATCATAATAAATGTCCTATTTACCTGTGCCCTTCAGCAAGTAGGAAATATACAGAAATTGAATAAAGTTATCAAACACTACATACTAAATTAAATATAGATGAATCCTTAAAGTCCCTGTGAAATCAAAATTGAAGTTTTGTTTGGCTTTTGTTATAAATATGTTAGCCTAGTAAGCTAGTGTGCTCCAAAACAATGACTAAATTTGCATTTAGAAGATATGAGCATTCAAAACACACAGTCACTAACCTCCGCCAGTATGGATCAACGATTTTGATGACATCACCCTGCACTTCAGCTTCTCATCAACTTTCTGTCCAGTCAAATGCTCTCTAGATACCGAAGCGTCCTGCCCCCCTATAAAGCAACGCTGAAGCTGCGGTTGAAATCGGTCACTTAGTATTAGAGTTAGTATTTTCTGTACAGTGAATGGATTCACTGTGCATTATATAAGGGATAGGGAACGAATCAGACAGTGTAAATATGTAAATATCATACAAACCGCCACAGCGCAACTACAGCCTGCTGCTCTGGTCCAGAGACACAATAGCACGGAGCGTAGACGGCGCAGACTACAAAACGTATCAGACACATTTGAACTCTACACAGAGTGCTATTTTATATATGGATAATGTGATAAAAATGAGATTGTGGCTGTCGTACGATGTCAAATCCAGCTTTACTCGACGGCTCTGGCCTAAGCTGTGATATAAACTAAATGCTATTGGCTATTTAAAGAAGGGGGCGGGACTGCTGTATATATCCCGTCCTGTTTTCCTGTTTAATTTGAAATTTGTATGTTGTGCACGTTACATGTTGTGACATTACTGTTGGGTTCATATTTAACGGTATAAGTCTTTTTGCAAAGCCTGTGCCAAATTGCGACTGATTTTCCAAAAAATCCACAGTGAAATGTATCGAACAAAGCTCTCCTGAGACATTCACATATGTGGAAATAAATAGCCACTTTCCTAGCATTATGATCCTTTGGAATGTAATGTTATTTTTAGTCCAGTGATCCTGTAGCTCTGTTATCTACTGCTCATCTCACTAATCTGTCAGTGGGTGGGGCCAAAATGCAATGATGTAGAAGTAGACAATGATCTGATTCTGCAGGGGTGGCCTTTCATCACACTGTTACATAATATTGAGACGTTTTGCTGTTTGGTTTCAGTAAAAACTGTTTTTGGGCCAGCGAGCAAGTTTTGAGTTCTGAAACTTACAGGATGTTTTTAATAGTACAATGACCTCTTACATGTCAAAAAGTCAGGGAAAATTTGATTTCTTAATTTAATACCCTTTTAAAATAGAAAACTGTTATTTAAATAGATTAAATTTACATTTACAGTATTTTTGATCAAATGAATGCAGACCTGGTGAGTATAAGAGAATGCTTTCAAAAACCTAAAAAAAAAAAAAATCGTACTGACCCCAAACTGTAAGTAGCATCATGAGAGCAATACTATTGGACTATTGCTATTGGAGTCAAATTTTAGGACGTGAGATTTATGTGTATTTGTAACTTCAGACATTTTTATAGTAACTTATTTTTGAAGTTATAACTTAACAGCTGACATTATAAATCATACAATAATATTTTGCCTTCGGGACAGTGTGTGTGCTGAACTTATCTTAGGTATGTGACTATTGAGGGCTGACCCTCTGCTGTGTTGACTTTCAGAGCATTTCTTCCTCCCAAACCATTTTTTATCAAATGATCTTAGGTATTTAAACTCACAGTGTTATGAATATTTAACCACCTAAGCTGATAAGATAATCCTTTTTGTTGTATGTAATTTTTACCTAACGTTATCATTGCTCTGGAATTAGTGAGTGACTAACTGTTATTGATTTTTATCGCTCTGTGGTGATTTATCTCCATTATTCCTACAGTTCAAGAAGTTCCACAGAGAGCTCATCACTGAATTGGAAAGAAAAACTGATATGGATATCAAGTACATGAATGTAAGTATTGCATTTTTTTCTATTTGTCAATCAAGCAACACTTCCCATTTCTTCACCTGTGTAAGCAAGGGGATCTCATGGACGCTGCGGTATTACAATCCTCCTCTAGGCCACATTCAAAAGATACCAGTCAGAACACAAACTGAAGCAAGACTTCTTGGACAAATCACAAGCTGACCTGAAGAAACTACGTAGAAAAAGTCAAGGGAAGCATTCGTCCAAGTATGAGGTCAAAGAAAATGAGGTGAGGGTTTCTTGTGTTTTTATTATGAAATCTGTCTGTTTGCATTTTTGAGCCATTGTTTCCCTCTGTAATTCTCTTCAGGTTTTAGATTATTATTTGAACTGACGTGCACATCTTCTCAAGACAAATTACCGTCATACCTCAGTCATGAATTTTAAAGGTGCTGTGTGTGCTAAGTTGCTAACAAGTTGCTTAAAGTTGTGATGAAATAGAAGTAGTGACAGGTCTTTTCTGTCATATTGTGACGTATATCTTAGTGTAACGGATTATTGAAAAAGAAAAAATAGGGATAGGACTTACAAGACTTAAATAGGCAGGGACTTGGTTCTGTGCATCTTATACTGGATTATAAGACGTGGGTGTTGCACTTAAAATTGAAGGCAGATGAATCACCACAAGGAAGTCTGTAATGAAAGATCTTTCAGTGAAATTAGATGACATAAACCGTGACATTTATTCATGAGATTAAAAAACTTTAATAAAGTCTACAACTATCACAAGTATGTGTTTGCTTGATAAGTCAACCATCATAGTCCTTGTAAAGCAATATATATATATATATATATATATATATATATATATAAAAAACTTGTGACTTCAGAATTGTTTGAGGTTTGACAGGTTTGACAGTATAGGGCATAAGGTGGAAATTTTGTCAAGTAATATTCATGGCAGACATTATATTTCTCATAAATCCAAACCTGCTATTTAAAAAAAAAAAAAAATAGAAAGTTCATCGAGGAAAACCATCATGAAGGGTTGGCTCTACATGATGAATGGGAACAGCTCTATTCAATTTAGTTTCTGGCTCAATATCAGCAACACGATTTGACACTTGCACTGAATCTATTGCAGTAGATTTTAATAGTCAGTTTTAATAGCACAACAGTCACCATTGTGTTCCTCCTTTCAAAGGCACATTGTTTCTTTGAATAGTTAGCAATGGAAACCTTTTTATGTTATGTGTTTGCTTCAGCGTTTATTTCAGTCTTGTTTTGAGACAGATGTCTGAAAGAAAACTGAACTGAGCCGCTGCTGAGTTTAACAAAGCATCACTCACAATCATGCAAATTGTTTTCACTGAACCAAACATTCACAATAAAATGCTTTTCAGTCATTTTGCGATTTGTGTTTGCTTTGCAAATCACAAAGAGCCTGAAATTAACTTAAAATTGCCATGTAAACAGAGTATCAGATATAAAATAATCATTCTGGATTCAAGCCAGTGCTCTGACATATGGTGAGGTTGCCTTATCAGGCAACCCAAGTTTTAGTCTTGGCTTGTCCCTTTGGTCCTTTTCCATGATTTCCTGTCTGTCCTTCTACTGTCATATCTAAAATTAAGGCAAAAAAGCCCAAAAACATTTTGGGTGGGGGTAAACGAAGTGCATATATGATCCTGGACAACAAAACCAGTCTTAAAGGAACACTCCACTTTTTTTTTTTTTTTGAAAATAGGTTCATTTTCCAACTCCCCTATCCAGATGTGTTTTACCATTTTTGAATCCATTCAGCCGGAGTCAAGTTTTAAATAGGAAAAATATTGAAACTCTTTAGTCATTTTATAGTGAGATGCTAATGGTCTAATCGGATTCAATGATTTACGCTAAGCTATGCTAAAAGTGCTACCGCCAGACCCGGCGATCGGCTGATTGGATTTAAAAACGGTAAAACACATCTGTATAACTCTAGGAGAGTTGGAAAATGAGCCTATTTCAAAAAATTGGAGTGTTCCTTTACATTAAAATGTAATTTTTGATTAGTAACATGCATTGCTATGAACTTCATTTGGACAACTTTAAAGGCTATTTTTCTCAATATTTCTCAAGATTTTTTTTCACCCTCAGATTCCAGATTTTCAAATAGTTGTATCTCAGCCAAATATTGTTATTTCCTAACAAACTGTACAACAACGGAAATCTTATTTGTTCAGCTTTCAGATATGTATGTATAATTTATTTTATAAAAAAATTTGTGGTCCAGGGTCACATATATAAACTTGTTTCCCATCATGTGAACAACTATATTTTAAATTGATGAGAGTTCATTCATCTTAACAGGGACAGAAATCTTTTCCAAAAGCATGTCAGGTCATATCCCTGACAAAATCCACCAAATAATTTCATGTAGACATGAAGTCATATAATTTATATTCGTAACGCACTGCTGAGAGACAATACTTGTGTAGGACTTTCTTGTCCAGGCATGATCTGCGCATAAAAAAAGAGATTCTGAAAACAACTCCAAGGAAACAAGCTACGTTCACGGTCACTATGACAACTTGCACAGAACTATAATAGTGAGGGGAATCCTGGGAAGAAGAACAGAGCTCTGTTTCTGGTGTCACTTTCACAGGTCTGCTGGGTAACAGCTCTGTTCTGTAAAAGCAATGAATCCTCAGTCTGGAAAAAGAGTTACTCAGGAGAAAATTACTCCATTAGCATTTCTTGACTGTGTGGCCTTCTTAATCTTGATACGTTGATATGATGTTTTATTTGTTTTTCAGTGCAGTCTGTCTCAAAAAGGTTATTTCAAGCAAGAAATCAAGAATATACACTCCGCTCCAAAAGTATTGGAACAGTAAGGCCAGTTCCTTTATTTTTGCTGTAGACTGAAAACATTTCAGTGTGACATCAAAAGATGAGACGAGATCAACATTTTAGCTGTTATTTCCATGCATCTATTCTTATTGCATCTGGATCTGATACACAACTTATGAGATGGCACCTTTTGTTGGAACCCAGCCATTGCTCATGTGACCAAAAGTATTGGAACACTTTGACTTAAACTAGATTGAAGTGAATAAGACTTAATATTTAGTTCTAAATCCACTGCTTGCAATAACTGCATCAAGCCTGTGACCTATTGGCATCACCAAACTTTTGAATTTTTCTTTTGTGATGTTTTTCCAGGCTTTCACCGCAGCCCCTTTCAGTTGTTGTTTGTTTTGGGGGGTTACTCCCTTTAGTCTTTTCTTTAGCAGATAAAATGCATGTTCTATAGGGTTTAAGTCTGGACATTGACTTGGCCAGTCTAAAACCTTTCACTTCTTGCCCCTGATGAACTCCTTTGTTGTTTTGGCACTATGTTTTGGGTCATTATCTTGCTGCATGATAAAGGATCACCCACTCAGTTTGGTTGCATCTTTCTGTAAATTGGCAGACAAAATGTTTCTAAAGACTTTTGAGTTCATTTTTCTGCTGCCATCATGTGTCATCATCAATGAAGAAGATTAATGAGTCTACCTCCACTGTTTCACAGGTGAGCTTGTATGTTTGGGATCATGATCAGATCCTTTTTTCTCCAAACTTTAGCCTTTTCATTACTTTGGTAAAGGTTAATCTTTGTCTCATCATTCATTTCTGGCCTTCCTGTTCTTCTTGCTATTGAGTGGTTTGCATCTTCTGGTGGAGCCTCTGTACATTTGTTCATGAAGTCTTCTATGAACAGTAGATACCTTCACTCCTGCTTTGTGGAGGTTGTTGCTGATGTCACTAACAGTTGTTTTAGGGTCTTTCTGTACAGCTCTCACAATGTTTCTATCATCAACTACTATTGTTTTCTTTGGTCTACTTGTTTGAGGTCTGTTACTTAGTACACCAGTGGTTTCTTTCTTTCTCAGGACATTCAAAATGGTTGTACTGGCTATGGCCAATGTTTGTGCAATGGCTCTGATTGATTTTCCATCTTCTCTCAGCTTCACAATTGCTTGTTTTTTCAACCATTGGCAGCTCTCTGATTTTCATTATGGTTACACGTCTAAATAAAAATGCAGTCTGCACAGGCAAAACCCAAATCTGAAACTGAGCTCAGACATTCAGTGCTATTTTTTTGTTTGAATAATCAAAACACACCTGTCAGTCACATGTTCCAATACTTTTGGTCACATGAGCAATGGGTGGGTTCAAACAAAAGTTGTGTATCAGATCCAGATGTGAATGAAAGCTGAAATTTTGATCTTGTCTTATATTTATCTTTTGATGTCAAACTGAAATGTTTTCAGTCCACAGCAAAAATAAAGGAATTGGTGTCACTGTTCCAATACTTTTGGAGGGGAGTGTGTCTGTTTCTTTCTAGATGACTACTGTGAAAGTATGATGTGATGCCATATCTTATGATCTTTATCATCTTTAGTGTATGGAGACCATCTCATCCCGGCAGACAGACATGCAGATGTTTATTGCAGAAGGATGTAAGGAAGCTCTGCTGGAAGAGAAAAGGAGGTTTTGCTTCCTAGTAGATAAACACTGTGCCTTTACCTATCAGCTAACAGCCTTCCACGACAAGGTGACACACTGAAAATATTCAGCTTTCTGATTTAATAAATATTAAATTCACTGACGTTCCAGTAAATGTTGTTAGACATGGGAGCAACAAGAAATCAGAAGTAGTGGTACATGTACAATAATGGTGAAATGTTTTGAGTTTTCTAAATGTTTTTGAAAGAAGTCTCTTATGCTCACCAAGGCTGGATCTGTTTAATAAAAAATACAGTAAAAACAATAATATTGTATTGTAGTATTATAGTTAAAAATAACTTTTAATATATTTTAAAATATAATTGATTCCTGTGGTGGCAACACTGAATTTTCAGCAGCCTTTACCCCAGTTTTTTATATCATGATCCTTTAAAAATTATTCTAATATGTTCTCAATGATGAACACAGTTGTGCTGTTTAATACTTTTGTGGAAACCATGATACAGTCAGGATTATTTGATTAACAGGAAGTTCGAAAGAACCTTTTTATAATATAAATCTTTTATAACATTACTTTAACTGTAACTTTTGGTCAACTTAATGCATCATTACTAAATAGAAGCATTAATTAATTTCCCAAAAAAATCATACTGACCTGTTGAATGCTAGTTTTTCTTTTGAACTATTTTTGCCCTTTCCCCCACAGGCCAAGGAGATGCTGAATGTCAAGCTGCCCAGCTGGCAAGACAAGTGTACCGATGCCACCAGGGTGCCCGACACCGTGATAACTATGATTGAAAATCTGCGGACTCCAATGTCAGTCATTCCAGAGTCCTCGCCTACGCTGGAGCACAGTGACAGGGTCAGTCTCACGCAGAAATGAATGTGCCACCATTAACATATGAGTGTATATATGCTAATTTGTTGTTTGAGAGCCACATAAAATTCACTTGTTTAACCAGAACATCAACTGATTGAGTTTTGTTCACTTTGTGTTGAAAAAAGGCACATTGAATTGTCTCAGCATTGTCGCATATATATATATATATATATATATATATGTAATTTTTTTTTTTTCTCCTCAGACCAATTCCGGTTCAATTGTTCCACCACCAGCCCCATCACTCAAAGCCCACACAAGCCCACTGGCCAGCATGTTCTCCCAGGACATTCCCAAAAGCCCCATCTCATCAGAGCAGTACTCAGGCAAGCTGATGTCTCCCTCACACTTTGATCTAATCAGACTTCATTTCTTCTGCTCTCAACAATCAAGCGCACTAGTCTTTGTGTTGATGAGGCACAACGTTGCTGTGATTACTAATCTAGCTGATTACTGCCACTGCATTCGTTAATGTAACATAAATTGCGCTTGCTTTGAAATCTACAGATCAAGACAGCCTAGACGGAAACGGCTTGTCTAGGTCTGCGTCTGTGTCTAGCGGCATAGATGGGGCGAAGAAGACCAGGGTGCAAACTATCTTCCCCCATACAGCAGGGAATAATGAGACCCTGCTGAGCTTCGATGATGGAGACATCATTACACTGCTTATTCAGGAGGAGCGGGATGGATGGCTCTACGGAGAACTAGAACATACTGGACAGTAAGTGAACCATTATATAGGACTGCTTGTTTTTCATCCTTAAAGGGATAGTTCACCCAAAAATTAAGTTATTTCTTCACTTACTCACCCTCATGATGTTCCAAACCTGCATGACTTACTTTCTTCTGTGAAACATTGAGGAAAAAAAAAAGTTTTAATGTCAAGGGTCCAGTTTTGTAATTATTTATTTATTTTTGGACTCCATTGACTTTGATTATATGGTAAAAAACATCATCTTTTGTGTTCTGCGGTAGAAAGTAAGTCTTACAGGTTTGGAACAACATGAGGGACATTGAGGACACTGCAACTTTTTAGTCTAACATCATTTTTGTCCATGTTACCCTTTGACTTGAATGTTAGCAACATCAGCTTTCCTGAGCTGGAAAGACTGGTTCCATGCTTCTGTTCATTAGATTTACTCTCCTAATTCGCAAAATTTGGTGAGACATGTCAGGCATGTTAGAGACGCTTCCGTACGTCATTAAGAGAAAACAAACATGCTGTTGCCGTAAGCCTTTGAAAGGCAGTAGGCTTATTTTTTGGGCCTAAATTCATTGTACATTGCACAAAACAAAAGTGGGGCCTTCATTTAAACATGATGAAGAGGGGGTCTGTATTCCTCTTATTGCTGTCTTTTATTTCCAACTGAAAGGTATATTTATATTGCTCTTTTGACCTGGAAACGCTTCCAGCTTGGTCCAGTGGGGTGAGGTTTGACATTTGACCTGGCACTTTTAGAGCTTGTTTGTATGACAGCGTTTTAGTGCCACATTAAAAAAAAAAAAAATCTAAGGTTATGAGATTAAAGTCGAAATATTATAAGAATAAAGTCAAAGTGTTTCGAGAATTAATTCGTAGCAATTACGAGATTAAAGTTATAATATTTTGAGAGTATATTTTAGCCTATTGCACATACAGATGGCCTGGATTGGGAGCACTGGGAGATATTTCAAAGTCTCAGCTTTCAAAATCTATCAGTTTTATAGCGAAATACAAACAATATGTCTATAGCAATAATGTGTTTTTCACGCTCTTTAATGTGGTCTGACAAATTGCTGTATTCGCCCCAGTTTATCAGTCATGTTTCTGATTACAATGAGACATTCTTTTCATTAAATTACCCTGTACTGTTTTTTCATTCCTTCTGATGTTTCTTCACATTTATATCATACTCTAAACTTGAAATAAAGAGGAAAAACACATTTATTTATTATTTATATTAAAAGCAACAAAGCAAAAATAATGAATGGGAAACGTGAGTACAACACATGGTATGATTTCTGCTAATAATCCCACATATATTCAAATAAATTCCGGTGGCCTGGCGATTTCTTCCGGTGCTCCCAATCTGCAAGCTCAATATACTCAAAATATTATAACTTTAATTGCTACAATTTAATTATCGTAATTTTGACTTTATTCACGAAATATTTTTACTTTATTCTCGAAATATTACAACTTAATCTTGTCCTTTTTTTTTTTTTTTTTTTTTTACGTGGCACTAAAACACCATTATATGGAATTATTTGTAAATTAAAATATAGGTTAATGTGCTTAGTGCACAAAAACACTGACATGGGTTCAGCTCAGACAAGAGTTTGTTAAGCTGATTTTCAGTACTAGTATGAAACTTCATATGAATTTTATTTATTTAAAACTAAAATTTGCCAGATTTTTTTGTTTTTTAGCACACATTTACTAGTCTTGTGGTGAAGAACTAATTGTGTATCTGCAGAAAAAGAAAATAATAATATTTAGTCAAAATCTGAAAAATTGCTTCCCCTCTGGAATGGCGTTTCTCTTCCGTCAGTTTGATGGTCAGTTGCCCTAACCAATCCCTGCCAACCATCAATCTGCTGCAAACCGGAGATGGCAGGATGTGTCTAATTTAACACTCGGAAATACGCCTGAAGTGTGTGCTGAAGTAAAGCGAGTCGCAACTTTTGGTTCTCAGACTTTAGTAACAAACATGAGCAAAACTGTTGTGCTGTGCAGCTCTGCTTTATCATAAAAACTCATAGCACATAATAAATGTTTTTTATGTGCAACTACATTCATTAAACTGTTCATCATTACTGAAAAGCTGAATTTCGGTTCATTTGATTACAAATCAATTACATTTTTTTGAGAATGACTGTTTTGCAGTTACATTTGGTGACACTAGTGGCATGTAAATTTAAAAACATCATTTTAAAGCTAACCAGTGCATCTATTCTTTAAATGAACATTTATATATATATATACATATATATATAATCATTCATCCATGGCAACATACAAACAGGAGGTCAAATGATCATACTGCAGTGAAGGCATCAGTATCTGTGCTTTGTGTGGTCTCATACTTGTTTGTTTTGCATATTTTAATGAGCAGCTCTGCCATTACAGAGGTCCAAGGTCCACAGATTTTCCCTCACTACCCATTATGCTGTCACCACTATTTTGAGAAGTGAAAATGTCTTAATGCACTGACACACTCTTGAAGGCTCAGTTCAAAGTTATGCGCAGCTGGCGGTGTGACAGTTCCTAAGCAACCAAAACCAAATGTACTCTTAGTACTACATAGTGTTTCACTTTACATTTGTACCAATATAGTGATTTTTGATTAGTCACACAGTGGTTGAAATCAAAAAGCCTTAATGCATATGGAAATTGAGCTGGTACCTCTTTTTGATAGAAAATCATGCACATAATGGATATTTTTTTTGTTTTTAATGACAGACGGGGCTGGTTTCCCTCATCTTATTGCCGGGCTTACAATGAACCAGTGATCGCAAACAGGTGAGTCTGCTTTTCCATTGAATTTGAGTGAAAATCATGGGATTGTTTTTGCTGAAACTAACCATGTTTATCTATCCATTAACAAAACATCAATTTATGGATTTTGTTCAGCAAAGTTGAGAGCCTATTGCGTAGCCAAAATGTGACTGATCCAGAGCAGCCAGAGGAAGGCGAGGAGGTGGAGGGATCCATGCTGCTGCCCCCGCCGGACTACAGTGACTCATCCAGGGACAGACCCATCAAGCCCTCCACCCCCTCTCTACAGAACACGGTAAACACACTGCGATGGCGAATAGGAAAGCTAAGTGCAAAATTAGCTTTAAAAGCAAACGTTTTTCTGTAAAGAGAAATAGAGAGGAGTATCTGGAGCTCTTATCCTTTTGTGGCTTGTTGGTGTATTCTGGGAGGGAGTCCCCTGATCGGATCAGGTTTCCCTCTAGGGCGAACATGAAACCTCTGCTACTGCACAGAAGGTACATGTAGAAAATGCTTGCAATACAGTTTAAAGATGTGTACAACACTGTCGCTTTATAAAATATTTAACTTGGCTAGGATAAAAAAAAAAATGAAGACATTTATGAAAAATAAATATTTAAGACTACACTATTTCTAAGTCACTATTCATGTTCTTTGTTCTTTCATTGAAGCTCAAGATGCTCTTTCGATGATCTCAATTCATGCTGGAGAACATGATCATTAGGGTTTACCTAAACTTTGTTTTTTTTTTTTGTTTTTTTATGAGTTTATGCAGCTTTGGAGCTGCTGTCGTTAAAGCAAAAGGGCTTTAAACAAATACAAAGACATTCTAAAATATATGTTAATTTCAAATTAATCCTTTTCTTTCAAAATATGTAATATGTAACACATTATATTCAGTTAGAAAGTAAATGCAAATGTTATGCAAATATGTTATATTAGTGTAAAATTATGTGAAGTATGTTCGCTAGCAGTCTCTTTTGGACCCAACTGTATTTGCTCAGCTATACAGCTATACATTAGATTGTACAAATTAGATCTACATAAGTGGCAATAACCACAAAAGGACACGTTATAAGACCTGCCATAATGTAACCTTTGTTCTTTGCCAGGGGGCCTAGGGAGGGGTAGATGAATGCTCTGCATTACTATCATTGTGAAAAATAAAAAGACATCTGAAAAATGCTCCCTACCTGTTTTTCTCATTGTGAGGGAGAGTGGAGAGAATTGAGCTGTATTATATCTAGGACTGGGTATCGAGTTCGATACTTTTTAGGCACCGACCGAAATGCCTCGATACCATCGAGTATCGAAAAGCCTCTTGTCTTTCGGTGCCAAACTTCGATACCTAAGGGGTTAATCTCGTCAATGTCAGTGCGCCAATAAGCCTGCAGCACTAGGGGTGTTAGGCTAGGAGCGGCGCCGCGCAGATCGGCGGCTTTCACACTGAACGCGGAATGCGCAGCGGCAAAAGTTCAACTAATTTGAACTTTGAGCGCGGCTTAAGCGCGCGCGCAACAAACCGTCCTCGCGCGGCGCATCCGCGAGAGCGATCCGAAAGCATACGAAGCAGTCTGCTCTCTATAGCTCTCTTGATTCGCGACAAAGTCGATCACACCCGCTATTTTACACCGGTTACACTCAGAGATGTGGCTCACACGTGAGACTGTAGCGTGAAAGCATTACAGCCCCCTTAGATGTAAGGCTACGTTTACACTGGTGCGTTTTTGTTTAAAAAATTAAAACAATCCTCATCCATACTGGCATTTCAGAAGACATATCTGTCCATACCTTACGTGAAAGTGTGCGTTACGTGATCATATGTTGCTACATAAGACAATAAATAAGATTTCCCTTTTACTCTAAACTCATTTTAAACCACCACCAGCGAGTGTTTGCACTAACTTCCGTTTATTGTTGTTGAAATATGTTACGTCCTCTTAGTCAGAACAGCGATTGCAGAAGAGAGAAGACATATTACGCTATACATACAGGCAGACAGCGAATTTGTGAAAAATTAATAGAAATTATGATTCTGTCTGAGGTATGCATTTTAAAACGAACATGCAATAGTTTGAATGTAGCCTAACAGATGTCTAAACCGAAAACGTTTTGAGCTTTTATCTTCACTGATTTATTGTGTTGGATATATTTTGTTCCTTTGTGCAGTGGCTCAGGAGTCTTTGAATCTGTATAAATGTCAAAAAAAAATATTTTGAGATAATCCAATCTTGTTAAAATTGATTCAATTAAATTGGTATCGGAAAAAGTATCGTTCAGGAACCGGTATCGAAGTCAAGGTATCGGTATCGGCATCGATATCGAAAGTGTTTGAACGATACCCAGCCCTAATTATATCAGCTGTTGTAGAACTGAATCTGGCTATCTTCTGAATGACCTCCAGCCACATGTACTGCTTCAGGGCACTGAGATCAAATTGAAAGTGTTTGGCCACAACTAATTTACCTTGAATGTGATCATATGATGGTGGTCTGGTGACTCTGGTAGACACACGTGGACTGTTGTGGCAAGTCTGATGACCAAAGTCTGTCCTTTGAGCATTTTACGAGATAGTTCACCCAAAAATAAGAATTCTGTTATTTACTCAACCATATCTCATTCCAAACCTGTATGAGTTTGCCTTTTGCTGTGGTACACAAAAATCATAATGCAACTTTCTATAGAGCAACAACTGTAGTTCAGAAATTTTGGAATGATTTGGAATGAGGTGAGTGAGTAAATAATGACAAAATGTGAAATAAGGCCTGCCCTGGTCAGTTTTTAGCTCTAAAATACTCCCAGTACATTCTTCTCTCACATATAAAGAAAATTGCGTGTGCCTTGACTGTTTACAGTTCATGGTCTTTTGAAGTAGTTATGATTAGATTTTCAACACTCAGACAGCGAAAGCAAGCGTTTCAAGATTATCAAGATTCCTGACGCATATGATGAGGTCATAGAACACAGCGATTGTTCCAGGTACTTAGTCGGCTGGCGAAGTGACAGAATTATGTGTTGACATCCTAATCGAACCAGTCTGACAGGGAAAATCCACTCTGCACTTTAAGTTCTAAAAAATGGAAGCACGGTTTATGCTGATCACTTTTCATTCTTATTTTTGTGTTTTTGCAACAGACGTCTTTGCCAAATGGTCACTCAGTGCCGCCATTCCTTGGGTGAGTATCTTTGAACAGAATTTAAGGGATAGTTCAACCAAAAGTAAAAATTCTGTCATTAATTACTCACCCTCATGTTGTT
Organism: Cirrhinus mrigala; assembly: GCA_036247105.1. NCBI lineage: Eukaryota > Metazoa > Chordata > Actinopteri > Cypriniformes > Cyprinidae > Cirrhinus > Cirrhinus mrigala. Next base: position 20,137,618 of record CM070018.1, read on the forward strand.
ACAAACCTGTACGACCTTCATTCATCTTCAGAACAAGATCTTCAGAATTAAGATACTTTTGATGAAATCTGAGAGCTCGCCGTTGAATAAAGTTTTTTTAGTTTTTTGCACAACAAAAGGTATTCTCATAGCTTCATAAAATTACGGTTGAACCACTGATGTCACATGGATTGTTTTGTTGATATTCTTGGTACCTTTCTGGACCTTGAACGTGGTAGGCCCTTGCTGTCTATGCAGGGTCAGAAAGCTCTCTGATTTTATCAAAAATATCTTAATTTGTGTTCTGAAGACGAACAAAGATCTTACGGGTTTGGAACGACAGGAGGGTGAGTAATTAATGACAGAATTAAAATTTTTGGGTGAACTATAGACCATTTCGCTAGATGTAAACATACTGGTCCCGATACACTTCCTGTTTCTTTTTTTTTTAACTTTACACAAACATCACAAAAAAATACAACCAACATAACATTTGACTGGATGAAAATGTTACATTAGCACATTTAAGATGTATTTGTATATGTTAATTTAAAAAAAAAATAAAAAACAAAAAAACAGGAAGTGCTTCTGGACCAGTGTTGTTTACATCTAGTGAAATGGTCTATACCTTTAATTACCAGTATTATTACAGCACACTAGCATTTAACCCATTCTTTGTGATCACAATGGCTGTTTTCTTCATCAGGGGTGGGAATCCATTTGCCACGGTCAAACTACGACCCACCGTCACAAATGACAGATCTGCACCAATCATATGATGAGACTGCATGCAGCCCCTGCCCCGATGTGAAGTTGTGTCTCAGAGGTTTTGCCTATATTGATGCATTGCAGATATGGCAGAGGAACCAAAAGAAAGGGTTCTGTTACAACATCAGTTTTAATCTTTACAGTTTCTAAAAATGCAAACCAGCAGATTAAAATTTACAGGAGGCATTATTTATGAGAATTTTAGACTTTGATTAAATTATTGTTTTAAATTGTAACTGGATTGATACACTCGACGGGCACTTGAATAGCTATTTTCTGACCATATTGGTCCGCTATGACTGGGGCCTTGTAAGGGTAAACCGAAATCCCAAATGTATATTTTTCAATTATTGCAGCTCCTAATTAGAAACTCCTCGCATAACCAAATCATATTTCATTTCAAAATCCAGTGAAGCAGTGTGAGGTTTGCCAGTTGCCAAAGTGTTCTGGGTTAGTATGGATTAATTTTAGCCTGTTTTTGTTATACAGTATCATGGTTTCATTGTTTTAAAATGTTGATGTATTATTCTTATCCTTCACACCTTTTACACCTTTATAAAAGAGGACAATATAAAGACACTTAGTTGAATTGTTTATTCCTCATGTTAAAGATGAGTCCAGTGTGTGGTGATGACATTCTTACTAGCTGCACAGTTAAATGTTGGCTTATTGGCTTTAGCTGGACATCAGCTCAAACTCATGAACATTCTTCACTATGGAAGACAAATCCTTGGGTCCTAACTAAATAGATACTGATTTTTTTTTTTTTTTTTTTTAAGAAGTCTTGTAAGGTTGTGTACATGTTATGCATTTGCAAGCATGTTATCTTGTAGGGGATACAGTCTTTTATTTCATACCTTTTCTTTTTGTGTTGTGATATTATTGATTCATTGCCCCATTTCTAGTCATACCACATTACTCCAAAATAAAGATATATATGTATATTTGAAATGTGTTAGATATTATGTTCTGTTTTCTCGGAAATATGCCATTCTCAGTAGTAGCTTAGTTGTCCTGTTCCTTACATGATGAAGCTAAATAAGTATTCTGTCAGATTATCAATTTTTCATTTTTTAAACACTTTATTTATCTCATACACTATAAAATGCTGTATTTGCTAAGCAGGTGAGTAAGAAATTTTACGTGGTTTATATGTGACCCTGGACCACAAAACCAGTCTTAAGTAGCATGGGTATGTTTGTAGCAGTAGTCAACAATACATTGTATGGGTCAAAATTAACAAGTTTTCTTTTATGCCAAAAATCATTAGGATGTTAAGTAAAGATCATGGTTCTTTGTTTGTTTGTTTGTTTGTTTTTGCACATTCAGATTCCAGATTTTTCAAATAGTTGTATCTCGGCCAAATATTGTCCTACCCTAACAAACTTTATCCTTATTTAGGTTTCAGATGATGTATAAATCACAATTTCCACAAAACCAGTCAACCAATCATATTTGTAGCAATAGCCAAAAATGCATTGTATAGGTCAAAATTATAGATTTTTCTTTTATGCCAAAAATCATTAGAATATTAAGTAAAGATCATCTTCCATTAAAATATTTTGTAAATTTCCTACCGTAAATATATCAAAACATAATTTTTGATTAGAAATATGCATTGCTAAGAACTTTATTTGTAACTCTGAACCACAAATTCAGTCTTAAGTACCATGGGTATATTCGTAGCAATAGCTAAAAATACACTGCACGGGTCAAAATGATTGACTTTTCTTTTATGCCAAAAATCATCAGGATATTAAGTAAAAATCATGTTTCATGAAGATATTTTGTAAATTTCCTACTGCAAATATATATAAAAAATAATTTTTGATTAGTAATATGCATTTCTAAGAATTGAATTTGGACAAATTTAAAGGTGATTTTCTCAATATTTTGATTTTTTTTGCAACCTCAAATTTCAGATCTTCAAATAGTTGAATCTCGGCCAAATATTGTCCTCTCCTAACAAACCATACATCAATGGAAAACCTATTTATCCAAATTTCAGATTATGTATACATTTAAATAAAAAAAAAATTACCCGTGTGATTGGTTTTGTGGTCCAGGGTCACATATGAGATGAGGGTATCCTGCTGTAAAACCGGATCATGTAGCATATAACAGTGATTTACCTCAGTACTTTTTCTTAAGCGCTGTAGACGAGGCTGCGACTTTTAAAAAAAAAAAAAAAAAAAAGTAAAAAGAGAACAGTTATATTTGCGTTGTTTCTCTTGATCTTCACCTACAGAAAAATACTCACACGTTGAGGTTTTGTCATTTTCTCTATTACCTCAAAACATTAGCAATAAGGTACGAGCGTGCTGTTACTACATTAACAATATAACAATAACAGTAATGGTCCCTGACACAGATTTTATTACGCACGTCTACAGTCTTCTGTTTGATGATACACGACATAACATAATGGTGCTAGGCAACAAAACTGATTATCTTATGGGTGGTGCTGCTCAGTGCAAATAAGTTAACCGTCATCTGTTACTATTTCGTAGATTTTAGCTTCTCAGGAACTGACCAATCAGAAGTCACTGGAATTATCAGTTTAGTAATGTTTTAAGGCCTCCACACTTTTGGGAAAAAGGGAATTTAGCCAAATGCTTTGATTTGGGAATGTTTTTTTTCTCTCTCTATCTTCAATAAATGCTTCTAATTTTTATTTGAGGGTGTATATATAGAGATACGGATGTTAATAGTAGTACTAGTAGTAATAATAACAGAACATTAATAGTATGTGTTAACATTATAGTTTTAACGGACAGAAAATGTGAAGGTGGTGTAACGTCATACTCTCTGAGGGCACCATAGTAACAAGTTCTACCATCCCATTATCGTTTAACATGAGTTAATGGCGCCCCTTGCTGGTCCAACAAGCAATTGCTGCCAATGCAAAAATCCTACCACTTCCTGTTTGGAATCCTGGGGTGTCAACATCGTGTAAATCACAAGCAGATTTCGCAAAGCCGAATGGTCCCAAAATGACAACATAAGCTAAGTGCTTACACCCTGACATAGACAAGGTATGTAACGCTGGCAACACTTGATATACACTGTCAGCTATGCTGAGGATGCATAAACTGCCATGATATTTACCTTCCTGTTGTAATGTACATACACCTGTCACTGCGGAAGACAGGCAGCTGCAGTCATTCATTTCAAAATCTTTCTCTTCTGACTGTATCCTAGTCGTATTCCAGTTTTTTGCAGATAATATGCTATTGTCAAGTACTGTACACGTTTGTTTCTTATGTGCTGTCAGTGCTAGCTAGCATGCTATCCGGTGTGTATTAACAAACAAGCGTTCAACAACAACACCACGACGCATTATCAAAATATATGTGATTGTTCCTTACTAAAACAGTTGCTTTAGTAACATTTGTAACGTTTTGAACTTTACTATCAAAAAAGGTACAAAAATGCCATGATATTACCATTTTTTGTACATGAATGGTACTATGTTAATCCCCGTTTTATTTTTACAACAGTATCTGCCATAGTAATTAACATTACTACTTTCTTGCTCAGTACTAATATGATAGCATTTTGTGAAGTACCTTGCAATTCTATGTTGATATAGTAATTAAATAATCATTTGGATTCCATGGTACTATGCTCAACATTTTACCACTAAAGTAGTGTTTTATAAGGGTGACCTGTGATTTAGTTGGAGCTATAGAGTTTATAGAGCTGGGATCATGCATTTCATTTATAGCATAGAAGGCAACAAAACAGGTGTCTTTCAGTGTATCAGCAGTGTTTTGGCAGCATGAGGAACAGAAATGAGAATCAGCTGACTTCAGATCTGCTGTCAAAGCAGAGAGAAGTGTAGGCAGGAAATTGGAGAAGGGTCTGGCTGCAGACATCTGCGCCTGCACTCTCAGACGACTGCACTTCCGGAATTGACGTCACTTGCAGTCGATTTTATTTTTTACTTTATTTTAGTTATTTATTCATTTTTTTTAATTGAATCTCTCAACATTTTACAACAGAAGCCAGGTGGTGAAGACAAGAAAAAAGAAACTAAATTACAATGTCACTCGCAATCGCCACCTGCACTCTCTGTTACCTGCACGTCACTTGCAATCCACACAAATAGTGCATGTTGCCAATGGAGACAAGACGCTGTGGTCGTTAAACGATTAAAACTAATTTAGCATAACATACAGGGTCCTTTAAGTCATCTGTAGAAGATAAAAACAAGACCCGCAAATCCATGGCCACAGAACAGCAGAATATGAACGAATATGAATATGAAGCAGAATATAAACGAGAGATTATGAAGTCTCTCGTTAAGCGTTTTCCTCCTCTCGTAGATTAACACTTAATGTGGCTTAATGTATTAAGATGCAATTAAAAGATCAAATTCGATATACAATTTATTAATATTATGTATATGTAGGCTATATAGTGTTTTCCTTTCCAGACCCTATTGGGGAAATTGTGCTTCATTTGAGAGCAATTAACTTAGTGTGTCCTTGTTTGCTTCTGAACACTTTTTGTAGCCATAAACTGATGCTGGGGTGTTTGTTTATCTGCAGATCTGTGTCTTGTCTCTTGCAGCAGGGTGCATCATGCCGAGCTCCCTCCTGTGGGCTGTTGATGTGTACGGGAGGGTTTATAGCCTTTCGACAGCGGGGCAGCAGTGGGAGCATTGTCGCGATGCCCACTTGGAGTTCAAGCGTGTTACGGCTGTACAGCAGTGCTGCTGGAGCATTGCCTGTGACCACAACATCTATCTGTACGTCCATGCCAGTGATGTGCCCATCCGCTACCAAGAGGAGACATATGAAAACCAGGTGTGCTCAATAGTAATATACTGACTGTTATTAGTATGTAGAAAAAATATGGTAAATCAACCAACAAGCAGAAAAATATAAAGAAGAAATGATGTCCAAGAGAGGACCCATGCAGATCCTCATCAATAAGTCCTTTAAATATCAGCTAATTTGACCTTTTCAGGTCTTAAAGTGTCAAATAGTTGGTACTCCATAAAAACATAAACATATTTTAAATAGAGTTAATAATTAATGATATATGTGAGCCTGGACCACAAAACCACAAAATTGTGCTGAATAAATAAGCTTTCCACTGATGTATGGTTCGTTAGGTTTGGACAATATTTGGCCGAGATACAGCTATTTGAAAATCTGGAATCTGAGGATGCAAAAAAATCAAAATATTGAGAAAATTGCCTTTAAAATTGTCCAAATGAAGTTCATAACAATGCATATTACTAATCAAAAATTAAGTTTTGATATATTTACGGTAGGAAATGTACAAAATATTTTCATGGAACATGATTTTTACTTAATATTCTAATGATTTTTGGCATAAAAGAAAAGTCGATAAATTTGACGCATCCGATGTATTTTTGGCAATCGCTACAAATATACCCATGCAACATAAGACTGGTTTTGTGGTCCAGGGTCCCATCTCTATGCTACTATTCAAAAGTTTGAAGTTTGGCATCAGTAAGATTTAAAAAAATGAGAGTAAAAATGAAAGAAGTCTATTATTCTTACAAAGGTATCAAGGTACAGTCATTTTTACATTTTAAAATAACTGTTTTTAATTTTACTTTATTTCAAATTAGAATTATTTCCTGTAATGGGTTCTTTGCTGAATGCATTTATTTAAAAAAGAAATATGTACATTATAAATGTCTTTACTGTCATTCTGATATTCTGATTTGCTGCTCAAAAACATTAATTATTATTATGATGTTGAAAAGAGCTGAGTCGATTTTTTTTCAGGTTCTTTGATGAACCGCATTTATCTGAAATAGAAAAAAGAAATAGAACTCCAAAGCTTTTGAATGATATAGTGTATAATGTTACAAAAGCTTTTAATTTCAGATAAATGCTGATCTTTGGATCTTTTTGATACATCAAAAAATCCTTAAAAAAATTTGCTCAACTGTTTTAAATATTGATAATAATAATAAAAAATTAGCATATAATGCAAATCAGCATATTAAAATGATTTCTGATCATGTAACACTGAAGGCTGGAGTAATGATGCTGAAAATTTAGCTTTGATTACAGGAATAAATTACATTTTAAAATATATTTAAATAGAAAGCAGTTATTTTAAATAGTACAAATATTTCACAATATTACTGCTTTTGCTGTGTTTTTGATCAAATAAATGCAGGCTTGGTGACCAGTGGAGACTTATATATATATATATATATATATATATATATATATATAGATATATATATATATATATAATCATTAAATTTAAACTCTTCATGAATATGGTATAAAAGTTTTTCAAAACTGTATAAAACCAATATAATGATTATATGATTTTATTATTATTTTATTTTATTCTATTATTTTTTTACTTTTTTTTTTTTTAATTCAAAAAATTATTTTTAAAACCATTATTTTTCATTAACCCTAGAGCAGGGGTGCTCAACCCTGTTCATGGAGATCTACCTTCCTGCAGAGCTCGGCTGCAACCCTGATCAAACACAACTGAACCAACTAATTAGGATCTGAAGGAGCACTTGATAATTATAGACAGGTGTGTTTGATCAGGGTTGGAACTAAATTCTGCAGGAAGGTAGTTCTCCAGGAACAGGGTTGGGCTCTCCTGCCCTAAAGCATTTATCATCAAAAGAGATTCACTTACTGTATGTGTTTCCTGTTTCCTGACAGAGGTGGAACCCTGTCGATGGCTTCTCAGACCGGCTGTTGCCCAGTGACCGTTGGCAGTGGAGTGATGTCACAGGGCTGAAGCACCAACCTCTGGGTGACTTTCAGCTGCCCTCTGAAAACTGGGAGTGGGAGGCGGACTGGTACGTGGATGAAAACTTTGGAGGGGAGCCCACAGAGAAAGGGGTCAGTATTGACAATCACAGAAAGAGCTTTCACAGCTTTCACTTGCTTTAAGGTGTAGCTGATTTTCTGGGTGTTTTCAGGGATGGACATATGCAATTGATTTTCCAGCCACTTACACGAAAGACAAAAAATGGAACTCTTGCGTGCGTCGCCGCAGATGGATAAGATACAGAAGGTACAAAGCACAGGACACTTGGGTCAAGGTGTGTACCAGCACAAAGCCCTTGAAAGGATTTATCTTAATTGTTTCTCTTTACTGTTAATGGAAAAACTAATCTCTGTGTGTCCTTGAATTTTATATGTGAGAGTAGATCCCCTCAGAGCAGACTGAGTCTCTTCCTGACCCGTTTAATGACATCACTTGTGGTGGTTGGGAGATCACTGAGGAGCCCAGAGGGTGTTTGGCACTGTGGGCGGTCTCTCTGCAGGGAAAGGTCAGCGCACAGTTTGTTCCAGGCTTACATATGATGTCCAACAACACCCCATGCTTTTATAATTGATTCATTTTTCAGTCTTTACAAAGCTGTACAGAGTGTTTTACAGAGTGTGGATAAATTTCCATTTGTCCACAGAAAGATACATTTTTTTGTACTTTCGAACAGGTGTGGTTCCGATGTGGCATCAACCACCATAATCCTGAGGGCTCTGTTTGGGAGGAGGTGCCCGTACCAGGGGAGGTTGTGCAGATCAGCTGCGGCCCGGGTGACTTAGTGTGGGCTGTCCTGTGGGAGGGTCATCTGCTGGTCAGAGAGGGCGTTGGCAGAGACTGCCTCAAGGGTGAGTGTAGTGGTGCGGTACACACAAAAAAAAAAAAAAACTGTGTAGATTAGGGCCCTATGAAATCTGTGTTATTTTTTCCCAAATTCCGTTTTAATTTTCTTTTTCCAAATTCTAATTTTTCTAGACTCTTTTTTTTAATGGTTACGTTACATGTTATTAATCAAAAAGCAAGTCTAATTAAATCAAATTATGAGACTTACACAATTTAACATCAGTTTATTAAAAGTTTAACAACAGATTACATGTTTAGGGCCCTATGAAATGTTTTATTTTTTTCTCTTCTTCTGTTTTATTGTTACCAAATTCAGTTTAAGCATGTCTAATTATTTGAATGCATAAACACAACTTAATTTATTCAAGTTTGTTTTTTACAATATTTTTACAAAATATATTTTTTTCTGGTTATTAAATGAAGGTGTAAAATATTAATTTAATTTAGATTTTAATCAAATGAAACTTAAACAAACTTTATTTTTTGGCAAACAAAGTTATTATTTTGTGATTATTCCTTAATAAAACAAAGTTTGAAAATTTTTATTAATAATAATAGTAGTAGCAGTATTATGTACATTCTACTAAACAATAGTAATATATGTCTTTAAGTTAAACTGAACTTTTATTTCGACAGGTTGTCGTGAATACCTTTACATTTCTGTGTGTATATGATATGACGATAGTTTCTTTCAAAAGAAATGGTAAAATGCTCATTTAGAAACTTCAGAGCAGCTCTGGAAATGTTGTTCATGTATTTATGTCCTCATTTAGTGAGATGGCAGATCACAGTGAGCGTCATGCGCACTTCAGTATGTGTGTATTGAACGAAACCGCACTTCTGTGCCATTCACACACAGATATTTAAATAGTCTTTTGCTTATTATTTAGAGATACTAGTCCATATCACAATTTAATTTAAGTGTCAACCTACTTTTGATTTATTCATCCAAACTTTGACAAATTCTGTGACATTCCGCGTCATTCAGTAAATTTCATTTTTATAACTGGATTCCACGATTCTGTCCACGTTTTCCGCATCGCGGAAATCATAGGGCCCAAGTAGATGATAGACATTTGATTATATTGATGTAATCACAGGGTCATCGTGGGTCACGGTGGAGTCGCCGAGCCCTGGAGTGGGTGCCGTACACGTAGCTGTCGGTGTGAATGTAGTGTGGGCTGTCACAAAAGATCATAAAGTAAGTCATTTTTTAATTAATAGAATTTTCTAAATTATTTATTATTTACTTAAATTATTATTATTATTTAATTACAAGTTATGTTATCATTCATATAGGGCTGTCAAACGATTAATTGTGATTAATCACTTGCAAAAGAAAAGTTTGTGTTTATGTAATATTTGTGTGTACTATATATATTAATTACATATATATAAATACATACACATGCATGTATTTAAAAAAATATTTATATATTTATATATGAAGAGTTCAGATGCAAAAGCCTCTAAATCCATCTGACATTTTTCTTAAAAATGAGCATTTCTTTCTGGCTACTTTGTATAGGTTTCTATGTAAGTACTGGTACTTCTGATTGGGCTGAGGCTGGAATTTAGTGAGTTTGAAGTAAAAGTATTTAATGGACGTATAATATGTGTCAGGAGCATTCACTCAGTATCATTATCTCATTTTTGACCGAGATGGCTTTTAGCTGGTTTTGCATCTGAACTCTTCATATATATATAAATATATATAAAAAGTTTTTCTTAAATGTTTACATGCGCTAATATATATTATATATGTGTTTATATATACATAATAAATATACACAGTACACACACATATATATAAACACAAACTTTTATTTTGCATGTGATTAATTGTTTGACAGCCCTACATTCATAATATATTGCCTATGCTAGAAATTGTGCAGAATTTGTAATAATTCTTACACATTTTACATACACTACAATTCAAAAGTTTGGGGTCAGCAAAAAAAAAAAAAGAAAAGAAATTCATTACATCAATACATTTATTTAGCAAGGATGCATACAACTGATCAAAAATGATAATGAAGATTTTTACATTGTTACAAAAGATTTTTGTTTCAAAGAATCCTGAAATGAAAAAGTATCATCAGGCAGCACAACTGTTTTCAGCAATGATAATATTAAGAAATGTTTTTTGAGCACAAAATCATGAGACACTGAAGACTTGAAGTAATGGATATTTCAAATAAATTGCATTTTTAAATATATTACATTTTACTACTTCACATTAATTTTACATTTAAATTGTATAATACTACATGTTATAATAAGATTTCACAGTTTTGTTGTTGTTTTATTTTGGAGAAAATAAATGCAGCTGTGATGGGCATAAGAGACTTCTTTGAAAAACATTAAAAAAATGTACCAACCCCCAACATTTGAACAGTTATGTAATTTTTTTTTGTTACTTAGCTCTTTTTTTTCTCATCTCCTTATTTCTAATAGGTCTGGTTTAGGCGGGGTGTGAATTCTCATAATCCTTGTGGCTCAGGTTGGATAGGTATGGTTGGAGAGATGGTCATGATCAACGTGGGTCTCAATGACCAGGTCAGAACTTAGAAATGTTTCCGCTTTGGCTTACCTTATTAATTCATATTTACCTTATTTTCCTTATACGTTTGGATAAGTGTACACGGAGGGAAAAAAATTCAACAAATCTTAGGCAGAAAACAACAGAATAAAGACAGTGCATACTCTTGGCTGCTGAAGTCTTAAAATCTTAACCCAGAAACTTTCTTGTGGATTGATGTATTAATTGATTAGATAAATAAATACATTATATTAAAATGTAACATAAACATTTTTTTATCTGTGTGAAACATTACACACAAATGTACAAATATTGGTGTGTTATAATAACATATGTTATGCAATATTCACATATTTATCTAAGTATATGTTTCTAGTGAGAATTATAGGTTCTGAAACGATCACAGCAGTTATTACACTGAGGTCTTTGAAGTGCATATAAAGTGTGTTTGTGCTCAGGTGTGGGGTATTGGTTTTGAAGACCGGGCGGTGTATTTCCGTCAAGGTGTGACTGCCAGCGAGCTGAGTGGGAAGACCTGGAAGGTTGTATCTGTACCCAGAGATAGTGAACGTTCCCACTCTAGCGCCAGCGCTAGCAGCCTTCAGAGGTTAGTTAACTTCAAAATGTGAACATTGCGCTGAGTCACTAGTAGGCATTCCTAGTTCTGTTGTACTAGTGTTATTGGTAGACCTTCTGGACATTTATTTAGTCATTTTATTGCTAATGACATATATTGGCACAGGAATCAAAGTAATATTCTGCTATTGGCGAGTAAAAAGTTAAATATTTCTCAACATTGTCATGTTTCTGGACACACCTACATCCTGTTACATCAGCCACTGTTGTTTTCGTCACCAGAAGTCACTGAATAAAGGGCAGAAGTAAAATGAATGCAATCAAGTTGCTTTGTCACTGTGTGTGGCTGACGGTATAATCGGGACTTGCAGCATTGAGCAGCCTTTATCAGCTTTCGAAAAAAAAAATACAACTGATTCATTTCTAGAGAAAGGTGTTTTTTCAAAACCAAAAGTAGACTTCAGCAATGCAAATGTAGTCAATAATTTAGAAATTAAAAGACAATGTGGCATAAGTTTAAAAAAAAATGTATTGTCATATGTGACCAAACTAATATTTATATTTTTCATTAAACGTTAGGTATTCTTTAAAAAATAGTTTCCAATGTATTGTTATACTGTATGTGACAAGTAATATGTTTTATGATAATCTCTTAAATAGTTATTTAATTTGCAGTAATGGTTGTTAATTTTAGTGTTTTTGTGCAATTCAAAGAATTCCAGTGAGTTCCCTGGAAGGACTAGATAGTAGATAATTTCATTAGATGTTCTCTTAGTAGACTGATTGAAACTGGATTGATACTGAAAGCACTTTGCCATCACAGGTTAAAATTTATAACAATTATTTTAAACATAAATAATGTTTTTGTCTTTTTTGATACATCAAATCTTCTTTTAAAATGTGACCCTGGACCACAAAACCAGTCTTAAGTAGCACAGATATATTTTTAGCAATAGCCAAAAATACATTGTATGGGTCAGAATTATTGATTTTTCTTTTATGCCAAAAATCATCAGGATATTAAGTAAAGATCATGTTCCATGAAGATATTTTGTAAATTTCCTTCCACATATATGTCAAAACGTAATTTTTGATTAGTAATTTGCATTGCAACTTTAAAGGTGATTTTTTTTTTTTTTTCTTCAATATTTCTTTTTTTTTTTTTTTGCACCCTCAGATTCCAGATTTTCAAATAGTTATATCTTAGCCGAATATTCAAATCATATCCTAACAAACCATACATCAGTTGAAAGCTTATTTATTCAGCTTTAAGATGATGTATAAGTCTCAATTTAAAAAAAAATTGCCCCTTATGACTGGTTTTATGCTCTATGGTCACAAATATAAATGTGTCGTAGTGATTCCTGTAGTGACCTGGTGCTGTACATGTTAACGCTGTGTCTCTACACCTCACAGTGCTGGTTGTTTCTTTGGCGGTGAGGTGCGTCTGCAGTCCCAGGCGTCAGTGTTGAGTGATGCAGACCCTGAGAATGAAAGAGCTGGGGGTGAAGCGGTCCCAACATCTGAGATGGCAGACGTCCCTAAACCACGCATCCCTAAAGTGACCAGTGACAGCTTCATCTCAGAGCTTGTGTCTGACCGTGAAGGCCAGATCAGTCGCCGTGACGTCCCCCCAGCTGGTCCATCTATTCCTGAGGAGGATCATGCAGAAAAAGAGGTGGAAGACAGGGCTTCCCCAACCCAGGTTTTGTCTCCTAGCCAATCAGGTGGGGTGGATCCTCAGTGGAGCAATGTGGACCTAGAGGAAGCCCAGACGCACCTCGTGTCTGGACCTGGAGATGCTGCTGAAACCAGTAGCCTGTCCTCTGTAGCCACCTATAACTTGGCGCTAGAGGAGCCTTATGGGCCAGATGAACATCCAAAATGGGCCTGGGTTAGCGGTGGGGGATGTTTGGTTGAGTGTCACACACAGCTCAACTGGTTCAACTCATCTGCATCCACAGGTCAGTTGGATATCATGTAGCGCTACTTGACATTGGTGTCCATGGACCACAAAACCAGTCTTAAATAGCACGGGTATATTTGTAGCAATAGCCAAATATACATTGTATGGGTCAAAATGATTGATTTTTCTTTTATGCTAAAAATCGTTAGGATTTTAAGTAAAGATCATGTTCCATGAAGACATTTTGTAAATTTCCTACTGTAAATATATCAAAACCTAATTTTTGATTAGTAATATGCATTGCTTAGAACTTCATTTGGACAACTTTAAAGGCAATTTGCCCTCAGATTCCAGATTTTCAAATAGTTGTATATCAAATATATTGTATATCTCAATTTTGAAAAAATTGACTCTTATTATGACTGGTTTTGTAGTGCAGGATCACATATTGAAATAAAATCAATATTGCGATATGACGTAGTGCAGTAGAAAAGTGTAGCATTTGCACAGTGCTTTAGCTTCTGAGAACAGCTTGGTTCTTTACTGTGATTCGCGCCGTTCTGCGACACTGATATCATGTACATGAACACAGTGACAATCTTCAGTATGAAACCGGCAGCACATATTTTTATTTGCTGGGAAACTGTCAAAATAAAAGCTCAGTGGTTTACCATTTGAAAATGAAGAAATGAAAATGTAAGTAGTAGTATTAAAATTTTACAGTAAAATATTTTTAATTTTACTGTATTTATTTTGCAGTATTAGTACAATATATTTCTTATTTTCTTTTAGGTTTTTATTTCATAATAATCACAATTAAAATAATTATTATTTTATAGCCGTACAGTGGGAACAGTGCCTTATGAAATGTGGTCTCAAATGGAAAGATATTTCTGAAATGGTTACATAAAGAGGTTTGGGTTGGTTTTTGTAGACAGTAGTGTTGCACGATATACCAGTACTTAAAAAGTATCGCAATACCCTGCTTTTAAAAATGGTACGATTCCGCATTTTACTAGTACTGGTACTTTAAGAATGCATTTTAATAAGAGCCGTATTTCTGCGTGTTTGTGTTAGTGAATGGCGCAGACACGCAGTTTTGTTTACTACACACATACGCTTGACGCTCGTGGTGTTTTCAGCCTCTGCCGCCTCAATATATGAGTACATGAACACATGAACATAATCTCTAGAACTGCTCTGAGAGTCACTTCATGAGCATTTTACCATTTCTTTTGTGGAAAGCTATCGTCATATAATGAAGACCCTAAAGGTCTTCACAGCAACCTGTCAAAATAAAAGTTTGGTTTAACTTGACAGTCAGGAATATATTAATATATTACTTAATGTAAAGATAGCACTACTACCGCTAATAAACAAATATTATTAAAACAATGTTTAAGGAATATTTACCAGAGTTTATTTACCAGAAAATTGTAAATGCACAACACAGTATTTCTGGAAAAAAAAATAGCCTATAATGAATTAATTCTCTATCATATTAAGTTATTCTTTATAAATTAATTCATTAGATTAGATGTAATAAAACGATAAAATAGAATCCAGAAAATTAATGGAAAACAAAGATTCGCAAACAAAACTGAATTTGAGAAAAATAATAAAACGTATTTCAAAGGGCCTTAAAGACGTAATTTTTGTTAAACTTTTAATAAATTGCTTTTAAATTCTGCAAGTTTCATGATTTCAGTGAATTGCTTTTTGATAAATATTTTTTTAGTGTAACCATTAAAATAGAGTCTAGAAAAATTCAAATGGAATTTAGGAAAAAAAATAATACAGATTTCATAGGGACCTCTTTATTTCATTCGTGTCTTCTTCTTATTAATAACAAAGATAAAATGCCCACTGAAGCTAAGCAGGGTTGAGACTGGTCAGTACCTGGATGGGAGACCTCCTGGGAAAAACTAGGTTGCTGCTGGAAGAGGTCTTAGTGAGGCCAGCAGGGGGTGCTCACCCTGTGTGGTCTGTGTGGGCCCTAATGCCCCAGTGTAGTGACGGGGACACTATATTGTCAAAAGAGCACCGTCATTCGGATGAGACATTAAACCGATGTCCTGACTCTCTGTGGTCATTAAAAATCCCAGGATGTCCTTTGAAAAGAGTAGGGAGTGTAATCCCGGCATCCTGGCCAAATTTGCCCATTGGCCTCTGAACATCATGAACATAAAATGTGTTTTAATGTCACTATTGATGAGGATTGTACGTTCTTTGAATAAAATCAGTCTTTAAATGCAGGATATTTAAAGTGTACCTAAAGTATACTTGCAGTAGTTCCACTTTAGCACAATCAAATATGCTTAAGTATATCTTTAGTTGGACTTTAGTTGCACTACTTCCGCACAATTAAAGTACAAAATTAGTTGTTCCAATTTAGCAGACTTCAAGAATACCACTTTAGTATACTAAAAGTACAACTGCAAGGTATTTTTATTAAGTATATAAATAGTAGGCTATATGTATTTATAGTTTACTTAGCAAAAAAAATAAATGTATTTTAAAAACATTCTAGTATATTTATTTTTCACTAGGGTTTACACTCAAAAAAAATCTTCAGACTTTTTGCAGTTTTGCAGGAAAGCAAGAAATCGCAATGTCACTGTTTACCAAAATCATGCAGCCCTATTACCATCTATGTAATTGAATTTGATGATTCACTTTGTCCTTGACCATTTCAAATGTGATTGTCTCCTCAGCCCTGAACTCCTCCATGCAGGCCATGTCTCTCTCCATTACACCTGCTCAAACGGCAGCATGGCGTAAACAGATATTTGAGCAGCTCAGCGAACGCTCCAAGAGAGAAATGGAGAATTTCATGCATTATGAGCAGGCCATTGAACAGGTAGTGCTCACACAAAAAATGGTTTACCTCATCTGATGTTTTCAGCAGTACTAACCAGTTTTGTCATTTATCTTTTTTAATTATATCCAGACTGTTGTTGATTTAGCAACAGTAAGTGTCTATAAAAGTCCAAGAGTTAGATCAAAAGTCAAAGCAACATTTGTAGCAGTGGTCCTCAAGCTTGGTAGAACCGAAGAGCTACCCCTAGAAAATGAGTATTTTCATCTTAAACCTTATAAAAAATTTATAATTTGATTATTCATCCTGATTTCTGTTCTTCTCACAGTCTGTGTGGGTGAAGAAAGGCACCATGCAGTGGTGGCGGGACTGGAAACCTCATAAGTGGGTGGATGTTCAGTTTGCGCTGGAGCAGTTTTCAGGAGCAGAGGGCAACAAGGATGGGATTCTGTTTATCTACTACACCTTTAATGATGAAAAGAAGGTAATCTCACATCCCTTATGGAATCAAAAGTGTAGTTTTCTGGCTTTTAATTCATGTTTGGCACACATTTACTTTTTATTTACTGAAAAAATGCACAAAATATTGATGCCACATTATTTATACTGTAGCTGGGAACTCATTTAAAGCTTATTGGCTATTTAAAAAAAAGTGTTACAAAAACGTACAAGACCTTGATAACCATTTCTGTAGGAAATACACTGATCAAAGATTTTATTTGAAGAAATTAATACTTTTATTCATCAAGAATGAATTAAATTGATCAAAAAGACTTTGGAACTTTCTGCTTATTAAGGAATCTTGACAAATGTATCACAGTTGCCACAAAAATATTAAGCACAGACATTTTGCAATATAATAAGGAATGTTTCATGAGCACCAAATTTAGCGTATAAAAAAAAAAGAATAATAAGATAAAATACAGATAATAATAATATAGGAAACAGATATTTTACGTTTTATTAATATATCACAAATTATTACCGCTTATGTATAGTTATTATGTATAATAACTGTCAATTAATTTTCAAATAAAAAAAAAAAAATGATTGAAAAATCTTACCAACATCAGACTTGTGAATGGTAGTGTATATGAACACAGGAAAGAAATCTGTGCTTGTAAAGTGATTTCATGTGGTCCAAATTCAACCCCCATTTTACCCTATTTTTCCTGTTCTTTCTCTGTCCAGTATCTCCATGTGTTCATTAATGAAGTGACAATCCTGGTGCCAGTGCTGAATGACTCCAAAAACACATTTGCCATCTATACAGCAGAGCGAACCAAACAGAGGTGGCCCATCCGCCTGGCAGCGGCCACAGAGCTGGAGATGCACGATTGGGTGAGGAGAGAACATTAATCATAGGAAATTGATTCTCAACAACTTGCACTGCACTTTGTGATTACCTTGCTATTTGACTGATGGTTTGTTTATCCTATCAGCTGGCTCTGCTCAGTGTGTCCTGCTGTGACTCTAGAGGTATTCAGGGCCCTCCCTCAAAACAAGCCATCTGGTCGGTCACCTGTAAAGGTGACATCTTTGTGAGCGAACCCACAAAAGAACTAGAGGCATCTCCCTACCCTACACCCTGTGATCAGATGTAAGAATCAGAGAATTGATTGATTTTATGTGAAATAGAGGACTTTTTTTTTAACAAGCTTCCTACAGGGTTCCCACGGGTCCTTGAAAGCCTTGAAAGTTTATGAACCTGAAAAAAAAATGGCCCTAGAAAGTTTTTGAAAATAAACATGCATAGATACAGGTCCTTGAAAGTGCTTGAATTTATTATTCCCTCCGGTCCGCTAATGTGTTATTTTGCCAACACTTCGTGGCCTATGCAGTATATACGTAAGCGTTACATTTGTCTGTCTTGCTATTATGCCTTAAAACTATTTATGAATAGTCATTATGATAATATGACTGCTCTGAAAAAAAAAGAACAGTAAAGAAAAACTGAAACCTTTGTCATGGGCAGGTTCTGGCGTCAAGTTGGAGGGCATTTGCGTATTATTGAGTCCAACAGTCTTGGCGTGGTGTGGGGGATTGGCTATGACCACACTGCCTGGGTCCACACAGGAGGCTATGGAGGAGGCTTCTTCCAGGGTAAATGCATCACCTCTTTATAACCAAGCAAGCAGTTTTCAAGCATTTTAGTCACATAATGTTTTTATCTCATGCACACAGGTTTGGCAAGCAGCACAGATAACATCTACACACAGACAGATGTGAAAAGTGTTTATATCTATGAGAACCAGCGCTGGAATCCCGTCACCGGTTACACTAACAGGTTAATACTGAGTGTGATGTTTGTAATACTAAATGTTCTATATGCTCACTGCTGTGCCTCTCTGTTTCTCCTCCAGGGGTCTCCCTACTGACCGTTACATGTGGAGTGATGCCTCAGGTCTGAAGGAGTGCACTAAAAACAACACAAAACCACCGTCCCCCAACTGGACTTGGGTTTGTGCTGTTATCCATTTCCTCCCAGTACATAAAGAACTTAAAATTCACTGAATTTGACAGTGAATGACATCCGGTTGCAAATCGCTGTATGAATGTTTCTTAATATTTTGCAGGTATCAGACTGGACTATTGACTATGCTGTGCAAGGTGGGACAGACAGAGAGGGCTGGCAGTATGCAGCTGACTTTCCTGCGTAAGTTATATTGCATATTATATTGCATTGTCATATCTGCAAAATGTTAATTATTTTAACAAAATAAGAGGGATCATACAAAATGCATGTTATTTTTTATTTAGTACTGACCTGAATAAAATATTTCACATAAAATACATTTACATATAGTCCACAAGAGAAATAAATTGCTGAATTTTCATAAAAATTACCCTGTTCAAAAGTTTACATGCACTTGATTCTTAATACTGTGTTGTTTCCTGAATGATCCACTGCTGTTTTTTTTGTGTAGTCATAGTTGTTCATGAGTCCCTTGTTTGTCCTGAACAGTTAAACTGCCCGCTGTTCTTCAGAAAAATCCTTCAGGCCCACAAATTCTTTGGGTTTTTTTTTCAGAATTTTTGTGTATTTGAACCCTTTCCAATGACTGTATGATTTTGAGATCCATCTTTTCACACTGAGTACAACTAAGGGACTCTTATGCAACTATTACAGAATGTTCAAATGCTCACTGATGCTTCAGAAGGAAACAGAATGTATTAAGAGGTGGGGAGTGAAAACGTTTTGAATTTGAAGATCAGGGTAAATTTCATATATTTTGTCTTCTGGGAAACATGTAAGTATCTTCTGTAGCTTCTGAAGGACAGTAACAAATGAAAAAAAAAATATGATATTTAGGCAAAATAGGAAAAATGTACACATCTTTCTTACTGTTCAAAAGTTTACACCCCTGGCTCTTAATGCATTGTGTTTCCTTCTGGAGCATCAGTGAGCGTTTGAACCTTCTGTAATAGTTGTGTATGAATCCCTCAGTTGTCCTCAGTGTGAAAAGATGGATCTCAGAATCATACAGTCATTGTTGGAAAGGGTTAAAATACACCAAAATGCTGAAAAACCAAAGAATTTGTGGGACTTTTCTGAAGAAAGCAGTGTAACTGTTCAGGACAAACATGGGACTCATGAACAACTATCACTAAACAAAAACAACAACAACAACAAAAAAACAACCAGCTGTGGATCATTCAGGTAACAACACAGTATTAAGAATCAAGTTTTTGTAAAATTTTTAACAGGGTCATTTTTATAAACTCAACTATTATTTTCTCTTGTGGACTGTATGTAAACATCTTATGTGAAATATCTTATTAAGGTCAGTACTAAATAAAAAAAAATAACATGCATTTTCCCTCTTATGTTTGTAAAATAATTAATATTTTGCAAATTCTGAAAGGTGTATGTAAACTTCTGATCTCAACTGTAAGTCTTTTTCTGAATGTATTCACTATTCTAGGTCATACCATGGAAATAAAACATTGAAGGACTTTGTCCGCCGCAGACGTTGGGCAAGGTATCTAGCACTTAGTTTAGGAATATTTTTCATTGTTAGTACCTGTTAACTAATGTATTCATCTAATATTAACAAATGGGATTGTGAAGTGTTAAAAATAAATTAAGTACTCAATGATTTTTTTTTGGCATGATTTGGTTAGCATTTTTGTGATCATCTGCTTTTTGCCTGTGCAGTTGCCATACTGAAGTTGACATTTAAAAGAATTAATTTAATTAATTTTTAGGAATGACTAAAAAAAGCCCAATAAAAATGAACAAACAGTGTTTTAGTATTTTTGTTTAGTAGCTTATAGAAATATTTATTCAGTGTTGGTGCACTCACCCAAAATTGTAATCATGACAAAACCATTTGACTCCCATCACCAGTTCTTAACAATCTTCTTTCACCTTAGAAAGTGTAAACTTACAACAACTGGCCCCTGGCAGGAAGTCCCGCCTATACCTTTAAGTGACATCACAATCCTGCCTTGTGGACCGAAGAGCACAGTGGAACAGGTGCCATTATGGGCCATCAGCAACAAAGGAGACGTATTGTGCCGTCTGGGTGTCACCTCACTTACCCCTGGAGTAAGAGTCAAGTTCCTTATTTTCTAGAAGTCCGCTAATTGGTTCCATTTTCAGTAGTTCCCATGCAAATAGTATAGAAATACTTCAACATTACCACTGTGAGAGGCTTTCCAGAATGATGTAACCCTGCCTGATGACGTGGCTTGCTCACAGGGATCGTCATGGTTACATGTTGGAACTGACCAGCCTTTCAAGTCGATTTCCATAGGTGCCGTCCACCAGGTTTGGGCCATCGCTAAAGATGGCTCTGCATTCTATAGGGGCTCTGTTTCTGCCCAGAGCCCAGCAGGTGAGAGAATAACCTTCTATCACAAAGCCTGTGCATGTATCACCCCATGAAAATACAATATAACAAAACATACTTGTGTCTGACATTGCATTTTAATGCAAGTCATGCATGTCATGCTGATGTTGCAGCATTGCCTGTATTTTTGCAGCAGCATTAGATTAGAAATGTTTAATCTGTTTGCAGGAGATTGCTGGTATCACATCCCCTCTCCAACCGGACAGAAGCTTAAACAGGTGTCAGTGGGCAGGACGTCTGTATACACAGTGGATGAAAATGGTACACCTATACATGTCACACTCATAAAAAGGTGTTAATATATCAGTGGCCACTGGCACTTTTTAAAAGTGGGGAAGCACAGATGTTACTGATCAGTGGAAAAATGTGTATTCTGATCTGTTTGTATTTCTTGGTGTCTGCATTATTGCTTCTAAAAGCAGCTTACTTAAAGGGATAGTTTACCCCAAAATGAAAATTACTCCATGATTTACTCACCCTCAAGACATTCTAGATGTATATGGCTTTTTTTTTTTCAGACGAATATGATCAGAGTTATATTAAAAAATGTCCTGGCTCTTCCAAGCATTACAATGGCAGTGAATGGCTGTTGAGATTTTGAAGTCCAATAAAGTGCATCCTTCCATCATAAAAAGTACTCCACGCAACTCCAGGGGGTTAATAAAGGCCTTCTGAAGTGGATCGATGCATTTGTGTAAGAAAAATATCCATTTTTAAAACTTCAAAAAACATATTCTCTAGCTTCCGCTAACTGTCGTACGCATTTCCGGTGAGAATATGCTAGTCTTGTAAGAACCAAGTTTTGTTAACAGCAAAAGAAAAATGGTGTCCTCTTGGCTTATATTGAAATCCTCCAACATTTTTCTTCACAAATCCTCGTTTTGTGCTGCTAATTTGTTACGTTCACTAATTTGTTTTGCTCACTACACTGCACTTCCCGCATCTGTCACTTCCGCGTTCGTCACCACATACAGCTACATTCGACGTCATCCGCTGAAACTAATGTGCGTACAACAGTTAGCAAAAGCTAGAGATTACAGTTTATAACGTTTTATGGATATGAAATATGGATTTTTACTTACACAACGTATCGATTGCGTTAGAAGGCCTTTATTAAAGGGTTAGTTCACCCAAAATTGAAAATTAGCACATTATTTACTCACCCTCAAGGCATCCTAGGTGTAAATGACTTCCTTCTATGAAATCCAGTTGGAGTTATATTAAAATTCATTCTAGATCCAAGTTTTATAATGCAGTGGGTGGGTGTTTCTCTTCATCAGTCCAAAACAAGTCCAATAAAGTGCATTTGTCCATAATAAAAAGGGCCTCGCACGGCTCTGGAGTGA
This sequence comes from Cirrhinus mrigala, assembly GCA_036247105.1. Classification (NCBI taxonomy): domain Eukaryota; kingdom Metazoa; phylum Chordata; class Actinopteri; order Cypriniformes; family Cyprinidae; genus Cirrhinus; species Cirrhinus mrigala. The sequence continues at coordinate 20,160,044 of CM070018.1, forward strand.
ATAAAGTCCTCCTGTAGCGAATTGATGCTTTTTTGTAAGAAAAATATCCATATTTAAAACATAATAATCACTTTAATGTAGCTTGCGTTAACTGTTGTGCACGGAAGCAGCTCCAGGCGGATGAGGTAGGACTCGGCGTTCCGCATGTGTCCGTGAGTCTCGTGAAAACCAACGTTTGTTTACAGGAGCAAAGGAAGTTTCCTGACTTTAGCAAAGTCTCCTCTTGACTTATATCGAAATTTTTCTTTACAAATCCTCATTTTGTCCTTCTAATCCGCGACCGTTGTTTTTTTTTTTGGGTCTTTCTACTGCATGTTCACCAAAGACTATGGAATACCCAAGACTTGCTATAGAAACAGTCAGCATTCTGAGACGCGCGCTCAGTACTGCGCATGCGCACTGGCAGATCTCGAATGAAAAATAAGCTTTTTTTAATGCTATTGAAACATAAGGAACAATATTTATGAGGCAGTTTTTGTCAGATTTCATTGGTGATTTCAAATATGAAATTTAGTTGTAAGCTTGTTGAGCAGTTTTAGAGAATTTGATGTTTTTCCATTCAAAGAGATAGGAGCTGCACTTGCATGCCGGAGAGGCACATCAAAGATGGCCACCAAGTGAAATGACTTGCCTTAAAGGGACTTTGACGTTAATGTTCCTCTCTTCTGAGCGGCACATGTGCAATGCCGACGTCCTACATCATCCACCCGGAGCTGGTTCCATGTACAACTGTAAGCACAAGCTAGATAAAAAGTGATTATTACATGCCGGAGCCGTGTTAGGCACTTTTTATTATGGATGGATGCCCTTTATTGGGCTTGTTTTGGATTGATGAAGTGAAACACCCGTCCATTGCATTATGAAGCATGAAGGAGCCAAAACAATTTTTATAACTCCTATTGCATTCGGCTGAAGGAAGGAAGTCATATGCACCTAGGATGCCTGGAGGGTGAGTAAATAATGGGCTAATTTTCCATTTTTAGGCGAACTAACCCTTTAACACCCTATAGCCATGTGGAGTACTTTTTATGATGGATGGATGCTCTTTATTGGACTTCAAAATCTCAACAGCCTTTCACTGCCATTATAAAGCTTAGAACAGCCAGGATATTTTTAATGTAACTCCGATTATATTCATCTGAAAAAAGAGAGTCATGTACACCTTGGATGGTTTGAAAGAGAGTAAATCATGGGGTAATTTTCATTTTTGGATGAAAGCTTTACAAACAAGTCCTGTTGCATTCCAAGTCTTCTGAAGCCGTACAATATCTTAATGCGAAAAACAGAATGTTTTAATCGCTGAAAATGATCCCGCTCTGTTAACGCGCTCACATCTCATTCAAAAAGATACTCCCGAACATTAGCATGGCGTAGCAATGATTCTATGTATGCTTTTGTGTGAGCAGGTAACCTGTGGTACAGACAAGGCGTGACCCCCAGCTACCCTCAGGGCTCATCATGGGAGCACATCTCCAATAATGTGCGCAAGGTGTCTGTGGGACCTCTGGATCAGGTTTAGACCATTTCTTTGTATTTATTGCCGTCTAACTACTGCAGATTTGCTGCTCTGCTAAAGGCCAGGTTTGTATTTTTTTTCCCCTAAGGTGTGGATCATTGCGGATAAAGTGCAGGGCAGTCACAGTTTGAGCTGTGGCACTGTGTGTCGTCGTCAGGGGGTGCTGCCAATGGAACCCAAAGGACACTCATGGGACTATGGCATTGGGGTAAGCACTGCCTACGTTTTCTTTATGCTCAATATTCACTAACAGTACTTTGCAGAATGGATAGAATATAACAAATCATCGTTTTTCTTTTAGGGTGGATGGGATCATGTAACAGTTAGAGGAAATGCAATGGAGGCACCTCGCATCATGATGCCATCCCTTACTGACAATGCCGGCAACCAGATGGCAACACGTCCACCGCAAACCAGTAACCATCCAGAGATAAACGGAAACCCAGTGGGCTGTTAGTCAAACTATGCTAACTGTCTCTACTGTAGCCATGAATTGTTTTCTTCCCTTCTGTAGCGCTTCTCTTGTACAGAGCAGAATTACTCAGTCCCACTTAACAAATCGTGAACTCAAGCTCCCGCACATGCAGACCACTGTGTTTTTGTTTGTATTTGAGCTGAGTTAGCTTGAAAGATGTTTTCTTCTTTTGAGGGCTCTCATGGATATTGAGGCCACTTTCAGTAATTCCCTCTCCTTTTTAACACTCCCATCAGTCATTATGTTTTTTACATAGTACTTTTGGTTAGAGGATCTTAATTTAATGTTTATTTATTCATCTGTGGTAAAATCACGATTGCCCGTTTGCTTTTTCGATTCTTTATTTGAATCCAGGGGCATTAAATACAAAAAGTCACAGTGGAAGCTACTGAAGGTACACTACAAGCATTTTATATTGAACATCACACACAAACAACATTTTTAAACAAACACCTGCTTCTGAGAATTTTGTAGCTCGGTTGGAGTGCCGCTAAATATCAGTTAAAGCGTAAAAGAGTGTAATACTTTCATCATCTGCTTGTATTGGTTATGTTCTTACTCAAAGCAGAGTAATACACAAATACACTACAATTCTAAAATCTGGGGTCAGTAAGATTTTTTTTAAGAAATTAATACTTTCAGCAAAGATGCATTAAATTGACTCAATTGACAGTAAAAGACTGTTTTGTGAAAGATTGCCGTTTCAAAAATAAATGCAGTACTTTTAAACTTTCTATAAAGAATCCTAAAAAAAAAAAATCAGTTTGTACAAAAATATTAAGCAGCACAATTGTTTTCAACATTGATAATAAGAAATTGTTACTTGAGCAACAAATCAGCATATTTGAATGAGTTCTGATGGAACAGAATTTACACAATATATTACTGTTTTTAATTATTTTTGATTAAAAATAAGCACTGGTGAGCATAAGATACCTCAAAAAAAAAAAAAAATCTTACCGACCTTAAAGTTTTGAATTGTAGTGTAAGTTCAGACACTTATTTAGCTGTTGTCATTGATGAAAGAGTGCAATATTTACTTTTGCACTTGAAAATGTGAAAACAATGTTGTGAAATATTTCTCAGGATGTCGGCATATTTCATTTATGCATAGATATATATGTGGTTTAATTCCATTTAAAAGGCAGCACAAATTTCAGAAAGTAACAGTATTTATAACAAATCTTTCCAAATGGTTTTATTAGGACGAATAGTTAGTTTTATTCCTATTCTGCTATGTTGTACATGTGGATGTATAAATTATAAATGGATTATTTATGGGTGTTTACAGTCCTAATGTGAAACTGCATCAATTGTCTGACATCCTTTAGGGCATTATTTAAGGTTGCTTCTGTACATATTAAAGACATTTATGCAGGAATGAGAGAAACCACTGGAAAACGAAAGGGATAACATAGTTTTAAGTTATTAAAGTACACAAATAACAGGGTAAAGAGATATTTGAGTGTGTCGTATGTGCATGGTTTGTGTCCTCTCAATAAATATGAAATCTGCTCCAAAACTTTGCATTTTAATATCAAATACTTACCCTGTTAAAGGGATAGCTCACCCCAGAATGAGAATTCTTTCAATTCCTCACTCTTATTTCACACAAATGATGATGTTTTTTGTTTGTCCATACAATGAAAGTCAAAGGGGTCCAGTGTTGTTTTGGACCCCATTGGCTTTTACTATAGGAGCAAAGTATGTTAATTTGTGACATGTCTGGGTGAACTACATTAATGACCGTCAGATTGTGTCCCTTCATAATCCAAAGTAGTACTTTAGCAATGATTGTTTGTGGGCAACATGTCGTTTACAACATAAACGGTGCATATTCTGTACATAAAGGAGCCTTTTTATGACCAGCTATAGCTTGTAAACTCAGGGTTTATTCAAATAAACCCTTTTGTAAGTCTTCAGAGCTGGTATTAATCACGTATTTACACAGCGCTCGCTGAGTCCGTGGCAGCGTGTGTTAGCTGCCCTGGCTAAAGCTGTGAATGTGGCTCAGGTAGTTGGACAGATCCTCTTCTCCCTCCTCCTGTAGATGCTGCTGATAGCACTGCAGGAGCCGCGAGGCATTGGTCTCCATGTGACTCTCGGCGTGAGGCAGGCAGGCGTTCGACATGCCCAGGATGATTGTGGTTAAGGCCTTGATGTAGTTCTTTGCCAGCGTCAGAGTCTCGATCTTGGAAAGTTTCTTGTCTGTTTTGACGTGAGGAATGGCCTCCCGTAGGGCCTGAAAGGCATTGTTGAGTTTGTGCATCCTCTGCCTCTCTCTCTCATTACTCTCCAGCCTGCGGACGTTGCGTTCCTTAGCGCTCCCGTGCTGCCGCCTGCGACGCGTGCCCACGCGGGAACCGCCGTGTCTCTCGCTCCTCAACGTTCTCCACGTCCCACCCAGCCTCACGGACGCCTCTGAACCCTCCTGCTCACTGGAACCTGGCTCCGTTTCCAGTGTAAAGTCTGGGTCATCCTGCTCTGCCCAAGGCTGTCTGCCCCGCTTTGACCCTTTTCCTTTGGACTTCATACTTGACTCACCCACACCCTGGTGTAGGCCCTAGGATATTATCATGTACATTTGATTGGAGGAAGTTAACATGCAAAATAACATATCTATACAAATGTCTTTAATACTAAAAATAATGTTTTATGAGGATTAAATGCATCTCAAGTGCTTGTACTATCTGGTTAGACTACAAGACAGATATTATCTTCTAGATAATGTGTAATATCCTCCCCTACTAGTTAGTTACATTGTAGCAGCATCTCATTCATGCCTGGTTAACTGTTATCTCTCCAAAAGTGTAAAACTTTGTCAGAAAAGCCTGAAAAATCCACTATTGATAACTTAACACGGAAAAACCAAATACAGATAATGAAATTGATCATATTAAAGCCATAAACGCTGACACAAACTAGATTCATCAAGTGACGAAAATGCACATTGTCCCTACACGCTGTCGCTGCCGTCTTATAAGCTGTCAGTCATCGCTGCTGTGAGAAAAAAAAGTTTTTGCTTACCTCGAAGTAAATTTCCACCAAACTCGTGGTGATGGTGACACGATAAGAGGTTTGCGGAGAGCGATAATTTGTTGACGTGAAGCGCTGTTCTCCTCCTGACAGCCGCAGTCAGAATGAAATGATAACGGTCAGGCGCTCTACCTGTTGCTGCTCGATGTCCACGTAGCGCTTTTGTGGCCAATCAAAGGAGGGATCCGTTTCGTCTCGAGTCACCCATGAGCTGGCGCAAGCGTCGGAAATAGCGATCTGAAACTTTGTTCAGGCTTTCAGATGATGTTAATAGCGGTCTGTGATACAGCTGCTGTCGCTGCAGGTGGTATATGCACAGTGTGGAGTATAAATGCTTTTATTATAAAGCTGTGGAAGGAGTTGACAATGCAAATCACATACTGTTGCATTACATTAGTGGGGACTTTCCACTGATTTAGCTTTCTTATTTTATTTGTGCATGAAAGGAAGAACGATAAATACAGACGTGGTAGTAGTGGGTTTCATCCAGATGATTAAATTGATAGGTTGGACTATTTCCATGGTACTTTATCAAGTGAAACGATGTCTGATATTTGCTTAGACCTTTGCATTTCAAATGGCCTTGCATACATATCTTTTAAGCACATTATGAAGCTTTACTTTACTTCACTTTTAACACAAAATTGACATGGTTGTCTAAAGAACAATATGTTAAGAGAATAAAAAGTCCTTTGTGGAACTCTCCTATAGTTTCAGGCTTTTTACTGGAACCTTTATTTGTAGAAGTGTAGCTGTGTGCAAAGAACCACCCTTTTTATAAACTGTGGTATCAGACTGATCAAACAGAGAAATGTTTATTTTGTACCTGAGTATGGCGAACCTGTTCTTAGAGTGGCTGCATTAAGATACATCTATTTTGTTTGTCTTCAAATCTTCAGTCATTTGAATAAGGGACGGATATACACTTTTAATATTTCACACAATTTTAAAGTAGTTCACTTCCCGAACAAAAATCTACAGATAATGTACTCAACCTCTTGCCATTCAAGTCGTTCATGTCTTTCTTTCATCAGTCGTATAGAAATTGTGTTTTTTGAGGAAAACATTTCAGGATTCCTCTCCATATAATGGACTTCTATGGTGCCCCTGAGTTTGAACTTCCAAAATGCAGTTCAAAGGCAGCTTCAAAATGTTTTAAATGATCCCAGCTGATGAACAAGGGTGTTATCTAGCAAAACGATAAGTTATTTACTGAAAAAATTTACAATTTCTATACGATTGATGAAAGAAAGACATGAATGACTTGAATGGCAACGGGGTGAGTACATTATCTGTACATTTTTGTTCTAGAAGTGAATACTCCTTTAAGACGCAAGTTAGATGTGGTGTTGGACAAACAGGACATTTTCACATAGTTTCTGGGAACAAGTACATTTCACACCTGTTTAACTCACAGGAGCTATCAGCTCAAATGTTCCCTCCCCCACATCACTGATGGCCTTGGTCGAGCAGCGTTTGGACACAGGCTAACTCCTGGCTCCGTTCTCAATGCTGAGACTATGGAAACAGTTTCTATCCCAACCCTCAGTTTATTTAGTGTGGAACCTCCGGTATACACCACTTACGCTGATAACAATCTGCCTGTAAGCAAAGCAGCACAGACAAAGCTTAGAAAACAGCCTCCATGCTCACAAATGGGCATAAAAACTATACAAACACAACTGACCATTCATTCATGCAAATCCATCCAGGTATTCACAGTAGTAGTAGTCTGGTTTATCAGCACTTGGTAGTACTGATAAATCGCACCTCATGCATAACTTACCGTTTATAGCTTACAACTGCTCAACATCGTGTTAAATTCAAGATAACTTTTTGATTTGCATAGGCCACACAGAGGTATCTTCAAAGTCCTGTTCGAATTTCCCTTGAGTAAATAAGTCACTCATTAGCAACCCCATGCTAAGCGCTACATTCCAGTGAGGGGAGCTTGTGAGATGTAAATGACAAATGAAAACATTGTCAGAAGCCTAATAGGGTGTTTGATGAGAACTTAAGGGGATAAGGGACCATGTACACAAACTATTTTGATTAGTAAACAAATATAATATTTCACGGCTCAATCAAGGCCCAAAGCTCACAGCTGGCTGCCTTCAAGGCTAAATGCAAAAATAGCTGTTTAAACATGGAGCCTTTCTCTCTTGCTCTGCACACCTGATGTTTCTTCACACAGAGCAGTGTTTAAATTAAGTCAAAGGTGAATTGTTTAACTGAATGTATGCTTATTTGAAGGGTTAGATGGTGTTAGATATGAAAACTGTACCCGAACCTCACATTGTTTCCAAAACCACACGTTTTTTTTTTTGGGGGGGGGGTTTTCTACTGTCGAACACAAAATGAGATATTTAGCAGAATGTTCATGTTGCTCTTTTTCGTATGACAATTATTGGTAACCTGGGGCTAATTATGGTGCGAGGACCCTATTGGAATTGCTCAGTTTTTTTCTTCTCCAAAATGCATCTCATTTTTGAGGGCCTAAACATGTTTGAAAACCCATGAAACTTCGCACACATACCAAAGTGGTGAAAATTTACATTTGATATGGGTTTCTGAAGTGGGTGTGGGAAAATGTCTCAATAGCGCCACCTATAAAACTTCAACGAAGTGCCCCTCGAGCTATGTTTCACATACATGTATGGAATTCGGTAGATACATGTAACACACCAATACCTACAAAAAGTCCTCTGGTACGTAGTCCGAAACCCAACAGGAATTTTTTTGGCAGGTTTTGTGCCGTTTTTGCCATTTTAGGCATTGTATTTAAACAAACTCCTCCTGGAGATTTAAACACATCAATACCAAATTTGGTCAGTGTAATCTAAAGCCCTTTGTGATGTTAAATTGTAAAGATCCTGAGTTTTCGTTGAAGGGCGTGTCTGTGGCGGCCTGACAAACTTCGATCTTTCCCCATGAAAGAGGAAGTTGTTATAATTCAGGTATACAACCACCAATCTGCACCAAAATTCACATGTTCGATAAGAGTCCTGTCCTGAACACATGCCCATGACCATATTCAGTCATAGCCAAAGCGCCACCTGCTGGCAACAGGAAGTGGTATAATTTACATTTTAACAAACTCCTCATAGAGATTTAATGACATCAACATTATATTTGGTCAGTCTACTCTAAAGGCTTTTACAATGTTAAATTGTGAAAATCTTGAGTTTTTGTTAAAGGGCGTGTCCATGGTGGCATGACAAAATTTGATGTTTCAGGAATAGGTGGTGTTGTAGTTCAGCCATACAATGTTCAATCTGCCCTAAACTTCACAAGTACGATAAGAGTCCTGGCCTGAACATATTTAAAGGCCAATATTCTGTTATAATCATAGCGCCACTTGTTGGCAACAGGATATGTCATGCTTTGCACTAACTCAAACATACCATGTTCAATCTGCACCAAACTCAATATGTTTTATAAAAGTGCTGGCCTGAAGACATCTACATGCCAATATCCAGTTATAGTCATAGCGCCACCACCTGGTAGCAGGAAGTTTGGCACATATAAATGACTTTGACATATTCCTTCCATATTTACCACTTTAAATGCATATTTCCCACTGTTTGCTGTTTTCACAAAGCCATCAGCTGGTGGTGAGCCCGGGTGCGAGGGCTCTTTCAACGCTGCTTGCAGCTTTAATATGAGTTTGGAACCACGTGACAGTGATAACAGAATTTAATTTTTTTGTGAACTACTCCAAAATGGTCTGGCATGCTTCATCTAATACCATTATGCTAGTAATGCTCTGTTTTGCTTCCTTACAATTACGGTTAAAAAAAAAAAAAACGCAGACCATCTAGCGTCAATGCTTATGCACACTTTTGATACGTTAATCTGATCTGTAATGTGAGCAAATAGATAATATTTTTCAAGCATCATCCATTGATGTCATACTGCCATTTATGTCATCATCTGTGATCTGACTGGACAAAACAGCAGCCACGGACTAGTGCATTAAACCCTGACTCACGCAGCGTCATAAAATGAGAAAGAGGGGGACAAGTCAGTTTTTCCATGACCCAAAAGCTGGTCAGACGAGAGGGGGAAAAGTACAACCTGTTATGTCAGTATGGCTTGAACAGATGCTAAGGAAATCCATCGTCATAATAGACATACAGAAAAGATCTGGGAAAATGTGTATATATAAAATGCTGGGTTAAAAACAACCCAACTTGGGTTATTTGGCAACCCAGCGCTGGGTAAATATTGGACAGAACACATGCTGGGTTATGCTGGGTAAATGTTTTTACCCAACATGCTGGGTTGTTGTAAGTCAGCTATTGTTTGAAAATGATTATATTGCTGGCTTAAAATGGGCTGGAAATTAAAAATCAGCAATAATCAAAAGATGCATTTTGAACTTTATGAAATGAAACTTACATTTTAATGCATTATATGTAGTAATAAACAACATTTAAACAAGAGCTTCACGATTCTGGATAACCTGAGAATCCCAGTTGTTTTTAATAAATTAGAGACCATGATTCTCTCATGATTCTGGAGAAAAAAGATTAGAAAACTAAACAAAATAACGTAATTTACTAGTGGTTCTGACAAAATGTTCATTGCTTAAGTCTTTTAAAAATATATATTCACTTAAACAAAAAAGAAAAAAAAAAATCAATGAAGGAGTCAGTGTCTCAATTCATTAAGACTTTTTTTTTACTATTGGAATCTCCTGAATGAATGATTCAATGACATACTTTTTTTTTTTTAAACGGGCAGTTGTCGCCACCTCCTGGCGGAAGAGGATAAGCGTTACAATACATACAAGTGTTAAGATACTTTCGTTTTGATTGCTACTGTAGACAGTAAGTGTTTATACCCAAACTATAAACTTTTATTCCAGTACTTCTGTTATTTAAATGTCTGTAACACAGAAATAATGATTATAATGTGGTTGAAAACACTGTTTGTTGCTGTTTCTGGATCAGTAGCAGTATGAATGCAGATTTCAATGTCTTTAACAGCTGTTTTACATCTTAAGCCTCAGTGGAGCGTGAGCAGCGAGTGTTTTGTCGTGCCCACATCAATGAATGACAGCGTTCACATCGGAAGCATATTGATGGCCGCCCCTCTGATTCATTAACAAAACTTGCGACAAAACGTGCTTCTCACGCTCCACTGACACTCGCGATGTGAAACAGTCGTAATAGGCATAGCTAAATCGTTGTCATTTAGGAATAAGATCACGTGGGTGTTGGAATCGAGATCTTTTAAGGATTAATCGTGTGTTGCGAGGATATCGTCAGGAGATCTCGCCAGACCACACACCGGATCTCGTCACATCCCTATTTACATTATTAGGTACATTTAAACTCGTTTAACAAGCATTTTAGAAATAAAAAGTGGAACGTTTAAAAGTAGCATTGTAATTTAAGTGTATTCAACCGTACTCTGTAGTCACTTTTCACTGAAATAGTGCTAGTTCTCGTGCCAGTAAGTCAAAACTATGAATCTCAGACTGCCGACTTGCGTTTCACTCGTAGCTGAAAGATGCCGTGACTGACTCCATAACCTGGCATAAACAAACAGTACTTAGATTAGAGTAAATATTTTAACATCAAATTAAATTAAATTCAGTATTATAACAAATAGAATCAATTTATGTTATGCAAGGCAAAAGGCATTTCCATCATGCGAAAATGTCGCATTGCGTATAATAATATAATTTACAGCACAGTAAAGACTTTATAAACAAAATAAACTGTATACAAACCATTGTCTCACTGAAGAAGTGCACCAAATTGGCAGTGCTGTGAATTGCTCTCTCCTGTAGAGGATGCAAAAAAACCCTGCGGTCTGCCTGTAACTCAGCAGCTGGGTTGTTTCGTAGACGACAGGCTCAACCCAGGGGTTGGGTAGAAAAAATAATCCAATATTTAATAACTCATTAAAAAATGATCCAGCAGCTTAGTTACAGAAAAACTACCCAGCACCTGGGTAAAAGATGTTAGAAAACAACCCAATAAAATGACCCAGCATTTGGATTAAAAACAAATAACCCAAATAAAATAAATAAAAAATGTTAAATGACTTTTCACTGACCAACTGAAATTTGAAAATTAAAAAAAAAAAAAGGGAAGAGAGACTTTTCTGCTTTTGAGAGAAAACCAGGTCAACACTACCTAATCCTGCACCTGTAAGGGGATGCCTCAGAGCTTCACAAGCCATGAATATGTGTAGTAGGTGTCTCCACCTGCTTTGTCGAGGTTGTTTTTTTCTTGTTAACGTGGATGGTGTCAAAACAGGAAATACTATCTTGCAGCACACACACTACACTCCGTGCATTACTTGGTAGCAGTAAATATTTGTCTAGCAACACAAGATCTTGTTATGACGCTTCTTTTCACAGGAAACCTGTAAAACCACTTCATGAGCTATCATTCAACACACTGTTGGAACCAAACAGGGTTTACATAATTTTCCTAAATAAAAAGTTCTGTTAGCTTTCCTGTATGTGTGTGCTGGTTTCAACTTAAACATCAGCATTCAAATACATTGCGCATCTGAGGCGTATGAGGTTATATTAACGTCCTTAGCTTCCTTTTCACTGATAGTGACATCCTTCATGAGTGTGCCAGCCTGCAGGAGGAGCATAATGTCCTGCAAAAAAAGACCTAGGGCAAATGGCTATTATTTTAGATTTGAGGCTACTAAATGATGCCTCAATGTGCATGAGACAACCAACTGAATAGTTTACCCAAAAATGAAATTTGACTGAAAAGAGTTTGTTTCTTCATCTAAACAGAGTTTTTAAACTTTAAAACAGGCTATTTTAATAATATTAATAAAAATGCTGAATGATGTCCAGGTTAATATGTGTCAAAATGAGCAGATTTCTGGATTGGTGTCTATGAAAGTTTACATGAACCTTACTGATAGGTTATGGGGGTGCCTAAGACGAGCAAGCTTTGGAAACAGTGATTCAGAGTATCTGAATCCCAGCATTTATCAGTTTTATTAGGAAGTTGATTCGGTAAGCACGAAAAACAAGGGACGTTAAGAATCGGCAGGTAAACATTTTTTACGGATGGCCAAACATCCATGCAATCATGTGAAATGCATCAATTATTTTCTCTGGCCCTCTTACTGCAGTGCTTGAATAAATATTGGTACCAAGCATCAGCGAATGCGCAATAGGAAACATTTCCCCGCCGCTGTCACTAGGCAACCTTGAAACGGATGACTCAGAGAGCTGACTCAATAGGTACTGTGACGAAGTCAGTCAAGAAACACACACACACTCATACACTCACCATCTGTATGCATAGAGGAAATCTCTTAGTTGAGGTAGAGAACTAATCCTTGTTTCTTTACCTGCTGGCTCAACACCTCTGTGTTCAACAGGTGTGTGTCCATATCTTCTGACAGCCTCCACCCAGCCTTCTCCACACCCTGTAAATAAATACAAACACACACATCAGCAACTACCCACTTACTCAGAAACTTTGTTGAAACAACTACTTTAAAAATAAAGACCTTACATTATTTAGCTAAGCATTTCAACACATTTAATGAGGATGTATGCCATCTTTTTATCTTGCAATATTGCATGCGATTATGTATAGATCATTTCAGTGCAAGTTTTGTTTGTAATTGACTGACATTAAAGAATTTTTTTTCAAGCAGCTGTAATAAAATATGTATTTTCACATAAAACACTGAGGGGCTTTAGCTCTGTAGACACTGGCTATATTCAGAATACTGAATACTTATTATTTTGAAAAAAAATAGTATGTGAAACAATAAATGTTTCAAAATATTGTTTCAACAATGACCTCATCACGCAAGTTAGTAGCATCCTTTATCACCTTAAATAAATAAATGCGGTAATTTTCAATTTATAATATAATGAGATGTAATCATATCTTAACATCTGGCAGGCTAATCAAATAATGAGTTGTAGAAAAATATGGCTGTAATTGTTTACATTCATTTGTTACACAGGATGTGAAATGTCAAGTCGAGCACAATGCATCATGGGATGTGATATCAGTACTGTTGGTATGACATTTTGTAAGCTAAAACCTGGAAAAGCGTTAGCATTTTAGCTCCTCCGGTTTTACTGTCTCTAAAAAATAGTTTGTTTAAACAGGTTTTTGGTTAAATGCTTGATATAAAGTCTGTTTTTAACACTCAAGATATTTTCACATTTTATTCTATGACATATAAAAAATACATAAGTAATACGCCCTTGTGCTTTTTTCTGCGATAATCTAAAAGCCAATGAAAAAACATATGTGACCCTGGACCACAAAACCGGTCTTATGTTGCATGGGTATATTTGTAGCTATAGCCGAAAATACATTGGATGGGTCAAATTTATTGATTTTTCTTTTATGCCAAAAATCATTAGGATATTAAGTAAAGATCATGTTCCATAAAGATATTTTGTAAATTTCCTACCGTAAATGTATCAAAACATAATTTTTGATTAGTAATATGCATTGTTATGAACAGTGTTGGGCAAGTTGCTTCCAAAATGTAATACATTATATATTAATAGTTACTGTCTTTTAAAAGTAATTAGTTACATTACAATATTACTGTCTCTGAATTGTAATGCGTTACACTACCTTTAAGTTACTTTTGAGTTACTTTCACCAAAATATCCACAGAAGTATGACTAGGGATTATAAAATAACAAAATGTAGCTTATTAATGCTCATTATACATCCAGTGAAGGGTAATGAGGTAGGTCTATATAGCATAAAATTATAAAATCCATATTTAGGCTACCGGTATGTAAGTCTACATTAACATTACTTGTAGTTTAGGTTAAACACAGATAAGCACAAAATTATTACAATTATAAATAACACCGGTAAATAAAGTGAAATGTTATAAAAAGTGTTGGGGAAAGTTACTTTTAAAAGCAATGCATTACAATTTTGCATTACTCCCTGAAACAGGGTTGCGTCATATTCTGATCTTTGCATTTCACTGTTTTTATTCATTTTGAGGTATACTGAATCTGTTTTTTGTAAGTGAGATGAATTAATGCATGTTCACATTTAGTCTAGAATACAGTAACATCATGTTTACTCCCAATTTCCAGACAGGAGACTTATCAATCAATAAATGGGGAAAAAAGTAACTCAGATATTTTCTTAGAAATTCAAAAGTAATGCGTTACTTTACTAGTTACTTGAAAAAAGTAATATTATTACGTAACTTGCATTACTTGTAATGCGTTACCCCCAACACTTATGAACTTCATTTGGACAACTTTAAAGGTGATTTTCTCAATATTTTGATTTTTTTGCACCCTCAGATTCCAGATTATCAAATAGTGGTATCTCGGCCAAATATCGTCCTTTCCTAACAAACCATACATCAACGGAAAGCTTATTTATTCAGCTTTCATATGATGTATACAACTCAATTTGGAAAGGGTCGATTTTTTCTTCTGAAAGCGGAAATAAGCTTTCCATTGATGAATGGTTTGTTAGGATAGGACAATATTTGGCCGAGATTACTGGAAAAACTATTGGAAAATCTGGAATCTGAGGGTGCAAAAAAATCTAAATATTAAGAAAATCACCTTTAAAGTTGAAAATGAAGTTCTTAGCAATGCATATTACTAATCAAAAAGTTTTTATATATTTACCGAAGGAAATTTACATGTATTTTACAAATATCATCATGGAACATGATCTTTACTTATTATCCTAATGATTTTTGGCATAAAAGAAAAATGTATAATTTTGACCCATATTTTGGGCTATTGCTACAAAAGCAGGCGGATCCAAACGCAATGCCCAGAATAGTGGGAAGACCCTCGTATTTATACCGTTCGTGATTGGCTGCAGCTGTGAACTTGTAATCAGCGCAATGGATGATGGGGAACGTAGTCCGGAGTATGGTGCAACAGTCTGTGTAATGTGAATGGCAAGGCGACCTCTGGTGGCGAGCGGACTGGCGTTCAGGACCAGATTCATAACACATATAGTGATTTAACAATAAACAGTTAATATGCTGATTTTATTCTCAAACTTTTAATTGCATCCTTCTCATATGCATTTTAGAACTTTTGATTTTGCACCTCCACACTTTCCCCATGCATTAACAATTACTTAATAGTAATAGAGTGTTTTCACGATGAGTCATCAACCGGCCTTATTGGCAGCACAGAACATAAACAATGCCACTGAACCGAAAACTCGCAAATATTGCTGATTATTGTTACTGAAAATGGTCTGTAGCGGAAGAAACATCTGGAGTACTATTGACTGCCAAAAGTTATAACAAATTAAGGAGAGGAGTGCAAAAAACTGAGGAAAGAAGGAAGTTTGTGGTTGGCCAAACTGAACCAGGATTTCCAGAGCAAAAATCTTTGAAGAGTTTGTTCTTATCATTTCCGGTCAGGTAGGTGAAATCATAGGCGAATATTTTAATAAATACTGCTCGTATGTTTCCTTACCACCTATTAACTTTAGTTTGTCAAAATATCGCACCCTTCTTTATATGATTTAGCAGCTTCCACACATTTTTTCCATGGTTTAAACAGTATAAAATAGCAGATAAATGTATTCAGTGGTACATTAACCGTGCAATCCATGCTGCTGTTTACATCCAACTATCTCCAGTATGGCCACGCAGCTGGGTAACTGATCAAACCGTGATGTAGGTGCAAACCCTAATGTGTCCTTACAAAAAAAAGATATGATCAGAATATCGACTAATGATTATCCACTGTAATCATACTGTGGAGGTTTTATGGTCCTTTTATTCATTCAGTAAGCAGTGACTAAGTAAAATAACAGCATTTGCTCACACTCAAACTCAAGACTCAGTTTGCAATGCTTTGTGCTCGTTTTTTGTTTAATTTTTTTTTTTAGCTTTATTTAGTAACAACTCACACAACGTGTAAAAATAGTAACAGCAAGAAGTCAATAAAAATATGACAAAGATAGTAACAATAATAATAAACGAAAAGCAAAACAGAGAGCTGCTAAATAACACGAAAATGAAGAACTATATACAGAGGGGTATTGAAAACAAATCTGTATCTCTAATTACAAAATAAATATAAGAGTCCTTAAAAGGGATACAAATTTCAAGGCTTTACAACAATCCATGGTCTTTTTTGGCCTTAGCATTTCTTATACTCTCCAGTGCTTTTACTTTATTACTGACGAAGCTCAAACTTAAAATAAACAAAACATAATAAATTAAGAACCAAACAGTTTTTCTTCTCTAAAGACTTATCATAAAAAAATAAAATATTCTTGTCTTCAAGTGTAATGTCAATTCCAGAAATCACCTTAAAAAAGACCTTAAAATCACTCCAGAACAATTTAGTACAAATACAATCAACAAAAAGATGGCAAATACTTTCATCATTCATTTTACAATACCCACATTGTAAGTAAAAGTCTTAAATCTTTTTATAACCTCATTTACAGGGTAAATACGGTGAATAATTAAAAAAAAAAAAAAAAACTCACAAATTTTATCAGTGAAACAGTATCTTCTGGAGACCATAAAAGCCTCCTCCCACTTAATGTCCTGGAAGCGGGAATTCCAGAAATTGGGACTTTTAGTTGGGGGAATCCTAAAAGGCCTACAAATCTAAGAAAACTATTGCTGTGTTTTCTATCAAGAATACCCACTCCATCTAACTTTAAATTTAAATCACTAGCTACATTCAAATCAACAACATCAGTAACACGCAACAATTGAAGAAGACCAGAAGGTATGGCACCAAAGATGACTGTATAGTCCTTTGCAGAAATTGGAATTTTGATTTTATCTAAAAATTCTCCATAAGGGAGTAAGCGACCATCATGGCGAAGCAACTGTGTCACCAATAAAATATTATTCCGAAACCAATGTTCAAAAGAAAGTGTTTTATTCTTATATTTAATATCTTTATTATTCCAGATCAAACATCTGTGGGGAGAGAAATTGTGTTTGTACACCAGTAACCAAAATAACAGGGCTTGCTTTGTGCTCTTGTCATGCATGTAACTCAAATAGACACGACTCTGCACTGGGGTCGAAATAAGGCGAAGTGTGCGCGCCCTCTGCTGGACATTTTCCAGACACACTCCCTCAAATTGAAATGAATTGTTCTACCTATTGAATTGTGTTTTTTTTTTTAACGTCTACACCTACCCCAACCCTAAACTTAGCCCTTACTATAATACAAAAACTGTTTTATTGTTGTACAGCGTGATAAAAATTACGTTGGATTGATGTGCGCATGCCCAGTAACTAGAGCTGTATTCCATTTAGCCTTAACCGACACACAGTGATCAATCGTGAACACGACACCTTATAAAGAATACCAACGGAGTCTCAAAATTACTGCAGTTTTTACTGCAGTTGCAATTTTTTTTTTTCATATATAAATAGATATAAATATGCTATATTAATATGTTATATTAGAAAATAAATAGTGTAAGGCATTTCTGTTTTTGCAGAACATAACTTCCACTTATTTATTGTTTATGTATTTTTAGTATACAAATAAGAGTGGAATATTCAGAATATACAGATAAAACATAAAACGTAAAACGTACATTTAGTCTAATACCACCAGTTCTGAAGCATCTTTGCACTGCCGTCCGGTTGTGTGTGGAACGACGGAAGCTCCATCTCTGAGGACACACGCACAGGATGTCCAAGGTGCTCCTCTGGCAACAAAATCACTGATGCTGGAGTTTTACTCAACACACTCATTCAGCATCAGGATATTGTTCCCAGCTGGCAACAGATGCACGCATATACACATACATACCCATCAGGCCTGAGCGTGGGGAGGAGCAAACATGCAGCTGGTAGTTCAATCAGACACATGACAAGAAAGTACAGGGAGCTTCGGGTTTCTTCATCGGGAATTTCGTACACTTGTCATGGTTTTGCTCCAAGCTTCTGAAACTGAAGACCTAACAGCTACCATTAAAATGACCAGCTAAAAGCACTGAGACAGAGAAACTGGAGTAGAGGTATTATTGCTAAACCCAAGCAGTCTTACAGTATGTCATTCCAAGGTGCTGTTCATTTTATATACAGTATATATGTTTCTAAAAAGACTGTGATATAAAATATTATAAATGCTAATACAGCTTTTTGTGATATACATGAAATCAGACACAAGAAACCATGAGACTGAAGTTCTCAGATGAATCATCTGGGATCATGTTTCCAACGCTTCTGTCTTAATTTTTCATAAATCACCAAGGGGAATGTGCTCACGTTGTTGCCTTATGACAACAGACCTTGTAAGGGTCCCGAAGCCTAGCATGCTACCAAAAAGAGAGGAGGTTCACTATTTTAAGTGGGTTTGTGTTGATCTTCCCACCAATTGAGTGGTAACACTTCACAAAAAAAGGGGCCCAGAACCTCACGCTATCCTTTTACACATGAAGAGCAGAATCATCATATCCCTCAAACAGATGATAAGTGACACCAAACAATCCATGAGAGCTGTGTAATTGGATGCCTTTGGGCTTATTCTGAGCATGCAAATCAGAGCCAGTGGCGCGGAGGGTTACATGCCCCACTACAACAGCAACTCCATTCGTCTGGTGCCCCGCTGCATTCTGGGTAGGGGACAAAAATGAAACGTCAGCCTTGGCTGCCGTAACCTTTTTTGGAAAAGTTGGGAAGTGCCTCGTACAGCAGCTCTGGTGTACAGACGGCCTGAATAGTGAGAGTAATTCAAGATGGATTTGTAAACACAAATATATTACCACCTTCTACTTAAATTAAAACAGCGCCGTACATTGCATCATTAATTTATGTGTTTAGAAATCAGACCTGCCAATAAAATTTCAAACCGTACTAAGCCATTTGAATTTAATAAAGTGTAAATATCACCATAATCACTGTCTTTTCTAGGTTTCAGCTCAGCATGTAAACTTCGAATCCCATTCTTTTATTTAATAATAAATATGTTGCAAAGGATTGTATTTTTTGCATTTAAATAGTTTAAAATAAAACTATTTTGTTGTATACATATTTATTATGCTAATGTAAGTTATTTTATTTTTATTTAATGTAAATGATAAACATTATATTACACACACAAAGTTCCAGTTATTTTAGTATAATCAATATACCATTATTAATTTTTGTTCATTTTTAATTAGAATTGTATATATATATATATAATTTCTATTAATTTTTAGTTTTAGTTTAAATTTTACTACTTCAGCTTAAACTAAACGAAAATGAGGAATGTCTACAAAGTTGTTATTATTATTATTATTATTATAGTTTTAGTATTAGTTAACAGTAGTGACCCTGATCTAAGCATGGGTTGATCTGGTACTTGGTGTGAACTACTGAACAGTCTAAATTAGAGCGGTAGGAAGTTGGCTGTTAACCAGAGATGCAACAGGGAGGCCAGTTAGGGCGAACTCCACTCTTAACTATTTACAGTCCTCTTGGTGTGACATGACTGAGGATGCATAAGGATAAACATTCTATCTGACATAATGTTTTCAAAGCCCAAAAGACCTAAATTTGTACAATCTGTAATGTAAGTTAAACTCTGTTGTTGTAATACATTTTCTTCTGGGTTTCTTCCAGAACTGACAGTAGTTTGAAGAGGATTTTGGTTGTTTGCCATTTTAATAAAATATATGAAATACAAACTCCTTACTATTCAAAGCTGTATACGTTGTGCAGCAAGAGTCCCCCTAGTGGATCCTGAGGGGAAGTGTCTTCACGTGTGGCTCAAAGATTTCCATTACAATTCGACAGTGGATTGAGAATACAAGGTATTTTAGATTATTACTGTTTAGCTGTTCACATGATGCCAGGGTTGTGATTTTAATAAAAGAGTTAGATTAGCAAACAAATCAAGGGCCGTATTAATTTTTACAGAGAACATAGCGTAACACTCTGAACACTATTCTCAGTTGTCGGCTTTACATCTTTAATCTAATCCTGTATAGTAGCTATATATGGGCAGGGATGTTCAGTAGATTTCTCTATATGCTGTGTCACTATAATTTAAAAATAAAAAAAGCTCTGTCAGTCTCGGCAGTCTGCCTGCCTTTGCTCTGGCAGTCATGGATCAGGTTTACAGGTCCTGTGGGTGACAGGACATACTGAGAAAATTAGTAATTTTTTATTTGATATACCACAAATCAGTTTATTTGGAAAGACTTATACAATATGTACATATGCTGAGCTGCTTTTATGCAAAAGACATTATATATGTGCAAGAAATTAGATAAGAGGAGAGTAAACAGAAAACATCTGCTAAAGAAATAGAACAGCAGTTATTTTGGACGGCACCCAGAAATCATTAAAATCATCTGGATCTTACTACTTTATCTTGTTGTGAGTTTTATTAATAACTTTCATTAAGCATGTTAACTCACATCACTACATGATATAATACTAATCAGATCATTAGTTTAATTTAGTTGTATAACGTGATATAGAAAGGTACGGCATGAAATTAATTAAATAAGTAAATCTATTTTCATAATTAAAGATCAAATTAAATCCTATATAAATCACTTTCATTTATGCAAACTTCAACAGCAGTTTTGATATTGAGTCTAAAGTGTTGCATCTCACATCTGAAACCTGCACCTAGCCTATAATGTTTCTATTTTCCTCTCTTTTCCATGTTTACAGGACAGAGTTTATGCAAAGAAAAATGTCACCTGTTTTCAGTCTGGCAGACGTCTCACTTACTGGAGCAGTAAAACTGCCAGATGAGATCTGTACCAGGCTGAGAACACATATGCGTGATCTCAAAATAGAGAAAGGAAAAAACATTTACCGGATTAAATGCTATAAAAATGCAATGCCAGATTTGTATCCAATGTCATAGCTGTTTGCTGCCATTCTGCTAAGTGTGAAGTCCATCCAAGAGATACTGTCATACTCATAAAACTAGAGCCAGGCCTGTGGCGGCTCAAGGGAAACCCCAAAGGTACTGTACAAGCAAGCAGAGGCACAGTCACTGAGTTGTAATGCAACTGGCAAGCTCCTGTTGCATAGCTGACTGCATTTCGGGCCAAAACTCACTCAGTGAAAGATACTTGGGACTTTAACAGACAGGGCACACAAATAAACCTCAAGTGAAATGTGTGGCTATCAATATAGCAAAATTCACAGTCAGCGCTATGCTAAACATTGTGACATTCTAAAACACTCCGTCATACGTCCAAATCATTTTTTGAATCTTTGCCCATGTTTAGTATGCGAATCCACCTCTTAAACAGTGTAAATAACACAGAATGCATTAAATAGCATTAGACCCCCCCTTTAAGAACAAATATGGCAATGGATAGCATCCCACCAAAAACAGATGATGTGGCTTTACACGCAAACATCCATTCCTACAATGCCATGTGGATGCAAACATGATTAGTGAGCTTAAAAGGAAACAACCATTCAATCAAATCAATATCCACTCTTATTAAGAAGCTTGTTTTTGCATTGCTATTAGTCGTCTCATATCATGTCATGGCATTTATAATCTATTAATAATCATGAATACTAGGGGTGTAACGGTACATAAATATGAAGGTTCGTTATGTACCTCGGTTTCAATGGCATAGTCTGGTATGATTTCGGTACAGCAGAGGGAAAAACTAAACTTTTTTTTTACTCTTTCTCTCTTTCTTTAAATACATTCAGTTATAATTAAAATGTTCTTAGTGATAAAAATCAGCTGCTTTAAGCTGTAAGGAGACATTTTATATTTTAAGATTATTAACAACCTAACCCAAACTTAAATTTAATTACTATTTATTTTTAAATATAATAATCAAAACTTAACTTAAAAAAAATTGTATGTAAACATGTAAATTGCACATAATGCAGTTTTTAAATTAACTTATAAATGATAAAATTTCTGTGTTAAAATACATTCAGTTACACAGTGGCTGTCATAATATGTTTCATAAGAGATTAATTTAAACATACATTAAATAATTAAGACTAACAGGTAAAGTACAATATAATGAGTATTTAGTGTAATATTTCGCAAAATGCTCTAACAGACTATTTCGATTGTTTTTGTCCATGCAATAAAAGGCAATGGGGTCCAAAGTTTTTCGGACACTATTAAATTTCATTGTATGGATAAAAACATTTCTTTAGTCTGTTTTCCACCAGAGAAAGAAAGTTACTTGTGGGGTTGCCAGGTTTTCACAACAAATACAGCCCAATTTCTACTCAGAACTAGGCCAAAACTAGCCCAATCGCGTTTCAAGGGGGGGGGGGTCCCCGTTAAAAATCGTGTTCCGGGGGATAAAATATACGTTTATAAAATATACGTTTTTTTGTCAGGGTCCCCTTTGTAAATTCATATTTCAGGGGCTAAATATGACGCTTTAACCCGCAGCAACTGTGTTAAAGTAGCCCAATTCTGTGGGAAAACCACCGACTTGGCAACATTGGTTACATGTGTGAGGGTGAGTAAATGATGACAGACAGCTTGCAAGGCCTCTTTTTGCATGTCAGCATGGCATTGGGAAAGACCTGGAGCTCCTGGGGGGGCTTTTCTAATTTTCAGCGGCACGAAACCAACTGCTCACAAGCTTTGTTGGATAAAGAGTACATGAGATCCACAGTGTGAAGTGTCCAACTCTGTGGCATGATACATGAGTGTCGTTACACAACTGATCCAAGTCTTGGTGATCTCATTGTGCAGGGCCAGGACTCTCTCTGGCCTTTTGCCACTTTTACAGGCCCCCAAGGGGCATATCAACGATCAGCCCAAGGAGAATTCGCAGCCTGGCAAGATAGGTTGCTCAATTAGCGCCTTCATGTATTTCATAGACATGGAAGTGGAGCAGGCTATGGCCACAACCCTCACGTGCAGGGGGGAATCGTTGGATAGGAGAGACAGGTGTTGCGTAAGACCTCATTTCATCTGCGTGTAAATCAAACGGTGAGGGAGAATGCCCAAATGTACTCTAAATGTTTTTGTTTTGTGGGTGTCTTCAGATTTACGGCTAATGATGTGATCTGTGCCGAGGTCATCTCAGGGTGTCCATACATGCACACACAAACATTCCAACCTACACACACACACGCACACACACACTTGGTGTTGAGTGATTGATGCTAGGGAAGAGGAGGGGCGGGAACTGAAACTGAGGCGGCCGTCTTGGCTGAATCTGAGAGTCCCATCGGCATGCTTCCATCACAGCTGGTCAGCTGGAAATAGATAGAGATGCAACTGAACCCGAGAGACGGGAACAGCGCAATCTGTGTCCTCGCTTATGAAAGACACAATCAGCTTTAATTAGGGACAGCTTTTGAAAGGTATTCCCATCCTGAGAGTCCCTCATTGTAGACGTCTAATGCTCCGATGACAATGCCGTTGGCAGATCAAGAGCAATTGATGATACATCAAACAAGCTGTAAATCTATCAAGAGAGGCTTAGTGAGAAATCTCAGTCTGTTACTGAGAACCTTGGCGTGGAAAAAAGCGCCTCAAAATAAAACAGGGCGTGTTCCAGACATGTAATGATTTAAATTCTGTAATTGCAACACATTGGTCACTTATCAGCTTATTAATCATTTCTTTTAACTACTCCCTGACATATTTAACAAGTATTTATTACAAAAAAACACAGGAATAAACAAATACATGGGTAATTGATCAAAATTTAAAAGGATATCTCACTCTAAAATAAAACTTCTGTCATCAATTACCAATTCACCAAATTACCTTCATTTCCAAACCCGCATGACTTTATTAAATACATGAGACCATATTTTTTGTGCTGTTTTGAACTGTTTTTGTGCATACAATGAAAATGAATGGAGACCAAAACTCTGGAGCCCACTAATGTTCATTGTATTAACAATAAAGAAACCAAAAATAAATGACTAAAATTCTGAAATATTTTTGTTTAATATGTAATTTTGAGAACATAACAATCATATCATTTTTGTAATGTATTAGGGAATGGGTGTATCTATCATCATTAATTTTCAATTGGTCCTTCGATGTGACATTGATGACAAAATGCACGCAAACATAATTAAAAAGCAAAATGCTGTTTTAAATAACATGGCAGAATGTTTTTGTAGAAGTATTTCCCAAAAGCATCAGCTGCCTATAATATCATTAAAAATGTGCAAAATATGTACTTTTAGGGCTACAACAACTTAATTACCCACAAAGGGTTCATAGTAGTACTTATTGCTACATATTGCTAAGGTAACTAATATGCACCTTTTGGGAGTAAATAATATGCAAAGTCATCCCAGTTGCACGTTATTTACAATATGTGTACTTGCATATACTTACAATGTACTTACAGTGTACCAACCTAAGAAAGTTCTGGTAATGAAAGTTAACTACATGGGATAGGGTTAGGTGTACGGTTCAGGATTAGTACCTACTTATTACCTAGTTATTGTAATTACTATAATAAGTACAAAATATGTACATGAGGAACAGGACTGTAAAATAAAGTGCTACCGTTGTCCCTTTATAGGTACTGCTGTTATACCCATAAAACTACAAAGTTGCACTTTTTTCTGTGATAAAAATGTTTAATTATTAAAAAGAGCTATCATATGTTTTGTAAAAGTCATGGAAAGAGGAAACAAAAGCTCACCAACAATGAACAAGCACCATTAAGTTTGGTTTATCCACACACATAACACAGTATTTTGGTACAAAATCAGCAAAAACAATGCCCTTGTAATGAAATATACATTTACAAAGTCATTAAACCAAAAATATTGTATATTCTTTGCTATTTGTTGTTAAAATGTACAGATTTACTATGATACCAAATAATGGTATAATCTAAATCATGTTAACTCACCAGGTCAAATCTTTTCTCTGTCCATTTAAAAAGCATTTCTAATATCATATTGCTCCAGACGCTCTTCGATGCACCTGATGTAACACATATAAATAAGGACAAAGAAAACAGTGTTATTGAGAATATGAAAAGTCCAGCCCCGATCCCCCTCAAATCCCTGTCACTCAGGAAACATGGCCTTCCTGCAAACAAGAGGTAGTATGGAGCAGGACAAGGCCACAGGGGCAGGTAGTGGGCTGGAAGGATGTTTTTGTCATTGCTTTGGCCCCTGGTTGGCAGCAGCACAGGCAGGCAGACGTCCATCCTCAGGAAAAGAGCCTGCGGAGGAAGTGAAGCTGACGTCACAGTCGCGCACAGACGGCCTGCTGTAGATCAGCACGTGCGCAAAGACAAAGCTATCGGTAGAGTCACGTAAACACAAAAACAGGTGGACTTCATCTCATTGTGCTTCAATACTGTTCTGTCTTTGATCTGTGAGGAAAATAAACATATTTCTCTGGGCAAAATTCTCCACAGAATCTATTTCACGGCTTTTTAATCATATTGTGTAGGCACACGTCCAATAATGACTGGGAAGCGATAACAGGATGTTTACAAAGATATTCACTTTAAGTGAATGAAACATAATGGTTGAACCAAATATAACCTGCTGATATAGTGACACATCACGATTAGTATAAATCATTAGATTTGTGTGTGTGTTTGTTTAATCGAATAGATTGTGAGGTGCTTTACTCGAGTAACAATTACAAGATGTACTTCTGTGACCTGGAGAGGTCAGGTGGTGTAAAGGACACAGCTGCAGCTGACATAAAAACACTGGTGGTTTTTGACATCATGACATCACGTTCAGACTGCAGGTTTTGCTGTTATAATCATTGAAGATACGGCTGGCCTCTGAATTTCCTCAGATCTGTTGAGAAATGGCTATCACAGACCTTTTGGCTGCCTCTGATATTTCAACTGCCATTAATGCATGTAAAGGTAAAGTACAAATGACGCTTCAATGAATAATACTTCAGTTGCTATAAGAGTTGTTTGTTTTGCAGTCAGAAAAATGTTTTTCGTTTTGATTTTGTCAGAATGTCCATTGTGATTGGTCTTTTTAATTTGACTCTTCCAGCAAAGGATTCTTTCAGCCCAAAGACATTTTTTGCAACGATAGGCTTGTCAAAGAAGTCTCCTCCTGAGATAGAGAAGGTCTTTAAAATGTTGGACCAGGACAAAAGTGGGTTCATTGAACAGGATGAGCTACAGTTGAGTAATTTGCCTAATTACTTTTTACATGTATGTTTATGGGGTAGCTTGAGTGACTTTGTGATACGTTAGGGATTGTGTAGTCTTTCAGCTTGTTACATGGCAAATACTTTTTTCTTTTTTTAATGTGGGGATGAAATATTGATTTGAACTGAATCGTTCCGTTATCTTAAAGCATTCCACTAATGCAGTACAGTGTACAACGCAATAGGCCTGGTAGTAACAAGACATTACAGTAATGTCATTAATAGTCATTCATTTTCAATACATTTGATAACTAATGCGCAAAATGGCAGCAGTTGCGTTTGTAAAACAAAACAGAGTGAGTCCACTGTGTGATACGAGAGACATAAAAGTAGTGCCGGTTTTAGTTACCTGGATTATCGCACTTTTACTCTCCACATATTCACTTATTGTATTATAACTCCTTTTCTAGGCTGTTTCTGCAGAACTTCTCTAAAGGGGCTCGGGCTCTTACAGCAGCTGAAACTAAGGCCTTCCTCATGGCTGGAGACATGGATGGGGATGGGAAGATCGGCTGGGAAGGTTGGTATCTGAAATGCATAGAGATTTTATTAATATGATAAGTAATATATAAACATAAAAGATTAATCTATCTCCTCATCTCCTGTAGAATTTTCAGCCCTTGTTAACGCTTCCTGAGACCAGCTGTGACTGTCAAACATGGCAAAGAAAAAAAGCTGAGCTTTGCTACTGGGATCTCATCAGTAGTTTTCAAAGCTGAATTGTGCAGGATTGTGCTCTGTCTTATATGTTTTACTGTAATGTTATTGTATGAACTTAAAGTAATACAAAATAAAAATATTTCAACAATATTTTTTGCTTGTATATTGTGTATACATAAGTCATCTTGAATGGATTTATTTTATATATGTCATTTTAATTAATGTATTTATTTTAGGGCTGGCAAGAGATTAATCGCGATAATTGCATACAAAATAAAAGTTTGATTTTGCCTAATATGTGTGTGTGTAGTGTATGTAATTATATATAGAAATACACACAAATTAGTGTATATATTTAAAAGAAATATTTTATTTATGTACAAAATATTTTTTTATATATAATGCAAATTCTATAAAAATTGTAATAAATACATGTACTTGAAAATATTTCTTTTATAAATGAATGTGTTTGTATTTAGATATACATAATAATTACACACAGCACACGCACATACATTAAGCTCAAACATTTATTTTGTATGCGATTAATCGCAATGAATCGTTTGCCAGCCCTAATATTATTTGCTTTTTACATTTTTTTCAAAATGTTATAATCCAAACTAAAATAGTTTTTCAGCTGTTGGGTAAACAAGCTAATAGATTTATACTCCAGTGACATGTAAACTACTGCAACATTTGCAGTCACCGGAAAGTTTCTACTGTTCTGCATGCTTTTTGACATTTTGTACACTGGTCATCACAATGTTTAATACACACAGGCCAGTTCATTGAGGTAGAGAGTGAAATAGCCTCCTTTAAAGACAAAAACTTAAGTGTTTTATTAATTTGTAAGTAATTTGAAACTCTGAAATGTTTGCCCCTGCTCAAGCCTTCAGCTGTTCCAGAATCTGCTTAGCACCAACTTTCTGCATGTACAGAATATATATGGTACAGAGACTGTAAATGGGTTGACCCCCCTCCCCTTCCGTCCCAAGATTAAAAAAAAAAAAAAAAACATTAAAAATATTCTTTCACATTTCCCTGGTTAAAAAATCTTTAATGGCATTAAACAACAATTTATGCAAATAATAAAGAATTCTAATGAGATAACAAGTAAATCCTATCGTATTTGCTATATTAATCTACATAAATGAATTCATTGTTAAACTGCAAAATAGGAATTGCAGTTCGTGACTCCCTCTAAAGGGATTCCTGTTTGACACCAATAAATGGCTGAATGGACAAAACATGACAAGCTTTTTTAAATATGAGAATTGTGGTACAAAGAATTACTTTACATATAAATGACACTGCACACATTTTCATGCAAACATGTGCACTAGGATGTCCCACCTATGTCTCCCATAAGGACTTAAAGCATCCCCTTTTCGAAAGGATAAAAATAGAGCTATATGGCTAGTGGACACATTTTTTTTGAAACTTTACCCAACCTAAGCAAATGGTGTCTGTTACAACCCCCGAGACAAAAGTATAAAAGCCAGGCCCATGGGTGCTTGAGTAGTCGTCACACATCTTTGGAACAGTTGCCAGCGCAGCGCAAAGGTGAGTTTACCAGAGAGACCTTGAGGATCATACACCAGGGGTTGATGAATTTCTCTTATCACCATGGAATATAATTAACAAGAAATGGAGGAGTGAAATAAGGATTTAAATGGACTTCCAACAGGACTGAAAATGCGAAAGCACATCTCTTCAATTAACCAAACCAAGGACTTTCTACTTACTTTCTTGAGTTTTTTTGGATGAGCTTGCAATGATTGTCAATTACTTTTTGTGGTGTTTTTCATTTGGCAATCTCACATGAGCTCAGAGAAATAATTTTTTAACTGTAGGAAGTTGTTTAACTCTAATGGGAGAACTGACAGGAATTGTTAAAGGGGTTATTTGAAATTACGCTAAATGTGTCGGTTAATGTGATGTTACAATGTCAGACATTTATATGCATCTTAATGCATCATCATCTTGTTTGCATCTAATTTACAGACAATTTATCAAAAATGGCATTTGCTGGAATTCTCAAGGACGAGGATGTGGCTGCAGCCCTCAAGGATTGCGCAGGTAAGACACATCTGCTATGAAACCGCTACAGAAAAATTAAGAGTTTATTGTTTAATTTTCTAATTTTTTAATTTTTAATATGATTTCTATTTTGTGTAATTCCAGCTGCTGACTCCTTCAACTACAAGAGCTTCTTCGCCAAGGTCGGTCTGAGCGCAAAGTCTGCTGACGACATCAAGAAGGCCTTCTTCGTCATCGACCAGGACAAGAGTGGCTTCATTGAGGAGGATGAGCTGAAGTATGAATGCAACAGACTTCATTCTTATGCATTTATTATATTAGTTCATATCACTTAATTTTTCATTCTCCTTGATGTTCCCAGACTGTTCCTGCAGAACTTCTCCGCTGGCGCCAGGGCATTGACTGATGCTGAGACCAAGGCCTTCCTCTCAGCTGGTGACAGCGATGGTGATGGCAAAATTGGAGTTGATGGTAATTAATCTCATATTCATATTTATAATATAGCATAAGATATGGTGATCCAATCAAACTTAAAAACTCTTTGTTACAGAACATTTTCAGTGCTTGCTCAGTAAGTCCTATTATTAACTGATTTGTCATTATTTATAGCTCTTGATTTTGTTGCTACATTTATATTTAAAGCAAGTCAGCAAACCAACTACCTGAACCAACTAGAACATCAATGATGGTTTAGTTTTGTAATAATATCATATGTAGTAGCCTATAAATGATTGAATGACCCCGAGATAGAAGGTACCTCTAAACTTTAAGCTGTTGAAACTGATTGAATTGTTAAAATGAACAGTGCCAGGTTTTAATTGTTTTTCTTTATCAATGTCTTTCTGCAGAGTTTGCTTTGCTTGTAAAGGCCTAAGCATTCTTGGACCCTTGTCTTTGGAACCAGAGCTCTGCTTACCTATCATCTTTTTTATATTTATTTATGAGTGCCCTGCAAACTCCTCCTTTCAAAGAACGCTTGTTCAATGTCTTGAAAAGCTATTTATTATTAATGTTGTTTCACTGCATTGTATTGTTCTGTAAAAAACCTTCTGTGTGCAAACTTACAATCTCTTTTGCACTTTAAGGAAATAAAAATCCATTCGATTTAAAACAACATTGTCTGATCTTTATCTGAATTTTATATAGGAGTGCAAGTTTACATAGGAGTTTTACATAAGTGTTAAAACTGTTATTTTGAAAATATAGGAATACTGATACGCACAGGCATTAACACCTGATCATAGTAAGCAATATGAATGAGTAGTGAAGGCATCTGGTTGAAATGACAGAGATGTAAGCAGTTTTTAAATGTAAACATGTAATGGCCCCTGTCCAAAACAGGGACTCACCATAAGGATTTGTACACATGCTCATATTAATGCCCTCACAATCAACAGGAAGTGAGCCAATGAGCCTTGTGCAAGCTACAGGCATCACTTACAGCTCTCAGTGACTGAGTGAGCGTGTCACTTTATACTTAGATCCAAAAGGCATATCACACACAACATGACTGAAGCAAAGCAGGAGAAGCTGACTCTCTGACTACTGGAGTGTAACAACTGTGTAACAACACATTTTGCTATACTAGCGAAAAACAGTATTAAATTACATGTCACATTGCCAAAGAAAGTTTATTCCCTAATCAAATATAAAAATGTACATAAACACTGTCTAATAGCATAGAATGAAAATAATTCTGGTTTACGAAACCATGGTAAATACAGTTCTATTTGTGACACTGTTTGTTAAATCCAGGTTAAAGTCTCAAAATCAAACTATGAGATAACAAAAAGTTTGAATTCAACTATTAATTTCACTATGATTTCAAACTTTGACATGGCCTTAGTCAGTATTAAAGATCAGTTACAGAATAACAGAATGTTTTTTACCTTATGGAGAATGATTTTATGTAAACATCAAAAAAGCTGGGTCACACATGTTGAAAAAGCTTTGTGTCTGTTTATTAACGTTTTGATAACTTCATCAAAAATCATGTTTTACAAAATGCTTTTCAAAAATATCCTGACAAAAATGTTGTCTTAACCAAGAATTGCTGTCCCCAATACACCTGTCATTATTATGGGAGATTAAATAATAGAGATGGTTTTAATGTTAAGAATTTTATATCTTGATTTGAAAGTAGCTTTACTGGGTATCAAAAAACAAACAGGTTAATATCTGAGCATTTTAATTTTATTATTATGTTTTCTTATTAGATTACATTCAGCCTACATTTTACAAGTATGCTTTTAGCAGAACTTTTATACAAAGCGACTTACAAAAGAGGAACAAAAGCAGTACATCAAAGAGCCACCATATGCATAATATGCCAGGTTTATTAGACAGTTAAATTAGGGAGCCTGCTAGAAAAGAGGAGAAATGCAGAGAACACTGCGAAGGTCAAGTCCAAGGCTTAGCGACGTTTTCATTAAACATAATCATCAGTAAAACGTTTCTCTGTAAACAAGGTCCAACTTCTAGTCAGATACATTACAATACACAATATGTATACAGATACATATTGTGTGATACATCGAATTCACACAATAGCTGTCGATTTTATGAATTTATTTAAAATCAAACGCGACGTTGGCAAGAAGCGCAAATCCAACAGCTGAAATCATTGACTAGCCTGTATGTTCATGTCAAATAAACACAAGTTACAAGCGCTACGATGCCCTTTGAGTTTGCATTTACCTTATATTTCCAAAGAAAACGAGTAACGACTGAAAAAAAGTATTATGGGTTCATTTGCGAATTACGCGCTTCCTCTTGAAGCTCCAAAGAGAGTGAGATGATTTGCTCCAGTTACACAACTGCAGAGCGAACTGCAGAGTTTCTCTCAGGCAAAATGACCTTAACTCTTCCCGCTCATCTTCTGATACATACTACAGAACGCTTTCATCCATATCAGCATCGTATATTATTAGCCGACGCGATATTAAGGACTTATACATACGTACCTTTTATGCATCCTCATTTAAGTGCATATAAATAGAACAGCCTGACTACTGGACAAGTTTTTCAACCAACTGCCCGTCATGCGGTGTCCATTACATTATGCCTTATATTTCGGTTGAGTAGTAGTATATAAGGTGGAAGCCACGGAGTTGGTGCTCACTGCAGTAGCCAGTTTCATCCCTGCGAATCCAAACCCAAACCCTAAGGACAACCAGAGGTGAGTGTCTTCACAGATGAAACTACGAGAGCTCACAATATCTTACAAGGAAGAAAGAAAAACGACAGACAACAACAGCCTTAATGACTGATCTGAAGAGGATGTGTTGATCTATTAAGTCTCGGCCACCTGCCGTGGGAATAATT
Source organism: Cirrhinus mrigala (assembly GCA_036247105.1). Lineage (NCBI taxonomy): Eukaryota > Metazoa > Chordata > Actinopteri > Cypriniformes > Cyprinidae > Cirrhinus > Cirrhinus mrigala. The sequence goes on from CM070018.1 coordinate 20,192,171, forward strand.
TCTTGGAGTTTGGACGTGTTGGGATATCGCTCTTTATTAGGCGGTTTGATTACACCAGGACTGGGTGGGATTTATCATAACACACTGTGATGTTAAAAGCATATGCAAATATTATGACTACTGCGAAGAATATGGGAGCAAATAATTTCTGATGATCTGTTATATGGATGGAGGATTGTGACAGTTTTTAAATTTTTAAATTAAATTGATATGTATATGTATAATTCTGTATGCATTCAAATGACCATGTGTATATATGCATAAATTCAAGCTTAAAAATTAAACCTCTGCCATTTTTTAGGCTAATCATGGCATTCGCTGGTATTCTGACTGATGCTGACATCACTGCAGCCCTGCAGGCCTGCCAAGGTAACCTGCATGTTTCTGGACCGTCCCATTGACCTACAAGCTAAAGCGAGAACATCAATTTCATGTTGTTCCAAACCCGCATGACTTTCTTTTTTCCGTGGAACACAAAAGGCAGAATGCTATAGGGACTGACAGCCTCAGTCACTATTCACTTTCATGTATGGACTAAGATGCAATGAAAGTGAATGGTGACTGAGACTGTCACTCTGCCTAACATCTCCTTCTGTGCTCCACGGAGAAAAGAAAGTCATGTGGATCTGAAACAACATGAGGGTGAGTAAACGATGATGGAATTTTCATTTTAGGGTGTCAACATCAATGTAAACATCATTTGTTAGAGTACGGAGCTCATGTTTTTCAAGACTCAAATGTCCTTTTTGTAGTCCTTCTGCCATTTATCTCCTATGTTGTGCTAAACTTGATGAAATTATCTTCCAGCTGCTGACTCCTTCGACTACAAGAGCTTCTTCGCCAAGGTTGGTCTGTCTGCCAAGACTCCTGATGACATCAAGAAGGCCTTTGCTGTCATTGACCAGGACAAGAGCGGCTTCATTGAGGAGGATGAGCTTAAGTAAGTCTGGTCTTAAATCAGGTTTTCATATTAAATGAACTACTTTTATTACTTTTAAATGAACAAAATGTTTTGTGCTCTTCAGGCTGTTCCTGCAGAACTTCTCTGCTGGCGCCAGGGCACTCACTGATGCAGAGACAAAGGCCTTTCTGAAAGCTGGAGACTCTGATGGTGATGGCAAGATTGGAGTTGATGGTGAGGAATTTGCAACTGTGAATTACTGAAATACTATTCCTCCTCTTGCTTTACTATTCTGATTAATTCTTCTCCTTAATTTTACAGAGTTTGCTGCCTTGGTCAAGGCATAAATGGCACCTGACCAACAACTTTTGCTGACAACCAGTATTGTAGTCTGAGATCTCCACTTTTTTATCGGGGTGGCTGACTTTTATACACAGTTCTAACTGTCCACTCCCATGATGCACCCTGTCCACATTGACTGTCAACGTCACAAGGTCTTTCGCGTTGTAGATATGCATGTTGGTTTCTGTAAAATCTTTGATGCTGTTTTTGGGAAAGGACAATGAGAAAATAAATACTATTTTTCATTTTTGAGTCTCTGTTCTCTTGCTTTATAAACATTACAATTCACTGCCATTATAGCTTAGCTTTACATTAGCAAAGGCTTTGTGAGGATCGGACAGATTAAAAGATGGTAAACATAGTATAGAAAGTTATAATACAGTATAAACTGCAAAAAAAATTATGGTAAAAGATCATAAAAATATTTCTGGTAGAAGACTATAAAAATGAGATACAGATCTAATGGGACATTTCATAAAATATGGTTAAATTTATAGTTTTCTGAATTTTCTTACAATTTTCAGTAAAAAAAACTGTATATTGACGTCTAGTGTTACACTTTAGATGTTTTTATTCCATTAAAAAAAAAAAAAAAATCGTAGTTTTTTGTTATAAGGGTCACAATTGACCATATGCACGGAGCGTTCTTTAGAACTTCCGCATAATGATAAGCCAGCTCGTAAATTTCCGGTGTAGCTCATTTTATATGTGCTATATATAGGTGGAGGCTCTTGAGACTACTCCTGTCTCGTTCTTATCAGAAACTGAAAAAAATAATAATTTCAACATCGTAAATAATGATAGCGGCATGAACATTCAGTTTCATATTATTTAACATATAATTTAAATTCTGAGCCTGGTAATCCTAGGAGAGTAAATAGACACCTAGTTATACATTTAAATGCCGACAGCTAAACACTGTCATAACTGTTTAATCTAACGTTAGCAAGCTAGAGATGCTTCTCTATCTTGTAATCTTGTAATATTTTAAAGCCTTAATAAGCTATGCAGTAAAATTCACTTTCATTCATAAAAATTCACACGGAAAACAACGACTTTTTAGACATGAAATTCTACCCCCATAACCCTTATAACCACCAGATGGCAGTAGAGGATCACTCATTGGCCGCAACTGCCATTTCAACTCCCATAGTTTTTCCACGCCATAGTTTTTCCACGAATTAAATATGCATTCAATATGAATCAATATGAATTTTAAATATTTTAGATTTAATTTAATAACTACATCTTTTTACATACATTTAATAACAGTTTTATCTTGAACTGTAAAGGCTATTAAATAGCCTATTCAACCAACACAAACTTATCACTGCTGTAGTTTTCTTTCCTCTGAATTTGGTCTGAATCATTTAAGACTTAAGCTCTGTTTCTGACATCGGCTTGTCAGATGTTTCGTTCGGTTGTTACTGTCAATCACATCAAATGACTCGCGGCATATTTAGCGGATTTACTCCCATAATTTTTTACACTCGCGTTTGTCATTCTTGAAACGGTATACATGGACGTTTGGTCCTCTTAGACAAACAAAACTTTTCTTCAAATTGTGAATGGATTATGTAGAGAAAACGAGCAAAGGACACTTAGGATACAGTACAGTTGACCGGAAATGACTGAGCTGGCTTGTCTAAAACAAAGAAGTAATCCGTGCATATGGTCAATTGATTGCAATAAAGATGTGGTGGAGGATCCAGTAAAAGCAGTAATATGTGTTTATTTAACAAAAGAACACAGGAACAAATTAACCAAAATAACCACAGTGACAACTGACAATCAACAGAAGAAAGCACAGAGCTTAAATACACTGAAACAAACCATTCAAACTAAAAAAACACCAAGTGCAAAAACTAATTAAACCATAAGTAACCATCATAACTAATTAAATACAAAGGAAACTAGAAACAGTGCAAACTCCGGGTCAAACTAAAGCAAACACAAAACACATATGACCCGTTACAGTTAGTTATGAAGATTAGGGTTTAATGTTACATTGTTACACATTATGTTCAATTAATGTTTGTTTGTTTATTTATTACATACATTAGAAAGCAGCGTGAACCAAACTGGGTTTCTTAAAGTACAATGTGGCCGCCACTAGGTGGTGTCTGGTGCCATAATTTATACAGATTTGAAAATGCCAGCAGCCTCTCAACTATATAAACTTTTTTTTTTATTTTATTTTTTTTTACATACTTTACTGATTCAAACGACAGTGTACTCTTATCTGAAAAGTGTGCCATTTATTACTTCTTTTTTATTTGTCATTTGTTTCATTTTTAATTTCTCATTCATTTCATTTGCGGACTCAACAAACGACAGTAGTACTGTACCAACAAATTAGAGAATGTAAATGGATAGATCACTATACCGTAACACTACCAGTCAGTTCAGTGACATTAGAGTGTATTGGTTTGTCGGCTAGGTGGCTCCAATGTCTTGTCTTCCCCTTTCCATGACAGGCCAAAGGCTCTAGGTAATGCCATTTCTTCATCAATTTCCAGTAGATTTCTACATGTCTGCTTAAACAACAACAAAAAAAAATAAAAACAAAAAAACTTTAATACACTTTTTTTATTTGTTCCATGGCATTACAAGATAAAAACTGTGTGGTGGATTTTGGATTTTGCCACAAATGTCTTTATAGGGACATTTAAGTATAGCCATTTTTAACCATTTAGTTCTTACACAATAGAAGTTGTTGATTATCTTTGCTATACATATACTATGTACTTTGAATTCTGACTGATTTTCCTGAACAGCAAATGATTCAGAAAATTGTTTGTCTGAAAGCTCAATCATTACTCTGTCGGATCTCGGTCAGATTAGTGACAAAGTAAGAGAAAAGTGTCAAGTTGCAAGAGTAGATGATTAGTCTCAGTGTCTTCCTAAGTGGATTGGACTCCTGACTACTTGTTTAAAGCTAAGACAAAGTGAATCTCATTAAATGCAAAGCTACATTTAAGTTGCAAAATTAACCTTGGCATTAAATCAAGCATACAGTGAGAGTCTGAGTAAGCTTGTATAATTGTAAGACAGCACAACTTGTACATCAATATCAAATACTGTATATTACAGTATTGTTATAAATTAACTGGTGTGGGGCACAGAATACGTGACAGTGCTAACTAAATCTTGTGAAACAGATCAAAGGTGATTCACACAACAGAGGTCAAACAGTTCATAAGAAATACATAAGCAATACAAGTGTTCACAAGGTGGCAACTTTTTCATTTTTATAGCATGATTTTATGCATCAAGTTAATTTTAAAATGTTAAATGTTTTATCACAGAAAAAAAAATGTCTTTAAGTGTTAATTAATTGCATCGTACTTTCTAAAGCTGGATCACAAAACCAGGTATAAGGCTTTCCACTGATGTATGGTTTGTTAGGATAGGACAATATTTGGCCGAGATACAACTATTTGAAAATCTGAAATCTGAGGGTCCAAAAAAATCACCTTAATGTTGTCCAAATGCATATTACTAATCAAAAATTAAGTTTTGATATAATTACGGTAGGAAATTTACAAAATATCTTAATCGAAACATGAGTTTTACGTAATATCCTAATTATTTTTGGCATAAAAGAAAAATCAGTACTTTTGACCCATACAATGTATTGTTGGCTATTGCTACAAATATATGTGCTACTTCAGACTGGTTTTGTGATCCAGGGTCACAAATGTGAAAACTGTAAAATATGTTGTGATGTATAGCTATTCCCTTAAATAAAGTAACAGAGTAAACATTTTAATATAATGCTGACCATTAATACAAATATCCAGTTTTGTTTAATTAAAAAAAAGAAAAAAACATATCAGGGTCGTGGGGTTGACTATAATCACTCCTTTAACCTAATTAGTATAGTGCTATGATGATAAAGTGATAAAAGGTGAATACACTTAACTGAGAAAAAATTATTAAGCAATTATGATAACTAGCGAGACAAATAACCTGTTCTGTGTATATATATTTATACTGGAGATATAACACACACACACACACACACACACACACATTACAGCATACATAAATGAATTTGAATAACATGTATTATTATATAATATATTTATTTGTTTAAATATCCAATATCTATCTTTCTACATAGCAACACCCTTGTTACAACACACACACACACACACACCGGAGCGTTTCTTTTCACTCAAGTACGCACAATATTAGGGCGAAGTGCAGGTACCTGTGTGTGTGTGTGTGTGTGTGTGTGTGTGCGCATTCGGTCCGATGCTCATTTAAATAGTAAAGGATAATTAGTTAGCAAGAAATTCAAGTCGAGCCTTGCAACACGAATTTGATACACGCACAGGTAACCCAAGCATCTCTCATTGTCCGTCCCATTAGCATGTACATATATATAAGTTGTCAGTGGATGAGAGGCGCTATCACACAGCCTTACCTCTTCTCTGGATCAGCGCGAGGACAAATCTTCACAGGTCAGATGCTGCTTTCCGCTTACCATCAAATAGCATTTAGTATATTGTGGTATCTGTGTTACGTGTACCTGGGCAACATGTTTTACTAAATTTGTTTAACGTTTGAAATGTTCTTTTTAAGCAAATAGGAGAGTGACCGAACGTAAACTAGAACAAATAGAATATTGCAGTGTAAACATCATGGCTTTAATGTTTCTTTAATTTCGACGTTGCTCTAATTTTTATGAATTCTTTGAATTTAATGAATTTGAATTAAATTAATTAAATATTATTTCTGTCTATGGCATATATGTTAAAATACCCAATTAGAATAATTTTAGTAATAAATTAATAAAGAGTAACAAAATAAACAAAATATTTTTTTTTCTCCAACAGTCTGAATATGTCACTTACTTCCATCCTCTCGGCTGAAGCCATTGAAAATGCTGTCAAAGACTGCCAAGGCATGTACTAAATCAGTAAATAATAAGAATGTGGAGACATATTTTAGTCTCGTTGTATTTCAGTATTTTAGTCTTTTGTTGAAACATGACAATAATTCTCATGCTGTTTTTTCTCCAACAGCTCCAGATTCCTTTTGTTATAAAAAGTTCTTTCAACTTTGTGGCCTGAGCCAGAAAACTCCCCAAGAGGTGAAGGATGTCTTCCGCATCATAGATGAGGATAACAGTGGATTTATCGAGGAGGCTGAGCTCAAGTATGTCATTTTGGCTGGTATTTAATTAATGTGTAAAACATCACAAACAATGACGTGATGTGATTTCAGTGTTTACTAATGTTCTAAAACCCACAAAATGTACTGACATAAAGTCATAGACTATGTTGTTGTGATTATGTTACTCGAGGCACATTTCCTAAAGATTTTATGGCTTCAATATGTTGTTCAGAGAAAGCATTTCTAATATTATGCTCGTATTAGACATACATGAAATCCAGTGCATAAACAGAATTACTTTTGTTTAAGCTATACATTAAATGTCCATGTCTTACCTGATAAAACCAGAGTTCCATTTAGGCTAAGTCCTTTCCAAATGTAATCCATGGAGATCCTGTCATTATGTTTTTTTCTGTCCCTGCTTTATGTGACTTATCTGCATTATGTAATGACATCAACAGAACTAGAACCCAGGGGTGACATTCACAACAGTCCTTTGAAGGGTTGCATTTTTAGCTCACATTTTAGCCAGGACAGGTGAAAGATCATATTTGATCATTTGATTGATGAGTTCAGCTGTATATGACTAAAACAAATGGATGTGCAGGAAAAGATCTAAAATGAAAAATGGGTTAAAATGCTGAGCTGCTTGAAGTGGGAGAGTCATAGTTCAGTGATGAACAGTGATGGCTGTGCAGCAGTTCATATTTCTCATCAATGGATTTGTGTGAATCAGGTTCTTTCTCCAGCGATTTTTCCCGGGGGCGCGAACACTGACGGAAAAGGAGATTAAGAGCCTCCTTACAGCGGCAGATGATGATAGCGATGGCCGGATTGGAGTAGATGGTAATGTTTTCTCATAAGATTGTGCCTGATTTTTTCTTTTCTGATTTACTGTTTTAAACATTTACATGTTCTACCACTTTGTATGCAGAGTTTTTAGATTTCAGAAAATGGTGGAAAAAGAGTATTTATTTTGCATTTTTACTTTGTTAAATCTGTATTTTTATATCCTTTGCTTGTCTGTTATGTAATTTCTCTGATCATTACTCAGAGATGTGCTGAGATTTAATAGCTGTCTTAGATCATGGAAACTCTTGTGAAAAAAATCTATCACTGCATTGCGTAAGAGGATCAAAGATCAGGGTCACCTCAAATTATTATTTCAGTCCTGAGTAACGGTTATGCACACACTAAGACAATACAAAGTCTAAAAGCATCAAGCAAATTACTGAGAAAAAAATTTTCTCAGTAAAATTGTCTCTTCATTTTAGCCCTATTCAGAACTATATAGAAAAGTAATATTTTGGACTAACCCTGTTAAATCATTTTATCTACTATATTTTAAGTTCTGATGTTCCTTTTTCTCTACAGAGTTCCAGACTATGGTGTTATCCTGAAAGACTCCTTGACCCCCAGCTATAAGCACTGCAGCCTCATCTTTCATTTTACTTTTTACACCTGATTTCTTTTCAAAAAAGAAGAATCAGCATGTAAAGTAAATGTACTTGACTTTTGAATACATGTGTCTGTTTTGTTGTCCCACATTCACCCCAAATGACCAATGACAAAACTGTTCAGGGAAAATAAAATAAAGTCACTAAACTGATGCATCTGGTTTACTGTGTCTTAAATCTTCTTTAGGTTAATGCACATATCATTTTAAGACATACAGATTCTGCGATATTTGCATACAAGTTGCAGCATTTCTACACAAGACAACCACCAGTTTGTGACTGTGTATAAACTTTAAACTTTTTCAACTGTCTGATGTTTAGCTTTGAGCTTTATTCATCTGTGCACTGCACCTAAGCACAAAACAAAGAAAATGCACTTTTACTTGTATGTACGCAGTACATGTGAAAAAACATGTGAAAGAACTGTAAGAGCAGTTAAGTAAAGTCACTTGATACCATTTCAGAAAGCAAGTTAATCCTCTTTACACATCTCTATTTTACTATTATGACAGTCATATGTCTGCAGTAGTGTATAAAGATGTGTGCTAAAGGAAATTTTTTCTTTTTTTTAATTATATATTATATATGAAAGATTATACGTGTGCTTTCATAGTTGCATATGAGTCCCTCAGTTGTTCTCAGTGTGAAAAGATAGATCTAAAAATCATGCAGTCATTTTTGGAAAGGGTTCAAATACAAAAAATGCTGGAAAACCAAAGAATTTGTGGGACCTGAAGGATTCTTCTGAAGAACAGTGGGCAGTTTAACTGTTCAGGACAAACAAAGGACTCATGAACAACTATCACGAAACTATCAAAACACAGCTCTGGATCATTCAGGTAACAACACAGTATTAGGAATCAAGGGCATGTAAACTTTTGAACCGGGTCATTTTTATAAATTCAACTATTATTCTCTCTTGTGGACTATATGTAAACATCTTTTATGAGAAATGTCTTATTCAGGTCAATGCTAAACAAACAATAACATGCATTTTGCATGATCCCTCTTATTTTTGTCAAATAAATAATATTTGTGATGATTCTGAAAGGGGGGTGTAAACTTTTGACCTCAACTGTAGCTTTTAGTTAAGTTATTTCATTTGGTCCTTTGTTAATAGTTGCAAACATTGCATTTTATTCCTTTTTTCCCTAATCAATAAATACAACATAGCTCACTGCAAAATATAACCTTCAAATCCTAGATGTAACCAAAGCCTTAAAACAAGGGAGTTCAAATGTAAAGCAGACTAAGTAGGCACAAAAGGTACAGACACTGAGAGCAGGTGTAAGTTTCAGTGAAGAGGGCCTCTCAATACTGAATGGCAAGGATATCCCGCTCAGGTTACCGCTTAGCCCATTAGAACAATGGAATTGAAAATGCTGCATCAATCCTGGCTTCTGATTATCCCTTTCTGCACTGAAGCCAGAGACTAAAATGAGCTGGGCAAACATGTGCCTCAATGGCATCAGCTCCGCTGAGATAATCCCACTGCATGCACGGCCCAATATGTTCGATTTAACAAACAACTAATGGTTGGAGCTTATACAGCAATTATACTACAAAGCTTATCCTCCATATTATTCAGCGAGGTCACGTGTTCAGATATAACAGAATTAGTATTGTTTAACTAGCAATTTTCAGTTTACAAGCCAATATCTGTAATCACTGGGCTGGTGAATTATTGAACTGATCCAACATCCAAAGAAACAAATAATCAATATCTGCAGATATCCACATATTCTCTTCACGGTCACTAAAATTAACCATGGTTTGATCATAGTAAATGTGTAGTAACCATGTTTTTTTGGCGAATTGGCTAATACAAATTGACTACCATTTGTATAACCACAGTTTTACTACAAATACCATGGTTGAACTATGGTTAGTGTAGTAAAACAATGGTTAATTTTCGTAAGCGAGGGCAGGAAAAAATATTATATAATAATTATATATAATTATATACAATATAATTATATAATAATAAAATACTATTATAAATCTGCCTGAAAGATACTGTGAAGTCTGTTCAGATAAAATGTACCCTGAAAGAAACAGCTTTTTAGTTTTTAAATGTAAAAAAAGTTTACAAGTAACATTGATAAATAGGCTGTTACACACATTGTCAGCTAGTTGAAATCATAAAATACTGCAAACCATAACAATACCCAGCATAGGTGAAAGTCAATTATTACTACTTGAGAGGTCATTGTAGACAAAATGAAGAAGAAATGAATAAAAAAAGGATGTAGGCTACAATAATGTTTTCAAAAAACTGTTATTAAAGGGATGGCAACTTCATGGAAACTGAAAGATATGGTGCACTGTTATTTGTGTGAGCCAACAATATTCTTTTCCTTAAACATGATATTTGTCAAGAAAATTCTAAAATCATTCTGCCGTTTACTTTCCACAAATGTTTTTGGAAACTTTTTTTTTTTTTTTTTTACTTGCATAGTCTGAACATTTGAGTAAATGTTTGTGAGAACCGGTTGGAATAGTGAAGAAACAGGTGGCAAGTGTCACAAGACTCTCCCCTTACTAAAAAAAAAAAAAAAAAACATGGTTTTACTACAATTAAAACCATAAAACTATGGTTACTAGTTGAACCATGGTGACCAAAAATTAACCATGGTTTTGCTACACTAACCACAGTTTAACCATGGAATTTGTAGTAAAACTGTGGTTATACAAATGGTAATCATTGTGCCAAAAAACAAAACAAAAAAACATGGTTACTACACTTTTTCTAATAGTAAAACCATGGTTAATTTCCGTGAGGATAAAAATAGGTATATGCGCATGAGAGGACTATAACATAACCTTTATCACATGTGAGCCTACATAATTTTACAAATCCTTTTATTAGTACCCTTACGTAATACTGTTTGATGGGGGAAATACTGAATGGCAGGACTAATAGTGAAACGGAACTGCGGATGAAATCTACCCGATCGGAATCAGCTGTAACACACAGGCGACTGTCAAGAGCAGGAAGTACATCTTTTTCATTGATCTCAGCTCTGTTTTCACTCATGAGATAACATATCAAGCACTTTGTTTCTGTTGTCATGCTGTAACAGGTAAGCACCAATTGGTGGAACACCGTTTGTGATAGTTGTCGCGTTTGAAACGCGACATGAAACAGTCAGATTAATGCTGTAGCTAACCAGCTAGCTTGTAAGTAATAGGCTAATTTGTCTGACCACCGTCACTGTCTTAATGGAAAGTGAAATTCTTTTGGTTCCGTTTTTGTTTATTTGCCTCAGTTATCAAATTCACGTTTCTAGCTATATAGGTAATATACGTAATTATATATCTGTTTGTCTTGTTCCCTAGTCTAAGAAACAACTAACTACTTTTCGGGAGCAGTGCATATGAAAAGTAGAAAAGAAAACAGTTTAGCAACAGTTTTTTCGCTTTTCTCATATTCTTCTTAAATTGAATTATTAATTACACAAATGTAACAAATATGTTAAATTCAGCTGTTGCCCATAAGCTCAAATGTATATATGAAGAATAGCTTGGTGCATGTCTAAAAATATAAAGTATTATAAAAGTATAAACATACTTTACATTGTAGCTTTCACAATTGAATGTATAATCTGAAATTAGTTAAGTGATTTATAGATATATCTTAATTGTCTGAAGTTGTCTATTTATGCTTGTTCCTGAAAATGTTTCACTGTGTCCTTTAATGACAGTCCCAATAAAGATTATTTTGTTTACAGATCAAAGGCATGCACGCCAAACTCAATGAAAAAAGAGGGAACCGTAGACACAGACCACACTAATGCTGATGATCAGGTATTTTCATCAAATGCTTAAGGTCTAAATATGAATTATTTTTAAACCAGATGTGATGTGTTAATTATCTGCTTTTTATTCCCGTCTTCTGATAAGCCCAAGAATGGCATCTGGAATGCAAGAGAAACAATACACGCCATCTTTGCTTAGTTTTTTCATCTATAACCCTAAGTTTGGACCACGTGAGGGCGAGGTAAATCCTGTTTATTTTGAAATTTTAAATAACTTGTCAAACAACTAACTGTTGTGAGGCCACAGAAGTTGTAAAAGTGTACTCTCAGTTCTGTATTAATGGATGTATAAATCCACTGTTTACACTCACACAAATCATCAAAATCTCCACAGAAAATATATAAAATGTCTACAAAATCTGTCTGGGCATGGTAATAATATGAAAGCTGAACAAATGCATGCAGAAGTTATGTTTTGGTTACTATATGTTAATCATATGTTTATAGAGCTGTTATTGTACTTTGTAGGAGGAAAAGAAAATCCTGTTTTACCACCCAATTGAAATAGAGAAGAACGAAAAGATTCGCAATGTTGGACTCTGTGAGGCCATCGTTCAGTTCACCAGGTTAGCACTTTACTGATGATGGAATCAAAAGTGGGATCAAAAAAAAAAAAAAAATATACAGAGACGGGCATAAATGAGAGATTTTCTTATTTACAGAACCTTCTGTCCAACAAAACCAGCCAAATCTCTCCACACTCAGAAGAACCGACAGTTTTTCCATGAGCCGGAGGAGAATTACTGGATGGTCATGGTACATCTATGGTTCAGTGATGTTTTGTAGAGATTTAGTTTCAGTCTAAATGTTAAACAAAGACAAAGAATAAAATCAAGGCTAACCACAGTACTGCTAAAGTATGTATCAAGCACCTTTCAATTCCTCTCTCAAGGTTGTACGGAATCCAATGGTTGAAAAACCCAACAAAGATGGAAAACCACCCACTGTAGAATACCAAGAGGAAGAGATTATAGTAAGTTATGTATGGGATGCTGATTGAAAATATTTAAATAAGGCTTTTTTATTTTTATTTTTACACGTCCTACCGAAGATAATATTCAGGCTGGTGTGCACTACCGTTCACATCCATTTAGGCTCAGTAAGATACTTTTATTTAGCAAAAACCCATAAAACTGACAGTAAAGACAGACTTTAAAAAAAACTGTTGCAAAGAAATGCAGTTATTTTGTGTTTTTATTAAAGAATCATGAACAAAAATATAATTAGCTGTTTTTTATGTTGATAATAATAAGACATGTTTCTTGAACGCCATATCAGCATATTAGAATGATTTATGAAAAATCATGTGATACTGAAGACTGGAATAATGGCTGCTGAAATTCTGCTTAGCCATCACAGAAATACAAATATTTTTAAAATATTATTTATACTTATAAAAACTTTTATATTTATAAAAAACATTTTATAAAATATTATAAATAGGAAAGCTCTTTTAAAATTTTCTTAAAATAGAAATTGCTTTTTAAATTATAATAATATTTTACAAAATTACTATTTTTGCTACATTAGTAAATAAATGCATAGTGTCAAAGAAATTTAAAAAACTCACCAACCCTAAACTTTTGATTGGTAGAGTAGGCTTTGTTGTAGTGTTGACTGAGTTGTTCCCCCTTTGTATTCTAGGATTCAGTTTATGGGTCTGTATTACAGCAGTGCTACAGCATGTATAAGGTAAACACTTTACATTTATCTATTTGCAACATTTTTAAATAATAAATTATTCTCAACAACTGATGTTTCTAACAGGTTTTTTCGTTGTTGTTGTTCTTGATCTTTAGCTCTTCAACGGCACATTCAGCAGGGCATTTGAGGCTGGTGGAGTGGAACTGCTCACCCAAAAGCTTGAAAAGTTCTTTTACAGGGTAAATAAAGTATTAATTAAGAGAACTCAATCCTTCAATCAGATAAAAGGTAGACAGTGTATACCGTTGGTCTGGTTGGTACATGCATATGCATGTCTTAAAAGGGATAACCAATAATTTTAGGCCTTGAATATTGCTTTTCTTGTTAGTCATATTGTTGTCATGCTGTGAGTGCTTCTTTGCCAGACTTTTCAAGAAATTAAAGGAAAGGAAAGAAAGAAATTCCAAAGATATTTCACATGTGATGTTTTGCTTTGTTTCTGTTATCATATTCAACACATATGTGCAAACTGTCAGCGTGAGATGCATATATGAAAAGGAGGCCCAACAATCTCATTTGTCCGTGTTTGTCTTATTGGTTCTTCGGTTCAGATTTCCTTGCTGAGGGCATCATGCTTACTCACCTGTCTGAATAATTCAGCTTAGGTCAAGGGAAACCCTTCGCGTCACCCCCTCCCTAACCTGAGCTGTGCCCTGAAGCTCTCAGTGAAAGTGCAATTTGTGCCTTAGGTTAAATGTCACTGACTGCTGTGCAAAGTCACACCAAGGCTGCATCTCAGCACGTCAAGTTGTCAAATTACATTACGTCAGCCTTATCGGGGACGCTTTGGTAATTTCATCCACGATTGCGGGCATAGTGTTGTACAGTTTCTACTGGACCATTCTTGATAAGCAAAATTCCAGTCCTGGTATTATACTGTACAAATTTATATTATGTTATTTTTTATTTTGTCTGATAATTACGGAATTGTAAAAGTAACTGTTACCTGGGGAAGATTTTTTTTTTTTTAAATATATTGTTGTTGTATGCTTTGTCTTAGTACCTGCAGACACTTCATCTCCAGTCATGTGACCTGCTGGATGTGTTCGGGGGAATCAGCTTTTTTCCTCTTGACAAGATGACCTACCTGAAGATCCAGTCTTTTGTCAATAGAGTAGAAGAGAGCCTGAGTCTTGTCAAATACACGGCCTTTCTCTACAATGACCAGCTGATCTGGTAAATGTCAATCTATACACGCCTCACAATTGTTTTAAGAGATATTTCATTTAGCAGAATGTTCACACTGCTCTTTTCCATACAGTAAAAAGTTAATTTGTTAAGAGGAAGTGTCAAATTCTCAAAAAGGATAAAAAGAGCAATGTTTAAAATGAGTTTATGTTAATTGTAATTAATGATTATGTGTTCAGATCACATTTGAGATTTCTTGTAGGTTGGCTATAGCTTTAAAGGGGTCATCAGATGCCCATTTTCCACAAGTTGATATGATTCTTTAGGGTCTTAATGAAAAGTCTGTAACATACTTCGGTTAAAAATTCTCAATGGTAGTGTAAAACAACACCCTTTTTACCTTGTCAAAATCAGCTCTGCAAAAATCATCCTGTTCTGGTCGAGGTTGCTTTAAATGTTAATGAGCTCCCGCCCCTCTCTTCTCTCTGTGGAGTGACGAGCCTGTTTACTTTAGCCGCGTTTAGTCGCTAAACTTGCTAACTAGCACGTTATTAGGAAAGGCGATCACAAAGATTCATTAAAAAAAACCCTTATACTCATTTCTGCTGTAAGTGAAGCTGGATCACGAATGATTCGCGAACATAGACGGATATATGTAGATCGGGAGGCACATTCCCTTCACATACAAATGTAATACACTGCATCTTCAGCGGCTCAGATGTCAGGAGTAAATGACGACCACTATGTTCATTATTATATCCAGTAACACAACACCTCAATCGCTCAATCTGAGATATTCTTGTCTAAATTACATCCCTGCTCGGGCATTGAAACAATGGAGGTCGGACTGTAACAGCTGATTTAAGGCGGGTCTGAGGTAAGACACTCATGTCAGTCAACTATCGTGGGAGCGTCACACCGACAGGCATCTGAGAATGGCTCGATTTGAAAAAGGGGATATTATTTTTACAAATTAAAAACCACTGCATGGATTTTTATCATTATAGGGTAGATTTGCACAGACACTACCAACACACATTAATGTTCAAACAACATGTAAAAGTGAACTTTGCATCCGATGACCCCTTTAAATTTACATTGTTCTAGTTAAATTGTTTTATTTTAATTTAAGCCTTAAAGTAATAGCTGTGTTGAATTATAATTTTTAAGGATTTTTCCCTATTGCAAATGCGTGATGTGAATGAGGGTTTACCTTAAATAACTGAGTGTCGTAGAGGACATGAAGTCTGAGAGATGAGACTGCAGGGACTTAATAAAACAGCACAGCCAAAGCTTCTTAATCACAAAATGTCTGGCACAGGGATCCAGATAGACTTAAAATATGACTTTTAATCCTCTTTGTTGAATTCACGACATGACTTTTATATCTTGTTTTCAAAAATTGCTTTCACAGAAGTGCCTGTGTTTATGCCTGTTGAATGTTTTTTTTTTTGTCTGATTACTGATTAAAATGTCTCATTGATAACAGCTACTAAGTTTCGTAAGACACAAGAAATGTAAACAGTTAACTTTAATATTGAAACACTTTGATTGAGCAAGTTTGTCTGAGCTTTAGTCTTATTGTCCTGTATTTTGTAGGAGTGGTCTAGAGCAGGATGACATGCGAATTCTCTACAAATACCTGACGACCTCACTGTTCCCACGACACACTGAACCTGAGGTGAGAGCAACACTGAGCATTAGTATGTTGTAGTGTTATATTGTATATGTGTAAGCCCTAGACACATAATAAATAGAATAAGCCATTTTAATCATTTCCCTTTTTACCCTAGTTTATCACTGTTTATACATTAGACACTAGGGGTGCATTTCAATGTGTCAAAACTAATTTGCTTCCATTTAAATCTTAATATAACAGATTTTAAGGTATTTTAATTCCCTGTCTTTTATTATTACACTTTTTTTTTTCTCAAAGATTCTCAAATATCATGTGTGTGAATTGATTGCTGTAAGTTTTTTTTTATACACTGATGTTCAAAACCTCAGTAAAGTCAGTAAAATTTGTAAAAATGTAAAAAAAATAAATAAAATTGTGCTCAACAAGCCTGCATTTAATGAATCATAGAGTAAAACAGTTATATTGTGAAATATTATTGAAATTTAAAATACATTTTGTTTATGACATTTTCTATTTACACGTTTTAAAATATAATTTATTCATTTTGATCCTTCAGAATATTTTTGTGCAAACCATGATACTACTTTTTCAGGATTCTTTGATAAATCCAATGTTCAGCTTTTATTTGAAATCAAAATCTTTTGTGACAATATACAGTTTAAGTCAGAAGTTTACATACACCTTGCAGAATCTGCAAAATGTTATTTTACCAAAATAAGAGGGATCATACAAAATGCATGTAATTTTTTTATTTAGTACTGACCTGAATAAGATATTTCACATAAAAGATGTTTACATATAGTCCACAAGTGAAAATAATAGTTGAATATGTAAAAATGACCCCATTCAAAAGTTTACATACACTTGATTCTTAATGCTGTGTTGTTAACTGAATGATCCGCAGCTGTTTTTTTTTATTTTATTTATTTTTTTTTTAGTGATAGTTGTTCATGAGTCCTCTGTTTGTCCTGAACAGTTAAACTGCCTGCTGTTCTTCAGAAAAATCCTTCAGGTCCCACAAATTCTTTGGTTTTTCATTACAGAAGGTTCAAATGCTCACTGATGCTCCAGAAGGAAACACAATATATTAAGAGCTGGGGGGGTGAAAACTTTTTGAATTGGAAGATCAAGGCAAATGTAACTTATTTTGTCTTCTGGGAAACAAAAGTATCCTCTGTAGCTTCTGAAGGGCAGTTCTAAATGAAAAAAAAAATTATATTTAGGCAAAATAAGAAAAATGTACTCATGTTCATTCTGTTTAAAAGTTTACACACCTGTAAGGTGTGAATTAATGCATCGTTTTCCCTTTTGGAGCATCAGTGAGCGTTTGAACTCTCTGTAATAGCTGCATATGAGTCCCTCATTTGTCCTCAGTGTGAAAAGATGGACCTCAAAATCATATAGTCATTGTTGGAAAGGGTTCAAATACACAAAAATGCTGAAAAAACAAATAATTTGTGGGACCTGAAGGATTTTTCTGAAGAACAGCAGGCAGTTTAACTGTTTAGGACAAACAAGGGACTCATGAACAACTATCACTAAACAAAAAAACAGCTATGGATCATTCAGGTAACAACACAGTATTAAGAATCAAGATGTAAATCCTTATTCATTCCGTATGTCATATTTTTTTTTTTTTTTTTTTTTTTGTATGTGCTCTAAAGTCATGCGCTATCTACATCTGTGTTAATGAATGATCTGTGTGTCTGTGTGTATCTGTGTGTGTCTGTGTGTGTGTAAACATTCGGCAGCTTGCAGGAAGAGACTCTCCACTCAGGCCAGAGGTGGCTGGAAATCTGTTGCACTACGGGAGGCAAGTATCCAAATATTTCCTCCTTTGAACTCAGGGCTGGAACAGCGGGCTCTTGGCTTTCTGCCTGTCTGCTTGGGCTCCATGTTTCGGGGACACAAGCAGCCAAGCGCAGCGCTAAGACAACACAGTTCAACCAACACTGCCAAATATCAGATTGCACAAGGGTAATTTAATTGCTTTGGTGGCAAAGAAAAAAAATAAGTCCAACAGTCTTCACAATAGCCCGTCTGATTGTTCGACGAGTGGATGATGCCACAAAGGGGTCACGTTTGAATGATTGCAATAAGATTTATAGATTATTCTCCTGAGATCAGTCAAGAAGAGACTAATGAATGAACAAAGAATAATTGGCAGAGCTTCTTTGTTTGTACGTTTTCAGTGTGTAATGTGGGTAATGCAAACTCTTCAGAGGGTCGACTGTGACTCATGAGGCCCGGCCATCCCCCTGAAGGGTAGCAGGACAGTGTATGATAGCAAACTGTGTAAGGACTGACAGCTGTGACTTGGCATTTATTCAGAGTCATGGGAGATAATCACAGATTATTCATCATCTGAAAGAGATATTTGTGGATTGTGGATTTTGGTGCCTTCTTAAAGGTCATGTGAATATTTGTACATGAAAAGTTCAGAGTTGTACTGACATCTTATGTTATGTTATGGAAACAGATTTTTAACAGGACCAGCAAATCTTAAAGATCCAGATGCAAAATTCAGATTTCCCAGGATATTTGTGAACACAGAGGACAGTTATGAGGAGCTACATCTGATTGTTTACAAGGTGAGAGAAAATGTCAAAAGTGTTATTCTTTATGCATTTTAATCTATGATCTTAACATGATATTGATTAATTATCTAACGTTCATGTTTTTATTTATTATTAATAAGTAAGTATATTGTTATTGTTATTATTAATAGTAGTAATAATAATAATAATTGTTATTATTATTATTATTATTATTATGTATTTATTTAATTGAACAAATAAGCAAATGTTGTATCTCATTTGAATTAGTGTTAGTGTCAGTTTGCCCAGGTGTAAAATAAATAAATAAATAAATAATAATAATAATAATAATGTTATAATTATTACAGTATTATTATTATTATTATTATTATTGTTGTTGTTGTTATTATTATTTATTATCACACTTGGGCAAACTGACACTAACGCTAATTCATTATTATTATTATTATCTATTCATTTAATTGGTGAATAATAATAACAATAACAACAACAACAATAATAATAATTGTTGTTGTTGCTGTTATTGTTATTATTATTATTATTATTATTATTATTATGTATTCATTTAATTGGTTACTACTACTACTACTAAATATTAATGATAATAATAATATTAATATTATAAATAATAATAATAATTATTAGTAGTAGTAGTAGTATTTATTACACCTGGACAGACTGACACTAACCCTAAATCTTTATTATTATTTTAAATATTATTATTAATATTAATTTAATTGTTTAATAATAATAATGATAATAATTATTCTTATTATCTATTCATTTAATTGGTTTATCATTATTATTATTATGTATTCATTTAATTGATCAATAATAATAATAATAATAATAATTATTATTATTATTATTATTTTAATTCATTCATTCATTCATTATTTACACCTGTGCAAACTGACACTAATACTAATTCAAACATTTGCTTATTTGTTCAGTTGACCTTCCTTAGTAAAGGTGATGTTTGTGATATTCATTTTTAAGTCTGTTTAAGTGTTTATAGTTAATATTTTTGTTTCTAGACAAACAGAAATAATTTGATTTTTAATGAAAATAAGGCATATCTGCTAAGTTCATAATTTACCTAAACGTTATTCCTGATCCAGGCAATGAGTGCAGCTGTATGCTTCATGGTAAATGGTAAGTATCTGCACTTAAGTAATTTTAACAAATTTTTAGTTCTTGTTTTGTTAACAGTTGACTTAGTAATCATATTATCCGGAAATCAGTCAAATGTTAACTGTTCTTTCAAACCCTGATTCTCTTTGTGCCTGTAGCGGCAGTGGATTTGAGTCGTGAGTTTTGTGAACAACTAGACAGCCTGGTTGGTCCCCAACTCACCCTGCTGGCCTCTGACATATGTGAGCAGTACAACATCAACCGAAGGATATCAGGGTCAGTTTTACTCCAGAGCTTCACTTCAACTGCTGAATAAAGAAAAGTCATTGTAAAGTCATTAAATTATATCATAAAGGCATTGTAAGTGATAGCTCTCGAACTGCACTCCCGCAAATATTTTAATGTCTGTCAGGTAGTGGGGACATTTTATTTGTGGTACTAAAAAATAGTGCACAGGATTTTTAATCTATTGATATATAAGTTGAGCTGTCTCTGCAACTATCAAATTAGTCCTGCTTCACTGCTCATACATGCATCAATCTTACCATTCAGAAATATTGACAAGGCTTTCACTCACCTGCATGCATGAAGAAGTGTCCACTGTATCATCTCTCTTCCAGTAGCAGTTACCAGAGCTTATCCATTAATCATATCTAAACAGTGTGTCCTTATCCTACCCGAGCCCTGCGTGGTGTGCAGTATTGTTTTGTGTGGTACAATCCCTCATATCAACTTACATCCCACTTATCGCACTTTAAAGACATGTAACTGCTTTTATTCTTCCATGCATGTTACACTGGGAGGGAATACTGTATCTCAGCTTCACTAAGTCTCTTAAAACTGTTGTTGTAGGCCAGAGAAAGAGCCTCAGTTTAAGTTCATCTACTTCAACCACATGAACTTGGCTGAGAAAAGCACCATCCACATGCGCAAGACGGCCAGCGTGTCCCTCACCTCTGTCCATCCGGACCTCATGAAAATCCTTGGGGACATCAACTGCGATTTTGCACGGTAAGAAGTGCCACACAGGTCTGTTGAAGAGGTGTGTTCAGATGACTGTATGTTTGAAATACATTTTGTAAATATATTTGGAATAAATTAATATATAGGAAAAAAATAGCATTTCATTGACCCAAATAATGCAAAAGAATTCTGTTGAATTATTAGTACAGGCGGTACAGTTGAGGTCAAAAGTTTACATATAACTTGCAGAATCTGCAAAATGTTAATTATTTTACTAAAATAAGAAGGATCATACAAAATGCATGTTATTTTTTGTTTAGTACTGAGCTGAATAAGATATTTTACATAAAAGACGTTTACATATAGTCCACAAGAGAAAATAATAGTTTAATTTATAAAAATGACCCCGTTCAAAAGTTTACATACACTTGATTCTTAATGCTGTGTTGTTAACTGAATGATCCGCAGCTGTTTTTTTTTTTCATGAAAGTTTTTCATGTGTCCCTTGCTTGCCCTGAATAGTTAAACTGCCTGCTGTTCTTCAGAAAAATCCTTCACTTCCAACAAATTCTTTGTTTTTTCATCTTTTTAGTGTTTTTTAACCCTTTTTAACAATGACTGATTTTGAGATCCATGTCTTCACACAGAAGACAACTGAGGGAGGGACTCATATGCAACTATTACAGGTTTAAATCCTCACTGATGCTCCAGAAGGAAACACAATGCATTACGAGCCGGGGGTGAAAACGTTTTGAATTTGAAGATCAGGATAAGTTTAACTTATTTTGTCTTCTGGGGGCTGTTTCATAAGCCACGTTTATTTCAGTTAGTCTGACTTATTGTCAGTTGATTTGGTTCAAAATAAGTCAGACTAACTGAAATAAGCCTGGCTTATTTGGTAAACTTGTTTTATGAAACAGGCCCCCGGGAAACATGCAAGTATCTCCTGTAGCTTCTGAAGGGCAGTACTAAATTTAAAAAAAATATGATATTTAGGCAAAATTAGAAAAATGTACGTATCTTCATTCTGTTCAAAAGTTTACACCCTTGGCTTTTAATGCATCATTTTTCCTTCTGAAGCATCAGTGGGCGTTTGAACTTTCTGTAATAGTTGAATATGAGTCCCTCAGTTGTCTCAAAATCATGGAGTCATTATTGGAAAGGGTTGAAATACAAAAACCCCGGGAAAAAAAAAACCTGAAAGATTTTTCTGAAGAACAGTGGGCAGTTTAACGGTTCAGGAAAAACAAGGGACTCATAAACAATCACTAAACAAAACAAAAACAACAAAACACATCATTCAGGATCATTCAGGTAACTATTATTTTCTCTATAAGTTAATGTCTTTTATGTAAAATATCTTATTCAGGTCAGTACTAAATAAAAAATAACATACATTTTGTATGATCCCTCTTATTTTGGTAAAATATTTAACATTTTGCAGATTCTGCAAGGTGTATGTAAACTTTTGACCTCAACTAAATCTATTATTATATGCACAATAATTTCTGACAATACATTTGAGCCTAATTCACAACACACATTTTCTTTAACTCATTGTACTGTTAATGAATTCGGGATATTCTAAATGAGTGACCATATGCCCAAAGTTACTAATTTGCATAAAGCATGCCTGAACCCATTACCTTATAAGGGAATTCTGTACAACAATCTCTAAAGACATGCAGCAATAGCAGTAAAAAAACAGCTTGAGCTATACCGCTCTTTTCTGTCTCTCTCTCTGTATCTATGTGCTTGTGTGTGATTTTAAATATCGATGTATAAAGTTTCATCTTAACTTGTTCATAAGGCCACACAATTAGTGAATGAAACTCCGTGCTTGTGCATGTTTTGTAGGGTTGATGAGGACGAGGAAATCATTGTTAAAGCGATGACCGATTACTGGGTTGTTGGAAAGAAGTCTGATCAGAGGGAGCTGTACGTCATTTTGAACCAGAAGAATGCCAACCTTATTGAAGTGAATGGTATGTAAAAATTAACTGACCAACATTGAATCTACTGGTTAACTTTTAATCACAGTTGTTTTAGTTTATTTAAAAGTTGGTGTATTAAAAACATTTCTGTGGACCTAATTTCTCACCAAGATTCTGTTTGTGTTACAGAGGAAGTGAAAAGGCTGTGTGCAACACAATTCAATAATATTTTTTTCTTGGACTGAAGAGATATGATGGGCATGGACTACTTCACTACACTAAAACTGTCAACTGTTCAGGTTTTACTGACAGCATCAGTGTAATGCAATAATTGCATTGTAAAAAAGATTTTTCACATCATGCAATTTTTTAGATTTTTATTTAATCTATACAGAAATGTGGTTGCTTCCTTGTAATTAATTATGAAATCTGAATTTTACTGTAATTACCTCTTTTCATTTGTTTGTGTGTACATAGTCATGTTTAAGTATCTTCAGCTATCCTCTCTTTTGTGATTCATTCCCATTGTTTAGATTTGTTTTATCACTTACAGATACATTTAAGTTGACATCCAGGATGAATCTGTCAAGCTATATTTTTCTCTTATTTTAAATGCAGTCATATCATTATAGTATCGTGGTTTAACATACATTATTTCAAAATAAATTTCAGTTTTCATTAAATGTAGGTTGCTGTTCTTGTTCAACTACACTTTAATCTTAACATTATTACAACATGAGTTGTGTGAAATGTATCTAAACTAGATTTTCCTTACGTACTGCATTCATATATTCCAGCTTTTATGAAGGATAAAAATACTAGATTCTGGTTTATAACAATTTTCATACTTGTAATTCTGTATTACAACCATTAATGTGAATGTTCTA
The DNA here is from genome assembly GCA_036247105.1 of Cirrhinus mrigala. Classification (NCBI taxonomy): domain Eukaryota; kingdom Metazoa; phylum Chordata; class Actinopteri; order Cypriniformes; family Cyprinidae; genus Cirrhinus; species Cirrhinus mrigala. The sequence goes on from CM070018.1 coordinate 20,215,760, forward strand.
GAATGAAAATTATTAACCTTACATGACTTAGGGAGAATATTATATTAATTGCATCATACAAACAGTTTAAAAGCCAGAAAGTATGATTATATCCGCTGGACATCTGGTCAGGGTGATCCACCTTGACTTTTATCCTCAGCAAGAGGCTTAACGTTACCTTTCTGAACACAATCATTCAAAATCACGGACAGAGCAGCGTGTGGCATATGTGATTTATTTATTTATTTAATTTTAGAACGATTAATCGTTTGTAGTTGTGCCAAAAATAGAAATATAATTGGAAATGTCATCGACGACAGCTGATTAATCATGTAATAACATCAATATGTACAGCAGCGTTACGCTTGACCATTTTTGTAAGTGGGCGGTACATAGCGCGTCATCTGAATTCAACCAATCAACGGAGGTTTCTGAGCAGCAGGGCAGCCAATCAGAAGAGCGGTATTCACTTTTCAAAACCTGCCCGCCATCTTGCATGTTGTTCGCGTTGGGCAGGTAAACGTTTGTTTAGTGAATATAAATATTACGTTTAAATTTGTTTCTGGTTATAACATTTTTTACTTCCGTGACCCACCTTAATATAAAGGTAAGAAATATCTCCTAATATTTCATTAAGATGAATAACAAACTTAGTCTGTCAAACGTGCCCTCAACTTCCTATAAAGTGTCATTGTGTACAACTGCAAAATACATAAAACGTCTGGTTTGATAGTACGCAAAATTGTGATAATGTCTTGCTATGTTGATTCAGGCAAGATAAAATTTGAATTTTATATTACAAAAGTAATATAAATCGCATCCTTTATAAAGGATTCAAGTTAGGAATGTACTTTTTATCAACAAAATGACAACTCACTTAAGGGAGACCTTCTGTAAGAAATCAAGGTATCTGTTTATTATTTCGAAAAGTTACATTTCTGTTGCCCTTTATTTTTTTAATTGTACTTGTATTTATTTATTTATTTATTTATTTGTTTGTTTGTTTTATATTAAAATCACCCCATTCTGTGACTGTTCAGAGAATAAGATTTACATGAAGTTAGCATCAAAAATACAAAAGGTCACAGTGACATTATCCATGTTTTACCAGGACAGCAAAAAAAGGTATTAAGTTTGAAGCCGTTAGTTTAAAACACAGAAGAAACAAAGATATGAAAGCATTTAATCTCCTTTGTAAAAGTTGATAAGCTGTGCTAACTAAGCAAAATTATGTGATTTTAGAGTTTTATTATTTGCATTAAAACAGACTTAGGCCTATTTAAAGATCATCTGTAAACTGCTTTAAATGATGTTCTTGTTATAAAAACTCTTGTAGGATGGATTCTCGCTTCGCTCACCTGTATAAGCGGGACAGCAGTGTGTCTATGATCCGTCTGAAGATGTCCAGACGCCGGTCTCAGTCTCAGAAAGAGAACCGAGAGAAGATCCAGAACCTGCGCAGACACCTGGACCAGCTGCCAGAGATAGAACTCTCAATGGATGCATCCAGTATCATGGCCACCCAAGACAAAGCGCCAAAAACAATGCCAGCTAAGGGTCAGTGTCTTAGTTAGTTAATTTATTTTTTACATTTTGTTTTGGCATAGTCTTATTTTTAAATAGTTGCAATTGTACTTAACAGATGTAAATGTTGCGGCTGAGGAGAGAAAGAAGATGCTCGCTCGTTACAAAGAAAACAAGATGTTGCAAAAGGAAAAGGAAAAGCGGGAGAAAGAGAAGAAAGGTGTGTTTAAGGTCAGCCTGTATAAGCCACAGCCACTCGGGTATCTGCCTTCGAACACTCCTGCACAAAGCAGAGGGAAGGTGAGTGTTGGAAAACACGGTTAGACAAATCAATCCCAGGCTTTAATAAAAAGTACCTAATTTTCATCTCATTTCCCATCATGACAGATCACAGAAGCTAACCAGTCCACACGAGTGACCCGCTCTATGATGCAGAATCAAAAGGTAGCTATTAAGAGTTGAAGTGTCTAATTACCAAATGAAATGACAGAAATAATGTCTGTTTTCAAACTATTTTTCCCAAACATACCCCCATCTGACACTGCTCCAAATTTGCAACATCTATGTTGGGCTGGTCAGGATGCTCAATGTCCTACATAGAAATCTTATCTTTATGTTCATTACCTTTTAAAAGTTTGGGGACTATTCTGTTCTATTCATTAAAGAATTCTAGAAAAAGTATCACATTTCTACAATAAAACAATGTATTAAATTTATTCCACAATAAAATATTATGATTGTAGCACAGCTGGTTTCAAAATTGACGATAAATGTTCCATGAGCATCAAATTAACTTGCATGATTTCTGAAGGATCATGTGACATTGAAGACTGGAGTAATAGCTGCTGAAAAATCACTGGAATATTTCAAAAATATTTAAAATATTTTGCCAACCCCAAACTTTTGAACAGTAATATGTGGTGTTTTGCATTCATGGAAATAAATCTGTTCATAATGACTGTAAATATGTGCTTTTTTTGTGGTTTCTTTAATCACGGTTTTAAATCATGTAAGCTTTGTTGTTTATTATGTACCTTTGTTGTTATATTACAGCCAGCAGTAGACAGACATGCTGCTCCAAAAAAAGGTTTGTTCTGTGTGTTTAACTTGTCAGGTTTTCATATTACCAAATGCAAATCATACACATCAACAAACTGTGGTGCCTTCATGTTGTTATTGAACACTCTTTGTGTTTGTACAGCTGAAAATGTATTGACCGCCAGAGCTCCAGCCAAGACTACATCAAAAGCTGTGACTACCACCAAAACCAGAACAGCTACAGGTAAATCTACTTACTGAATTTTGGGAAGATGTAAAAAAAAAATGCAGTTGGATGATATAGTTTGAGGTTACCATTTTCATGTGTTCATTAGCTTTAAAAAATTTGAGGACTGTAAGATTTAAAAATAATGTTTTTGAAAGAGCTTGTATGCTCGGCCAGGCTGTAATACAGAAATGCAGGAAAATGATAATATTTTGAAATATAATTACAGTTTTAAATAACTTTTCTATTTTAAAAGTATTTTATTCCTGTGGCGGTGCTGAATTCACTGTTACATCATCTTTTAGAAATCATTCTAATTTGTTGATTTTGTGTTCAACTGACTGACCCCTAAGTTTTGAACAGTAGTGTCTTAAGTTAGGACCCCACGCAGAGTATTATTGTTAAAACTTCTTTTACAGTCGAACCACCTGTAAGAGCTCCAACCACACGATCAGCTGCTAAAACACCAGCAGCTGTGGTTAAACCAGTTACCGGTAAGTTTTATTTTAACTTTTCAAACCTTGGTCTTTTCAGAAGCTGTGCCTCTATGACTTTTATTGTGCTGTTCTTGTGTACCATGCGTGAAGCCACATTCTCTGTGTGATTTTTAGATTCAAGGGCTGCAAAAACAAGATCAGCTGTTAAATGTCCTGTAGCGCCCCCTTCAGGCAGAGGAAAAGCCGTGCAAGGTAATAAGGATGCAATTATTTTATTCTTATATATATATTTTTTTTTAATATTGTACAAGAAATTGTTTACTATTGCCTTGGTGTTGCTCAGAAGGCAGTAATGTTGCATCATCGTAGCATTATTTGATATTTAAAATGCGTCATTAATAGTTAAATCTCATTATCTTTCTCAGGCAACACAAAGCCAGTTATTGAAAATAAGGTAAGGTGATTTGTCATATGTCTTTTTGGCTTTGAAATTTTATGAAAATTGTGAATTATATTTTATGCTTGGATATTTTAGCCTGCTGAGAAAAAGGACACTGCAGTTGATTCTCAGAGACCTGAGGAAGAGGAACCCAAAGCTGCTGCTGCCCCCTCATTTGCCCCTCAGGGATTCGTGTTCCAGCCTCCTGTTGGTCTAAGTTCCTTCGAGCCTGCACCCCTTTCTCCACGTTCAGCCAGTGCCTTCCTCTCACCGAGGTACCTTTAGAATTTATTCTAAAAGCTAAGTACTTGATAATTCTGTACTTTAAGTTGGTCTGAAATACTTTGTATTTACTATTTTTTTTTTTTTTTTTTTTTTTTTTTAAATAGCTTTCTTTCTGATGCCAGTGTGGAGCCCACCTTCCCCTCTCCCCCAAAACCTGTTCTCCCTGCTCCTTCCCTCTCCTCCCCTCCACCACCTATGTCAACCCCTCCACCAGATCATCCAGCCAAGCCTCCCTCAGTGTCCTCTCCCCCTCCTGCTCAATCCTCCCCTCAGCCATCCATCTCTACAGCACCATCACCTCCAATGGCCCCCTTGGAGCCTCAGCATGATGTTGCCTATTTCAGGTTAGGCAGATCTGTATTGTTTATAATAAATCAGACTAGTTAGTATGTTGTAGTACCTTCTATTAGAAATGCTTTAATAATGCACTAGCCTGCATTTAAACATTATAATATTGCAAATATTAAATTTGCATATTATTTATAGATATTACTTCAAAATATCCATTACAATGTAATTTATTAATGTAGGCAAAGCTGAAATCAGTTTTGCTGTTTAATATTTTTGTGATTCTTTAAATAGAAAGTTTTAAAGAAGTCCACTTCCAGAACAACAATTTACAGATAATGTACTCACCCCCTTGTCATCCAAGATGTTCATGTCTGTCTTTCTTTCTTCAGTTGTAAAGAAATTGTGTTTTTTGAGGAAAACATTTCAGGATTTTTCTCCATATAATGGACTGGTATGGTGCCCCGGGTTTGAACTTCCAAAATGCAGATTAAATTTGGCTTCAAACGATCCCAAATGCGGTTGTAAACAATCCCAGCCGAGGAAGAAGGGATCGTTTGAAGCTGCATATAAACTGCATTTTGGAAGTTCTAACTTGGGGCACCATATCAGTCCATTATATGGAGAAAAATCCTGAAATGTTTTCCTCAAAAAACTATTTCTTTATGACTGAAGAAAGAAAGACATGAACATCTTGGATGACAAGGGGGTGAGTACATTATCTGTAAATTGCTGTTCTGGACGGACTTCTCCTTTAAAAAAAACAGCAAGGTCAAAAGTTTACATACACCTTACAGAATCTGCAAAATGCATGTTATTTATTTAGTACTCACTTGAATAAGATAATTCACTTAAAAGATGTTTAAAAGTAGTCCACAAAAGAAAATAATAGTTGATTTTATAAAAATGACCCTTTTCAAAAATTTACATATGCTTGATACTTAATACTGTGTTGTTACCTGAATGATTCGCAGCTGTTTTTTTTTTGTTTGTTTCTTTTTGTTATTAATGAGTCCCTTGTTTGTCCTGAACAGTTAAACTGCCTGCTGTTCTTCAGAAATATCCTTCAGGTCCCACAAAAATGTAGCTTCTGAAGGGCAATACAGAATTAAAAAAAATAAGAAAAATGTACACATCTTAATTCTGTTCAAACGTTTTCACTCCTGACTCTTAATGCATAGTGTTTCCTTCCGTAGCATCAGTGAGCGTTTGAACCTTCTATAATAGTTGCATATGAGTCCCTCAGTTGTCCTCAATGTGAAAAGATGGATCTCAAAATCATAGTCATTGTTGGAAAGGGTTCAAATACACAAATGCTAAAAAACAAAAGAATTTGTGGGACCTGAATGATTTTTCTGAAGAACAGTGGGCATTTTAACTTGAGGACAAACAAGGGACTCAAACGATGATCACTAAACAACAAAAAAAACGGCTGTAGATCATTCTGGTAACAACACGGTATTAAGAATCAAGGGCATGTGAACTTTTGAACAGGGTCATTTTTATAATTTCAACTATTATTTTCTCTTGTGGACTATATGTAAACATCTTGTATGTGAAATATCTTCAGTACTAAAAAAACAAAAACAAAAAAAAACACTTTTTTTGTATGATCCCTCTTATTTTGGTAAAATTAACATATTGCAGATAAGGTGCAAGCAAACTTTTGACCTCAACTGTATTTGAAGAAAAATCTTTTTATGTCTTCACTGGTCAAAAGTGACAGTATAATGCGTCCTTGCTGAATAAAAGTGCTAATTTCTTTTTCAATCTTTTGAACAATAGTGTGGTTCATTGTGTATATGTTGTTTCAATAGGGCAGTGATGGTCAGCGAGACTGAGCGTTTAACTGGACTCTCTGAGCTGTGGGAGTCACGATTTGATGATACTTCTATTCCGGAGGAGAGTAAGTTAGACCAGTATTTAATTTACACCTGTCTTAATTGAAGTATTATGGTATTCTATCCAGGTTTTCCAGAAAGGCTGAATTTTTCTGCCAACACTGAAAGTGAAAATCAGCATACTTGATGTTTACCATACAGTTGTTTGGAGTAAGTATATTTCTCCCTCTTCCTACAGTGCGAGACCAGATGCGAACAGCTGTGGGCCAAGCCAGATTGTTGATGAAAGAGCGCTTTGGCCAGTTCAGTGGACTGGTGGATGACTGCGACTTGGGCCGTGGAGAGAAGATAACAACCTGTACTGACTTACAGGGCTTCTGGGACATGGTGTACTTTCAGGTGGGTTGATGTTACCTTTCAAAAATGTTCAAATCATTTTTAAACCTTGTTTAATGTTGTTTTAATGTAATTTAATCTATTTTCTTTTTATAGGTGGAAGATGTTAACAAAAAATTTAATTCCTTGAAAGAGGCAGAAGCAAGGGAGTGGAAGGAGGAAGTCAAGCCTGTTGCCAGAAAAAGAGTGGCCAAAGTAAACATTATCAGCACCATCCTTTAATAATGTTGCATCTTAAAGGCTTGAATTGTGTAATTCTCATAACCTGTACTTTTATCTTACAGAAGCCTCCTGTTGTAGGAGGGAAGCCTGGAACAGGTGCCAGTGCTGCAGCTAAGAGTCGGCTGGCTGCTGTAAAGGCCGCCATGAGAGCCAAGCAGGCTGAACAGAAAGCCACTGAGACTTCAGACAATATCCAGGACGACTCGAGCTCTGTCCCTGCAGTACCTGCCACCACACTGCCTGCACAGACCGTGGTGTTTAATGGAGGCTTCTTCCAGGTGGAAAGTCCAGTCAAGCCATCAGGTAAGATCGAAACACATTGGATATGTGATCCGATAGCTGGCCCCTGCAAGTTTGAGTGAAACACGGAAATGTTTATTTTACATGTGACCAGTTGATCATCCAGTGTTATAAGCGTCTCGGAGCAGCTTGAACTTTTTACAAGTGCTGTATTCAAAATAAAAGCTCTATAGTTAAATATTTGAAAGCAAAGAAATTAGGGCAGCCATAAATATTAGTACTATAATTTTTGTTGTTCTGTTAAAAAAAAAAAAAAAGTAACTTTTTAGAGTAAACAAATGTTTGTTTGTTTGTTTGTTTGTTTTAAGTGTAATGGTGTTATTGTAATATTTTGATTTATTTTTATATATATTTTTTTATAATAATAATAATAACAATAATAATAATGATAAATGTTTTTTTTTGTTGTTTGTTGTATAGTCATTTTCAAAAGGGAAAGGAAAAACACAAGATATAAAGGCTTTTTGTTTGTTTGTTTTCAGCTATAAACCCACAGGATTAAACTGTTGTCCAGGCCTATGAGATTTATAGTTATATAATTTATACTTGTCCTCATGTCATCCAAGATGTTCATGTCTTTCTTTCTTCAGTCAAAAAGATTTTTTTTTTTTTTTTTGGTTTCTTTTTTGAGGAAAACATTCCAGGATTTTTGTCCATATAGTGGTCTTCAACTGGGGCCAATGGGTTGAAGGTCCAAATTGCAGTTTCAGTGCAGCTTCATAGGGCTCTACATGATCCCAGCCGAGGAATAAGTGTCTTTTTTGGTGAAACGATCAGTCATTTCCAAAGAAAAATTAAAATTTATATCAAACAAAGCGAACGTGCACAGAAAGTTAATACCTTTTGCTAAAAAAGGTAAAACATTGATGTTGGATGATTTTGAAGTCAGAGGAGAAAATGAGTTTTTAGCCCTATCCTACCTTTTTTAACCGAAGTACACAGATGAAGAACTAACCACGTGTGACTTTTCCAACGTGATTACATAATGTGTGAAGTAGCGTATACACATCACAGAGCTAGTGCAAGATGAGCAAAATTTTCTTTTATTTTTTTAAGATCTATTTTTTTGGCATTTTTTGCCTTTATTGTGACAGGATAGATCAGTGAAGTGAAAGAGAGAGAAGGGTGTTGGGATCGGGAAAGGTCCTCGAGTTGGGATTCGAACACAGGACGCCCGGAGCGCAACGACGGTGTATGTCGGCACTCTGCCCACAAGGCAATTTTTTGTTTTTAAGAAATTGACCAAATGTTTTGCTAGATTAAAACCCTTGTTCCTTCTCTGGGATTGTGTAGAGCCCTTTGAAGCTGCATTGCAACTTTAGTTTGGACCTTTAAACTGTTGGCCACGCCTGAAGTCCATTATATGGAGGAAAAATCCTGGATTTTATTCCTCAAAAAAAACAAAAAAAAAAACATTTCTTTGCGACTGAAGAAAGAAAGACATGAACAGTTTGGATGACATGGGGGTGAGTAAATCATCAGGAAATTTTCATTCTGGAAGTGAACTTCTCCTTTAAAATATTGAAGTTATGCTTAAAATATTCCTTATATTTTAAGCATAACTTAATTGCTCTTAGTGAGTTTTATTACTACTTCTACTACCTTTTTAAACCAAATTTAGTATCTTTATTTTTATTTTTTTTTTATTTTTTTTTTATCTTTGTTTAATATGGCTAATTTTCTTGTTTTCAGGTGCTGTTAGAAGATCATGTCGAACCAATGCAGTTTCTTCACCCTGTTTTTCCAAGTTTGGCACTCCAGTCAGGCAGTGCAGATCTACTGCAGTTTCTCACAGCTCCCCTCTACCTTGCGTGTCTGCCACACCTCCTCGAAACCATCAACCTGATGTATTGCCTGTTTCCACTCCTTTACGTTCTGCAGAGCCCTTGCCACAGACACCCAGAGCTCCTCAAATCAGTCCTGACCACAGCCAAACCACACACGTTTCGCCAGACACAGAGGCCTGCTCCAACAACCAATTAAATTTTGATATAAGCTCCACCTGTACCCAAAACACCCAACCAGATATCAGTAATGGACCAGAAACCAGTCCAGTAGCCAAATCACATGACTCATCCAGCCAATCTGAGCACCCTGTTGATTCTTCAGAACCTCAGCATGAGGGACGCATTCCAGAGTCTATGCTCAGTCCTTCTTCCCAAGAGGAACCACAAGAGAATATTTCTTGTGAAGTCTCTGAAGAGAGTTTGCATGTCCACCCTGAAGCAGATGTTGGTCCAGATACTCTATCCCAGGACTCATCTCACACCTCTTCTGAACCAGTGGAAGCAGAACCAGTCTGTGCACTTGCTTCCCCTACCCTGATGCCCTCCACACCAACCAAAGATCTTTCTACAGCTCTCTGTAATGAGGTCATCGTTACAGCCTTTAATGGGTATGCTATGCTTTTTTTTTTTTTTGTATGTTAGTTGCAGTGTAAATTGTCATGTTTAGTGGTTCATAATTTTGTATACTCTTTTCACTGTACTTGCAGATCTCCAACCAGTACAGATGTTGAAATGACTGGAATTCAAGATGCTGAGGTGATTATCTACCTGATCTAACTATATGCATAATATCTGCTAGCAAATTGGTTATTAGTGGATAGTAGCACTGTACATTATAAAGTTGTAGTGCCTGAATTCAATTGTCAGACAATTTGTTGTGTTCAACTCCAAACGGATACGTATACACAACCAAAAACAATGTTCCTTTACAAGACATGCAGGTTTAACCACTAGAGGACCAAAAGTTTCATAGTGCAGGGTTTCCACGGGTCTTAAAGTCTTAAAAAGTCTTAAATGGCTTTTCTGTAAATTTAAGGCCTTGAAAAGGTCTTGAATCAGAGCAGCAAATCTTAAATTCATATGATCATGGCATTAATTTTCGTGAGCGATTTGTTTCCTCGTGTTTCATTTTAAAGTGAAGCGAAAGCATAATTTCTGTGCTATATGGCTTCAGTCGCTCAATATTCATTAAACAATATGCGCTAGATGGTGGTATGTGCTGCTTCATGTCAGTCACCCAAAGAACTTGTTGTTTTGAATTTTTTTTATAGTAATAAAAATCATTTAGTTCCTTTAGAGAACAGACAATACAGTTAAAACTGAACGTGGCTGCTCAATGCAATGTGCTGAACGACGGTCGCATCACAGATTTCATTTAGCATGTAAAGAGAGTGAGTCGATCTGACTGACAAGAAGAGAGAGGTGAGAAAGACAAGACTATGGTGAAAGAGTTTCAAAATGAAATGCAAAAGTGCCTGTTTTAAAAATATTTTGGATTTTAAAAGCCTGTTGACTTCTGCCATTAATCTGAGGTGATAGTGGAAGTTTCATTTTTATTTAGTTCCATAGTGTTTGGTGATTTATTATTTAAACTGTGTCACTTTTTTTAATTATTTTATTTTACATCAAGGTGTATGCCGGGCTTCCAAGCTTTCTTATTCATTTTGCCAATAAACGTTCGACATTTCTTATTCGGTTACGTAGTGTTCACTGATTTTCAGTTTTGTATACCTATTTAAACTTTGTGTAAGTTATTATTTTATTTTAGGAATATAACATAGTGTATTATTATTCGTTTTGTTAATAAAAGTTTGTTACATTAATTTTGCTAATTTAAAAGTTAAAGTAAAATGTGCAAGACACTTTTTACAAGCTGCTTAAAACTGAAGGAAACGTGAAGAAAAGAGAGAAAACTCAACTGCTTGATGCCAAATTGCTGCTAATTTGAAAGTAAAATGTGCACGCCGCTTTTAGCGAAGGAAAGCGAGGAAAAGAGGGAGAAAAACGAACTAGAAATTGCTAGACACCGAATTACTGCTAATTTGAAGGTGAAAGTAAAACTCAAACTATACTTAAAGAACATATTGCTATATTGTTTTCCCTTCAAATTTTTAATTTTTTAATTAATTAATTTATTTTTTCCCTTAAATTTTCTTTAGTTTGTCTTAAAAAGGTCTTAAAATGTCTTAAATTTACCTTCATAAAACCTGCAGAAACCCTGATAGTGTTGCTTTAACCTTATTGTGCATCCCTAAATCATACTCTTTTGTACAGTGAAGTTGATAGTTTGAGGATCATGTTCTGATGCTTTTTTTTTTTTTTTTTAACTAGGGTGCTACTGATTTGGACTTTGAGCGTTACCTGCAGCCAACAGTGAGATACAGCATGTCTCCTGTACGGAGTCCTGCAGCAGAGAGGTTCTCTCTTGGGACGGTGGATGCTGAGATGGAGAGTCCCGTGACTCAGGCAGAGGAGCGCCCACTTGATGTCTTGGCAACACCTACAGGTAGTTTATGCCCCTGACTTCACATCACAATGCTGTTAATGCTTACATGTGGTTTATTGGGGGCACTTGGGCAATCACACCTCTCTTTCTTGCACTTCTGTCTCAGCTCTTCCCGGGATGGTGTTCTCACCCCAGATCAGTCAGGTGGAGTTTAATCTTTCCTTTATATACTGTCATTCTTCATTAGTCTTTGAGCAGGGTTTCCCATGGTTTTCCAGTCATTGAAATTGATGACCAGAGCAATTTTGATATGATAAAATATTTTGCAGCTGTCAAATTAATATTTATTTTCTAGACCTTTCTCACATTTCCAGGTTTCTCATAGTGGAAGTTGTCATAATTGGGTAAAATCCGAGAGCATAGAATGGGAGTTATAAATATATTATGAATACATACTTAAAATTACTGTATAAATATTTTTAAAATTTAAGAATTTTTAAAAAAAAAAATCAAAATAAGAAAAACTTTCAAGGATTCATGATGACTGTTGAAACACGTCATCCCATCCAAAAGGGTCCAGTAACTTAAATTTAATCTAAAAATGAAAACTTTACAGAACCACAATTTTAAAATGGTCAGGTATTTCTAGGTTTTCTATGACTGTGGGAACTCCTTCAAACACTACATCACAACTTATTAAATTTCACAATTTTAATTTTAGTATTTTCTGTCTAAACTTTTTGTTGTCTGGTGTTTCAGATGTCGGACAATCTGTTGCTGTTCACACCAGAACGGAAGGAGAGAGTGAGACAGTCAGTGTGTGAACGTGACCTGATCACATTCACACCTCCGATGTACAAATGAAAGCACGTCCACTCACTGTTTGGATGTAGATACATTTTATTTTTTTGGTTTGTAGTTGAAATATATGCTTTTGATTTATTTGGTTTGTTGTTGAATTAGACTTTGATACTTAATTTGTTACTTTTTGTACCTCATAATGAGCATATTTACAGCAATAATATTTCTATACGCTTTTGACCTCGGAAAATACTATATCCTTTTTTTTAAAAGCTTTTAATAAGTCAAAAAATTGTTGTGAAAGCCAATTAAATCATAAGAAAACACAATATACTTTTGATTCTGTGAATTTACTTTTTCTTACTCCCACTGGCGATTGACTGTTTTGAAACAACAGGAGTCATGGGGGTTGAAGGCGGGTTATTGACATCGTTTGGAACATCTCCATCTTCCTCTTGTTTTTCTTCAGCTTCTTGTTGTTCTATATATCTGAAATAAGTCTTTTTGTTAATAACAAAAAATAGGCTTCAAAAGGACAGTCCACACTACACCAGCAGACACAGACCAACGCTGACAGACGTTCTATCCATTCACGCTACAGGACCGAAAACGCATGTCACATGGCCATTCATAATGAGCATGATGTTATTGTTTACACAGTCGTCAAGGATACACAGAACTAATGTGTTTTCAAAAGTCTTTGTTTTGGTCCGTCTACACTAAAATGTAACCCTGGAGTTTTCAAACTAAAATGAGGTCTGGAGCATTTTCGAAAGTCTGGTTTTGACAGTTGAAAATGCCTGAGTAGTGTAAATGACAGGCGTAACCATAGCAAAAGTTATGCGTTTTAAAACTAAACTCATTCCACAACCCAATTAGGGCCACCCTCGACTAAAGATTTTTCTGGTTGACTAGTGGTTGTTCATTTTAAAGGAGAACTCCTCTTCCAGAACAACAATTCACAAACAATTTACTCACCCCCTTGTCATCCAAGATGTTCATGTCTTTCTGTCTTCAGTCGTAAAGAAATTATGGTTTTTGAGGAAAGCATTTCAGGATTTTTCTCCATGTAATGGACTTCATTGGTGCCCTGATTTTGAACTTCCAAAATGTAGTTTCAATTCAGCTTCAAAGGGCTCTAAATGATCCCAGCCGAGGAAGAAGGGTCTTATCTAGAGAAACAATTGGCCATTTTTTCAAAAAATAAAAATTTGTATACTTTTTAAGCACAAAAGCTCACTTAGCACAGGCTCTGGGATGTGCGTTCACGAGGCTACTTACTATTGAATCAGGTCGAAAGGTCACGTGGAACGTAGGTGGAACTACAGACCCAGTGTTTACAAAACGGACGCGCAAAGACTAAGAAAGTGCAAGTAAGTCAAACGCTGTTTACAAACAAAAAGGTACAATGATGTGGGACGATTCTGAAGTTGTAGGAGAAAATAAGATGGAGTTTTTCAACATACTCTACCTTTTTGACCCAGAGTACACAGATGATGAACTTAGACGTGATTCGTAGTAGTGATGGGAATGATTTCATTCATTTTAGCAAAATCAGCATCACGTGACCACCCCATAAGATGAACGAACGAACGACTCGGAAAAACCCGAAGATTCGAAACAGGTGAACTAATTCCAGTACAGAACCTAATAGGATGTTGCAAATGCGCGACTGAACGAATCCCTCCCAAAGACGACTCGTTCTTCCCGAGTCACATTAAAGATTTGTTCAAAATGAACGAATTGTTCAAGAACGACCCATCACTAATTCGTAGCATCGTGGACGCACATCTCGGAGCCTGTGCTACATGAGCTTTTGTGCTTAAAAAGTATACAAATTTTTATTTTTCGGCACTTAATATCCTATTTTTCGGAAAAAAATCTTCCTCGGCTGAGATCGTTTAGAGCCCTTTGAAGCTGCATTTAAACTACATTTTGGAAGTTCAAAATCGGGGCACCAATGAAGTCCATTATATGGAGAAAAATCCTGGTTTCCTCAAAAACCATAATTTCTTTACAACTGAAAACAGAAAGACATGAACATCTTGGATGACAATGGGGTGAGTAAATTATTTGTAAATTGTTCTGGAAGTGGACTTCTCCTTTGAGTATTAGTTGACTATTAGTCACGTTTATTAATAAACCATATAAATCATCATGATGAGTCTTTAATTGCCTACATAGCTTAATGAGCGCTCAAGCTCACAAAAAAAGCTTGCCACGGCACACCGGCAGATAAAATAATTATGAATGACAAAGAGGCCACGTTAACGTTTTAATAATTTGTTGATTAACTAGTGCTTTCTGTTTTTTGTCTTAAAAGATGAAGTTGGTAGTGGTATGTTTCATACGGATTACATAATCAAAGAATATTTGTTTTCCATTTGAATTGGTTAATTTGAAAGTAGACATTTTGCTCTATATAGATAGATTTTTCATGGCTGTAAGTCAAGTATACACAGTTTTCAAAGTTTTGTGCTCAAGTTCACAGAGACTGAGACCGTTTTCATTATTTTACAAAAGCACAACTTTTCGTTGTTACTGTGAGTGCACACAAATACACAGAGTCTTTACAGATTCGAAAGATGGATTACTTTTATCTGTATGAGCAAAATTGGAGTATTTTAAGAGCAAGTGACGCACCGTGCCTCCATCTGTCATGCCGTAGGTGCGTTACTATTCAGCTTCCACACTCTGCACAGACACTTCAATAGCACACATTCTTCTAGGTTAAAGGAACACTCCACTTTTTTTGCTAATAGCTTAGCATAGATCATTGAATCAGATTAGACTGTTAGATCGAGCGAGATGCTAACAGTCTAATCTGATTCAATGATCTATGCTAAGCTATTAGCAAAAAAAGTGGAGTGTTCCTTTAACGTTAGATTTGGCAGCCATGTAAAGTTGCTACTACTAACATCGTTTAGATGAAAAGCCATATTTGAGGTCAATGATAGGTGAACATTTGGATGTCCTGCCCAATGTACTACATCACCACATCGACTAGCCGTTAGCGATCTGTCCGACACAGACTGCGTGACCGCCACTTCCTGTGGATTCCTTCCTGTGACTAATAAAATTTTGGTCGACCAAGCCTTTTCTCATTGACTAATGGTTAGTCAACTATTAGGGGGCAGCCCTAGGCCCAACGAAAGACAATTCAGCATGTTTAATTATCAAAAACAAACGCATGCCAACACCAAAAGATGGGCGACGGGAAACGCACTAATCGGACAAAACCAAACAAATGTTTGTCAGCATCTGTTGGTGAATTGGTCTAAACAGAGCTTGTCTTGAAATCAGGGAAAGCACTAATTTTTAAATACCTTGCTTTGTCAGCCTCTGCAAGAGCAAGTCTCTTTTCTCTCAGCCTGATTCTTTCTTCCTGTAGCTTCACACTGTGCTCATATGCAGGGAAGAAGATCTGAGTAAAGAACTGCTGTGTTTTCTGCATCCAGCCCTTCAGTTCTGTCTCTGAGGATATGAAATTACCACACTATTAGTGATAAATCAGGGGTGGAGAAATGTACTGTTTGTGGAAGAAGTAACATGAAGTAATAATGTCAGTATAACTATATTATTGTAATCTGAGACTACCTTACACATGCTAAAGGACTAATCAATACAGTGCAGTGGTTCTCAACCTTTTTCAGTGTAAGGCCCCATAGTTTGTTTTCTAAACGTTTTTAATTTATGGGCACTCCTATAGTTTCTGTGTCATTTTAAAAAAGTAAAAATGTTTGTAATTAAAATTAACTCTTAGGATTCCAAAACGTTTTATAGCTGAATGTTCTTCAGGGTTTTCTCTCTTTAACCAATGAATTTACATCACTCTACTAGTAATTCATGGGTTCCCAGATAAGTATTTTTCAAAAGACATTTCAGCTCAATTTCTAATAAATAATTCACAATTTCACACAAACTTAAATGTAAATTATTAATTTAATTTACATGACTTTTCCAGGTCTAAAAATAAAACTTAAAATGTACAACTACCTGACCCTGAACCACAAAACCAGTCATTAAGGGTCAATTGTTTGAAAATGAGATTTATACATCATCCAAAAGATGAATAAATAAGCTTTCCATTGATGGTTTGTTAGTATATGACAATACTTGACCGAGATACAAAAAAATCTGGAATCTGAGGGTGCAAAAAAATCTAAATATTGAGAAAATCACCTTTAAAGTTGTCCAAATTAAGTTCTTAGCAATGCATATTACTAAGAGTTTAAGTTTTGATATATTTACAGTGGAAAATTTAAAAAATATCTTTGTAGAGCATAATATTTACTTAATATCCTAATGATTTTTGGCATAAAAGCAGCAGCAGTTAATTTTATTTGTTTTAACAAATATGTATTTTTTATCTTATTTTAAATAATTTGAAGTCATCTTGATGCCCTTTTGGAAGTTTACTGAGGCCTCCTAGTTGAGAACCGCCATCAAGAATTGCATTTGTGAAGTCAAACCTTTGAAAGCAAGCACAGGACTTTGGTTTTGCTCCATCTCCTCAGATAGGGATGACTGAAACATTTCAAAACATGAGAGTAATTAAATGGAGACAGTCTGGTTAGCTTTCACCCTAGCTGAGATAATGATCCACTTAATGTGAGACTGAGTCACATCTACAAATCTCAAGAGACTTTGTACTGTCAGCATGGGAGAAAATGCTAGAAAGGGATGATTTCATTCTTAAAAGTTGAAAACAATTCATTTAAGTTATGTAACTATAATTCAGTGAACAAGGACAGCAGGACAGGCAGCACAAACCTGAAGTGAACTCAGCACAGTGTCATCCTGATGATTTGTTTCAGTCTGGTTCTCAAGATCAGTTTGGATTTTTTGGCCTTTCACCTCAGCACAGCCCAACAATGCCTCAAAGAACTCCAGAAAGCTCATCTACAACCAAAATTATTTATTAAGTCAAATCAAAATCAAAAACGCAATACCATCAGCTACTGACCTCCAGGTCCAGGTTGCTGTAGGTTCCATCATAAATTGCAGGACTGTCCACAGAGAGGATTTCTAACACTTTAGACACGGTTAGCACACTGTCATACAGACAGAGGTCCTGTGAACAGGAAAATGCTAAAGAATCACATATGAATAATTCTTAGTAAGCTGAAACTAGATCAGAGTAAGACACCTGTTACCTTAAGCATCCAGATAAATTGCCTAACAGTCAAGGTTGGGTCAGACTGGATTGAATTGACTTTACACAGAGCCTGGTAAATTTCCCAGCATCTGTCTGAGTAGTTAAATGCAACCGCAGCATGGACAGGATGGTAGAACAGAGGTCCTAAAAAAATGTAAAATATTTGTTATTTAAATAGAATTATTATCCATTGCAATAATAACGATTAATCGTGATTAATCGCATACAAAATAAAAGTTTGAGTTTGCCTAATATGTGTATATGCCTAAAATGTGTGTACTGTGTGTAATTATTATTTATATATAAATGCACATAAATTAATGTATATATTTAAGAGAAATATGTCATGTACAAGATATTTTTACTTATATATAATATAAATTATATAAAAAATTAAAATGAATACATACACTTTTAAATATTTCTTAAATATATACATGAATGTGTTTGTATTTATATACACATAATAATTACACACAGTAAACACACACATATATGTGACCCTGGGCCATAAAACCAGTCATAAGAGTCAATTTTACAAAATTGTTAGGATAGGACAATATTTGGCCGAGATACAACTATTTGAATATATGGAATCTGAGGGTGTAAAAAAAATTTACATTTTGAGAAAATCGCCTTAAAAGTTGTCCAAATAAAGTTCTTAATAATGAATATTACTAATCAAAAATGAAGTTTTGATATATTTACAGTAGGAATTTTACAAAATATCTTCATGGAACATGATCTTTACTTAATTTCCTAATGATTTTTGGCATAAAAGAAAAATCAATAATTTTGACCCATACAATGTATTTTTGGCTATTGCTACAAATATACCCCAACGACTTAAGACTGGTTTTGTGGTCCAGGGTCACATATTAGGCAAACTCAAACTTTTATTTTGTATGCGATTAATTGCGATTAATCATTTGACAGCCACATAAATAATATATTAAGTCAAAATGTATATAATTTTTCTTAATAAATAATAGTACTATATCTATATAACACAGACATTAAAGGGAATATTTTAAATTATGTTATGTCATTATACAATCTTTATATCTATACCTTTTAGTTTTTTTGCACTGGGAATGATGTTCTGCCTCATGAGCTTTGAAAAACATGCTGCGAGTATGTTGTTAGAGGACCTGAAACATGGCAAAGTGACCTGTGACTTGATAAAAAGCATTAATATATATATATATATATATATATATATATATATATATATATTTTAATCATTGTAGGAATATACTCACTCAATATCTTTGTGGTAAATGTGATATGCTACAGTGATAATATAGCTGATACACTCTCTCGGCAGAATGGCAGTAAAAGGAGAATGAACCTCATCTAAATTCAGACAATGACAAAAAGCAAAACTTTTAATCATGTGTAATAAATCTTGTGACAGTAGGAAAGCATCACTCAACATTCTTATGTTTAAAGGCACTACCGCTGATAAGGCGATCCATTTGCGCTAATGTGATTCCATGCTGATGAACTTTACAGTCCATGAGAAAGCGAGAGAACTGCAGGTGGGTCAGTGGGAGTATTTTGTCTGAAGACTGCTCATGTCCAAGGCTGCTGTAGAAGCTGTATATTTCCCTTAACAAACCAATGTGTCTCAGCACTGCAAATTCCACCTGAAAAGATAAAATACTAGTAACATACCAACACAGATTTGGCTCTGAATTTACCTTAGAATTAATCTCAAAATAGGCCAAAAACCTGTTTAAGTTCTTGATCTCTGTGGGCCTCAGGGAATCTACTTAACAGGGTTTGGATGTTCAAAACCATGTCAGATCCAAGCGGTGAGGAGTTTGTGCTTGACTGTGAAGCTCTGTTTGATGAATCATCTAATGTACAGAAATAAACACTGTTAGGTTAATACAGTGCCTTGCGAAAGTATTCAGGTTTTTCAGGTTTTGTTATGTCGCAGCCTTGTTAAATTGCTTTCAATTACTTTTTTCCCCACATCAATCTACACTCCATACACCATAATGACAAAGCACAAAACAGGTTTGTAACAACTTTGCAAATGTATTAGAAAAAACTGATGAAAAAAAAAAGATTCCATTGCATACTTATTCATTCTGATACTATTCATACTCTGGGACACTTGAAATTTAGAGTTAGAGTTGGAGTTATACTTTATTGTCCTTTGCAAAAAATTTGTCTTGGACTCAAAGCTGCAACAATCTACAACAACCACACAAAACAACAACGCTTTGTTAAGTTAAAATACCATCACAATTACTGCAATTTACTATTTAAAATCCCAATCAATACAGGTATAAATGAATTCTTATAGCGATTCTACTTCTACATAATGGAACTCTATAACGCTTTCCTGATGGCAGTAATTGATATGTAGAAATTAAAACAGATGTTACTACACTTCGAGTGGAGTTAACCTGTGGCAAATTCATTTAAACGAGTATGATTTGGAAAGACACACACCTCTCAGAAAAGTTCTAACAGCTGAAAATGCACATCAGAGCAAAAACCAAGCTCTGAGGTCAAAATAACTGCCTGTAGAGCTCAGAAACGGGCTTGTGTCAAGGCACAGATCTAGGGAAGAGTTTAAAAAAAATCTGCTGCATTGAAGATTTACAGAAGCATGTAGCCTCCATTATCCATAATGGAAGATGCCTGGAACAACTAGGACTCTTCCTAGAGTTGGCCTCCTGGCCAAAAATGAGCAATTGATAGAGAAGGGGCTTGGTTATACTGGTGATCAAGAAGATGATGGTCACTCTAGTTAAGCTCCATGATCATATATGCAAATGGAATAAACTTACAGAAGGACAAACATCACTGCAACACTCCACAAATCCGGTCTTTATGGCCGTGTGGCCAAACTCAATCCTCTCCTGAGTGAAGACACATAAAAACCCACTTGGAATTTGCAAAAAAGCACCTAAAGGACACCTAGACTGTGAGAAACATGAACCTCAATTCCAAGCATCATGTTTGAAGGAAACCAATCACTGCTCATCACCTGCAGAGTACCATGCCAAAGTAAAGTGTGCTGGTAGCAGCCTCATGCTGTGGGGCTGTTCTTCAGCGGCAAGCACTGAGAGACTCGTCAGAGTAGAAGAAAAGTTCAATGCAACAAAATATTGAGATAGCCTTAATGAAAACCCAGTCCAGAGCATTCAGAACCTCAGACTGGGCAGAAGGTTCACCTTCCAACAGGACAATGACCCTAAGCACACAGCAAGAGTAGCTTATAGACAACTCTGTGAATGTCCTTAAGTGGCAATTCAAGCATTTCTGGAGAAACCTGAAAATGTCTGCCAGGCCCCATCCAAGCTGACAGAGCTTGAGAGGTGAAGAGGTGAGGCGAGGAATGGCAGATGATTGCCAAAAGCAGATGTGCAAAGCTTGTCGCATCATACCCAAAAAGACTTGAGGTTGTAAAGGTGCTTCAACTAAATACTGAGTTAAGGGTATGAATACTTATGCAATGTATTTATTTTAGTGTTTTATTTTTAATACATTTGAAAAGTTGTCACAAATGTATTTTTTGCTTTGTCATAATAGTATATAGAGTGTAAATTGATCTTGGAAAAAAAGTAAATTAAAGCAGTATAACATAAGACTGCAACATAACAAAAAGTGCAAAAAAATGTATGAATATTTTTGCAAGGCACTGTAAAAGAACATAAAAACGTTAGGTAAAACATACTAATGAGTTTTTTGTGATTGTTTGACTGTGCATTATCTATTAACAAAATAAATGACCTTAATATTACGCAATACATACTCTCGTCTGGAAAAGGAGTTGTAATCCCACTCAGGCCAGGAGTGAAGGCAGGAAATTCAGCCATGCAGTCCTTAATAAACTCCCCTTCATATACCCGTCCATTTTCAAAAGTGTACGTCCCCTGCAAAAGACCATCTGCAGTGTTGGAATCACACAATCATCTCACATCTTCGTAATTTGAAAGGTGGTTTACCTGTCCGTGTTTTTTGTCTTGTTTCCACTCTCCACAATACACAGCCCCACTGGCATAAAAGAACTGTCCTTGACCATGGCGCATGCCCTGAACAAATTCTCCTGTGTACTCGTTCATACGAGGATACTGAGAGCATGGAACTCTTTTACGGAACCACGTGTGCGTCCCTTTTCCATCCTGCATTAAATAAGAAACTTCTGCTAAAAATTCAGTACAAAATTATATGCAATCAGACATTATACAGGGAATGACCTTAAAAATAAGGGCAAAGTTAGACAGACCTGGATGCCATTTACCCACTGCCCACAATACTGCTGATCCAGCTGAATCCATCTCATCATTCCTTCTCCATGTCGAACATTGTTCTTCCATTGTCCTTCATATACATTTCCAGATGGGTAACTTTAGTGAAACAAAAATTGTAATTTGTAATGACAAATTCAGTAGAGCTCAATAATAAACTTAACTACATATATTTAAATGTATTAAAATTAAATAAAAAAAAAATGTTTGTAAGGAAATATGCATTAATAGCACATACCACCGCTTTCCCCAACCCTCTCTGCAGTTGTTCACCCATTCTCCCTTGTACCATGATGTGGCTGCTTGGTTATAGTACATTACCCCCTGTAACCATCACAGGACACCAGTAAACAGATTTATTATTAAATTCTTGAGTCGATACAATGGATGTGTGTATGTACATACCTGCCCTTGTCTTTTGCCCAGATACCACTGACCTCTGTAAACAGTTTTGGTTTTGGCACATTTATATATCCCGACACCATGACGGACACCTTTGTGTACCTCTCCCTCATAAGTGCTGCCATCTAGCCAGGTGTAGGTCCCATGTCCCATGGGAACATTTAATTTGAAATCACCCTGCCAAATGCAACAGTTGTAATTATTAGCAAAACTCCAGAAAGTTTGTGTGTAAATAAAAAACCTGTAATTAAAACATTGGGGTATTATGTGACTTGATTAAAAATTTACATGAAGATTTACATTGCACAACTTAGCGATCTGCATTAACTTTTTACATACCTGATACTTTAAACCATCTGACCAGATATATTCACCATGACCATGCAGTAACCCATGTGAAAAACTACCCTAAAGAATGCAAAATGTTAGAAATCAATTAATAACTTTTTATTTTTATTTTTATTTTTTTCCCAAGCAGGACATTTGAAAAAACACTGACAGGAAAGTGTATTTTATCAGCAAGAATGAAAATACAAAAAAAGTGCATTTAGTTTTGTGAGGAAAACTTTTGTTTTATTTCTAAATTTTCTTTCTGCCCTTAAAATGTTAAATTTAATGTTAAACATCTGTTGAGTAATATACACTGCTATTCAAAAGTTTGGGATCAGTAAGATTTTTCATCTTTTTGTTTTTTTATTTATTTAAAGTCTCTTATGCTTATCAAGGCTGTATTTGATCAAAAATACAGAGAAAAAAAATAGTAATATTGTGAAATTTTATTGCAATTTCTAAAATTCAGCTTTGCTTCACAGGAATAAATTATATTTTAAAGTATATTAAAATAGAAAACTGTTATTTTAAATTGCAGTAATATTTTACAGAATTACGTTTTTTCTGTATTTTTAATCAAACAGATACAGACTTGAGCATAAGAAACATTAAAAAACTTTGTCTTAAACTTTTGAACGGCAGTGTATAGTTTAATAATATAAGTCAATAAAAGCTATTATACATTTTGATTAAATTTAGATTTTATGCTGGGGGGCCCAGTTTTGTTCCGTCATTCATTAGTCACCTTGTAAATGTGACCACCTTGAAAATAAGCGACGCCTTCTCCATGAAACATGTCTCCACTCTTCTCACCCTCGTATCTGAAGAAAAAAACACTATTAGTCAACTAATCTGTGTGTTATCATTTTTTGAAAGAATGCGTGTCTAACCTTTCCACGATTATATGATGAAGAATGGGAACTTTACGGCACTGATCATGCTCATGGTTCGGTTGATGGTCATTCGTGGATAGAGATACGGCAGATGCGGAACACACAGTGGAACTCGATGAGTCTTGTACATCATAAGGGTCTGTGACGGACTCCGACGCCAAAGTGGACGTGGAGGACTCTCCTAACACTTTACTGAACGTCGGTTCTGGTGTAGATCTGTTAGAACTTTTCATTTTGTATCCTTTAGCCATCGTCGGTGGAGAGAGTTGGAAGTATTCGCTAAAACTAGGAGGAATCCCAGTGGAGTGTACATAGTAACACGCTATCGGTTGCTAAGGAATGGTAAGTACGGCAAGTTAGACTTGCCAAAATAATTAAGAGGACTTGTTGAATATAAATATTAAAATATGACGGCAGGCCTGGAAAAATCGTATACTCCAGTAAAAATTTCTCATTACAGTTTTAAAGAACTTTTTTTTTAAAGAATCTTCTGCTCACCACGCGTGTATTTATTTGATTTACTTTTATTTAGCAGTGATGCTTTAAATTGATCAAAAGTGATGTTAAAGACATTTATGTTACAAGATTTCTATTTCAGATAAATGCTGTTCTTCCGAACTTTCTATTCATCAAAGAAACCTTAAAAAAATTATGCTTAGCTGTTTTCATCATAATAATGATAAATATTTTTTGAGCAGCAAATCAGAATATTAGAATGATTTCTGGAGGATCATGTGACTGGAGTAATGATGCTAAAAATTAAGCTTTGAAATCAGAAAATTTCAAAGTTTTAGTGTTTTTGCTGTATTTTGAAACAAATAAAGGCAGGCTTAGTGAGCAGAAGAGACTTATTTAAAAAACATTAAAAAAATATTACTGTTCAAAAACTTTTGACTGGTAGTGTATAAAGGGACAATTCACTCAAAAATAAAAACTCATTATCTGTCATCACTTGCATACCTTTATGTCGTTCCAATTTTTTTTTTTTTTTTGAAGACCATTGACTTACAATGTATGGAGAAAAAATTATACTTCACAAATGTTTGGAGTGACAAAAGGGTTAGTAAACCATGACAATCATTTTTTTCTTTACTAAAATTATTCAATAATTATTCAGATTCTGTAAAACACATGCACCAGGCGGTTATGGATTCAGAGCTTTAAACTCTACTCACTTCAAAAAAATAATGAATACATAATCCAAAAAAAAAAAAAATAATAATCACAAAAAAAAGACCATCACTGACATTACAGTCGATAAATAATTGCAATAATAAAACCGCAAAAAGATAATGAGAAGTTCCTTTATTATAAAAATACAAATAATAAAATCCTTAATTAAAACAATAGTGTTATACAGGTCATATGAAATTAAGAACAAAATGCAGCAAAAAAAACAGTAGCTTCAGTCCTGAGAAACCATATCCAGATTAGCGAGGTGTCTCATGGTGGGTCTACCATGTGGACAATTCCAGGGCTGTTCAATTTCCCCCATGTGAATCACAAGTTTCTTCATTTCACTGGTGTTCAGGGCAGTGCCAACCATCACCTGTGTAAACAGACTCACATTAACAAACAGACAACAACAGCTCAATCACACATTCTGTTCTACCTTACAGGTATTGTGTACAATTGAATTGTTAGAACCAGGCTGGAAAATATTTTTCACAGGAAGAAACACCAACTGCACTCACTGATTTGCGACATGCCCTGGATGCAAACATCTGCCTTACTCGAGAAGGTCGACACATGATTCCAGGACTGTCACTAAGCATAAAAATTAGTTCTTCAATGTCACTTGGGCCAAAGGTCCAATTCTTGCTTGTAGGTAATGACACCAGCTTCACCCTCTGCATAACCTGAGCTGAAAAACACCACACCACATCAATCTGGAGGAAAAGGTATATAGGATATGAAACACAACTACAGTAGATAACCCACCATCCTCATCAATGAGGAAGTCAAAACCATTCTTTCTGAAAATTTCAAGGTTTTCCATGAGCACAGTTTCACTGATAGCCGGGAGGTGGAGACTTTGTGGACTACACGTTAAAAGAAAAAAAAAAACAAGTTAGCTTCAAAATAAATACCTGCTCCCAGTTTCACTTAGGCCTATTTCTGCAGAGTGTGACTTACACTATGAGTCGCTGTCCCTTTAAGACCGTATTCTGTTGTAGCATCTCAAAATTGTACTTTTCGTCTGTAGCATGCTGGTCAATTATGAAAAGGTCAGATTTCAGCTTGGTGATGATAAAGCCCAGGTTGAACTGACCGACGATTTCCATATCCCTGAACATATCTTTGCTGTAAGAAAAAGTTTAAACCTTGTCAATGGCATATAAACTTGATGATTTTGATACTTTAAGAGATCAATCAAAAGATCAGTATAACCTTATTTCTTTCTTAAGCTCGTCTTCAGCACTCTGGTTTTCACCAGGGTTAATCTTCGCCCTGAACCGTCTATATTTTAGCTCTTGATCATTGTTCTCTGTCTTCTGAGCCTGTAGCCTCTGTATCCTTTTAGAAAGTTCCTGCAAAGAAAACTGCAAAAGCACCGTTTTCTTCTGTATGCTGACAGGTGAATCCAATTGCAGAGAAGCATTCCTGTTTTTAGTGTCTACCAAACAGTGTTGTTCTAGAGGTTCAGCTTCATGTCGAGCTCTTTTAGCTTCAGGGCTGGAAATTCTGTCATGGTGTTGTTCTGACTTTGTCTCTTGCACCAAAGGTTTACAACTCCAGAACTTCTCATCAACAGATTCATCAATAGTCTCAGCTTTAACATCAGTTTCACATATACTAGGGTGTAAAACTGACTCTGAATTGTTTGTATGTAGAATCTCTGGATCATCTTCAGCTGAATTTTGGTTTGCAGCTCCAGAATCTTCAGCATCACTATCAAAGGTGCTTTTATATTTAGCTAGACAAGCTGTTGATTTTTTTATGGAAGAAACAGCAGCGAAACTTGTAGTGGACTGTGAAGGCGGCCTCAAAACGTCCGTCATTTTTTTAGAGCAGCTCACAAAGGAAAACATTTTCTTCTGAGAAGGACCAGCACAAGCAGCTTTATGGCTAGACTGTTTTGACCCAATTTCAGGAAACTGATGGTTTGAAAATGCTGCTTTAAGTCCGGCTAGATTGACTGAAGTCTTTGAGGGTCTATCATCTTGAAGTGCTTCAGAGGCAGAACCTATTTCCTGATGTTCTGAACCAGCACTTGTCTCGGTTGGTCTACACAGCTCTGAATGAAGAACAACATCAAGATCTGTAATAACACTTAAAGACAACATATGAAATGTCTTATAAGGTCTGAAGTACTTACTGGTAATTGCTGGTGTAATGTGATTGAGACTGATTTTATTGACACCAGTCTCAAACATAGCAATGAGTGAGCTTTTCAGAGTTGCCAGCAAGAGTTTCTCCTCTTGTAGTAGGATCTGGCGTTTGTCTGGAGTCACATTCACGTCGACACAGTCTAATGTGAAACAAAGAATTAAAACAAAAGGATAGATGGCAATCAATAAATTATGTTCATTTCGCATTCATATTTTACATACTTTGTATTATATACACTACCTTTCAAAAGTTTGAGGTTGCATTTATTTATTTGATCAAAAATTCAGTAAAAATAGTAATATTGTGAAATATTATTACAATTTAAAATAACTGGTTTCTACTGTAATTGTTTTACATGTAAATGCATTTCTGTGATTTCAAATTAGAATTTTCAGCAGCCACTACTACCCAAGAAAACAGTTGTGCTGCTTAATATTTTTGTGGAATCCATAAGATATACACTACCAGTCAAAAGTTTTTTTTTCTTTCAAAAGATTTTTCATGTTTTTTTAACATCTCTTCTGCTCACCAAGCCTGCATTTATTTGATCTAAAGTGCAGCAAAAACAGCAAAATACTGATTTTTTTTACTATTTAAAATAGCTGTTTTTTATTTGAATATATTCTAAAATGTAATTTATTCCTGTGATTTCAAAGCTGAATTTTTAACATCATTACTCCAGTCACATGATCCTTCAGAAATCATTCTAATATTCTGACTTGCTGCTCAAAAACATTTATTATTATTATTATTATTATGTTGAAAACAACCAAGTAGAATTATTTCAGGTTTCTTTGATAACCAGAAAGTTAAAAAAGAACAGCATTTATCTGAAATAGAAATCTTTTGTAACATTATACATATCTTAATTGTCAATTTCTTTCCCCCAAAAGAAATATATATACTGACTCCAAGATTTTGAATAGTATAGTATACAATGTTAGAAAAGCTTTTTATTTTAGATAAATGCTGATCTTTGGATCTTTCTTCTTACTTTTTAAAATACTGATAATAATAATAATACTAAAAATGTACATTTTAAAAAACATTCAAATAAAAAAGTTATTTTAAATAAAAATATTTTTAAAATGTACTGTTACTGTAGTTTTTGTTTTTTTGGTCACATTGTAAATTTTACTGACATATTTGATCAATTAAAATCAAATGCTGAGCAACACTTTTATATATAATTTATTTTCTTTATTGTTCTGACAAGTCTTACCTGAAGCAACTGTGATGTTTAGAGCGACAAAAGGGTATTGATGCCGATTATACATGTGATACACCTCATTCACAAGCTTGGAGACCTGCAAATATTACAAAACAAACAAACAAAAAAAAAAAAACAAAACATACTTGTCATACTTGTTACATACAAGCATACTTAAATAAAAAGACCATACCTTTACTGGATCACAGGGTCTTTTATTGATAAAGAAGAACTGTCTGTCAGTAGCACTTCGACCAACACCATGATCCGCTTGTGACACAAATCCATCAATGCTAGAATTTAACAATATCAATAACCATCACATCACAGAAAAATATTTATAAAGTGGTTTTCATTTCATTACCAAAAATTGGTAATAAGGACAAACAAATCATGTTTACACCGAAATACTCACATGAAAAGGTCTTTTGGAACATCTACTCCACTGAGACCATAGTCTTCCTTAATTGATTCATTGGGAGATATTTGTTGGAAGGAAATCAAGCTTTGTAGCTGTAGACAGGTAAAAATGTGAAATACATGTTATTCTCAAACAACAGAGATGAATAATAATAATAATAATAATAATAATAATAATAATACATGGACTTTATGATAATATAACAAAGTGCGTTTGTTTGTTGTTTGTTTGTTTGTATGTTTGTCAATTTTGGCATCAGAATTTATCTTCTTAAATTATCCACTACAAAAAAAAAGTCATTCTCGCCTGTTTAGGTCCAAACACAGCTCCAATGTTGTCTCTCATGCTGTTACTGTCACTGGTGCACAGTACTGTGGTGCGCTTGCCTTGTCCCATCTGGTTGGTGCATGTAATACGCACACCAGTGGAAATGATGCAGTAGGACTGCAAGACGAAAATCATCTTGGAATATTCCTATGAAGAAACTCTAGTTAATTACGTTAATTTCTTCCTAAACATGGATACAAATCCATGTACCAAAGTATCTCCTGGCAGACCTTTTTGATGTTGCGCAGGAACTCCTTGTGTCGAACAGGTAATGTGGAGAAGAGCTTCTGCAGAGTGACGGTAGTGCCATGCTGGCGGGGATGCGGCACACGCTGAGTTAGACGACCATCATGATCATACACCAGCCTAGCTCCAATCTGAGCACTCTCATGGCAGGTCACAACACTAAGATCACTGGAATCATATGTTAAAACAGTAAATTAAGGAATCACTAGTGACAAGAGAGATTAATAAAACAACATATCAAAACATGAACAATTGTGACATCATCACTGTACTATAGTCATGTAATCATCATACTCAAACTGTAACAATTAAGAGAACAAATCCAAAGTAAAGTGTTACCTAAGAGCACAAAGTGAGCTTAGAGCTTCACCACGGAACCCAAACGTCTCCACATGTAACAGGTCGGAAAAATCTCTTAGTTTAGAGGTGTGATGTTTTAAAGCTGCAGAGGTTGAAAGGACACAAAGAGGTTACTACTGGTCAAAAGTTAGAAATCATTAAGATTTTATGTTTTTTAAAGAAGTCTCGAACGCTCACCAAGGCTGAATTTATTTGATCAAAAATACAATAATAAAAACAGTAATATTGTGAAATATTATTAAAAGAGCTGCTTTCTGTTTTAATATATTTTAAAACATAATTCTATCCATGTGATGGCAAAGCTGAATTTTCTGCAGCCAATACTCGAGGTCTTCACCTGACCTTTCAAAAATCTTTTAATTTCTACAAAAGCATTAAGCAGCAAAAACTGTTTCTTGAGCAGCAAATCAGCATATTAGAATGATTTCTGAAGGATCATGTGATAGTGAATGCTGGAGTAATGGCTGCTAAAAAATTCAGCTTTGCGATCACATAACTTTATATATTTTAAAATCTATTAAAAATATATAAATACAGTTGAGTTCAAAAGTTTACATACACCTTTCAGAATCTGCAAAATGTTAGTTATTTTAGCAAAATAAGAGGGATCAAACAAAAAGCATGTTATTTTTATTTAGTACTGACCTTTACGTCCACAAGAGAAAATAACAGATATAAAATTGACCCTGTTCAAAAGTTTACATATACTCGATTCTTAATACTGTGATGTTACCTGAATGATCCACAGCCGTGTATTTTTTTGTTTAGTTATCGCTGTCCATTAGTTCCTTGTTTGTCCTGAACAGTTAAACTGCTCACTGTACTTGAGAAAAATCCTTCAGCGCCACAAATTCTTTGGTTTTTTATCATTTTTTGTGGATCTGAACCCTTTCCAACAATGACTGTAAGATTTCCATCTGTAAGAGATCCATCTTTTTAAGAAGGTTCGAGATCAGGGTAAATTTAACTTATTTTGTCTTCTATGAAAGTATCTTCTGTAGTTTCTGAAAGACAGTACTAAATGAAAAAAATATGATATTTAGGCAAAATAAGAAAAATGTGCACATCTTCATTCTGTTCAAAAGTTTACAACCCTGGCCACGCCCTTAATGCATTGTTTTTCCTTCTGGAGCATCACTGAGCTTTTGAACCTTCTGTAATAGCTGCACATGAATCCCTTAGTTGTCCATAGTGTGAAAAGATGGATACACAAATACACAAAAATGCTGAAAAATCAAAGAATTTGTGTGACCTAAAAGGTTTTTCTGAAGAACAGTAGGCAGTTTAACTGTTCAGGACAAACAAGGGACTCATGAACAACTATCACTAAAAAAATAAAACAAAACAAACAAACAAACAAACAAAACAGCTGTGGATCATTCAGGTATAAACACAGTATTAAAAATCAAAATCTTTTGAATAGGGTAATTTTTATAAATTCAACTATTATTTTCTTTTTTGGACTATATGTAAACATCTTTTATGTGAAATATCTTATTCTGCTCAGAACTAAATAAAAAAAAAATAACATGCATTTTGGATAATCCTTCTTATTTTGGTAAAATAATTAACATTGTGCAGGTTCTGCAAGGTGTATGTAAACTTTTGACCTCAACTGTAAACGCAGCCTTGGTCAGAAACATCTTTCAAAAACCTTTTTCAAAAAAAAAAATTAATCATTCCAAACTTTTGACTGGAAGTGTAAGCATGCCAGTCATTCTTCTCTGATTTTCACAAGACAACTTACTTAGTCCCTCAAAGTTTTGCTCCTCAACACCTTTTCCATTGTCTGAAACTTCCACCAGCTCTGTTCCACTGTCTTTTAGCTTGACATCTGTTTAAAAACAAAAAACACTTGAATAAATGTATCATGACCCTAAATGCAATGTTTCTTCACGCTTTCATCCCTTGAGCTCACCAACATTAGTGGCACCAGCATCAATACTGTTCTCCACCAGCTCTTTCACAGCTGTGGCCAGACTCAGCACCACCTGTCCAGAGCAGATCTGATGCACAGACTGTTTGTCTATTGCCTTTATGGCTCCAGCAGAACCTGTGCTAGGAATTTAAAACACAGAATATAAAAGGAAACACTAGTAAACAGTACAGTACAATACTATAGTAAACAATGTGTCCAGCAGAACAGCTAATCTCACTAGTCTATTCTATTGTTATTTCTCGTTGTTATAATGTAGCAAGTTATTGAAAAGAATATGCAAAGCTATAAACACTTACCTTGAATCTGCCATTTTTTTCTGCAGCAATATCTAGCTTAACTTAAAGGTTGCATTGTGGGTAACGTTATTTTGATAGCTTTTGCTCCCTGCGTTATCCAGGTCAAACAAGGAGCGGGAATTTAATGTGTTTTCATTGCTCAGTGTGAAAAACCAATGCTAGGAAGTAGTTCTGATCAACTACAATGAAACACACTTCAGTGTTTCCTATGCAATAAACGCACACAACTGAATCTATGCCACTCTGTTGACGTTTCCCGCGATGTGACGCACAACGTCAGGTCACCACATGTTTTACGTAGCATGTGATCTGCTGTTGCCTATTGTACAAAGTGTCCCGTTTTGTCTTTCATTTTTAAATAACTTTGTATGCGTATGAGTTATGTGTGAGTTATTTTTTTTTTAACTTAAATGCGTTATATTTTTTGTTTCTTTCTGTCAAGTCTGTTTGGAACTACATTTTCCAGAAATGGCTGGATATTCTCATTGTTTATTAATCGGTTACTTTTATTGACGTATCAGATTTTGATGCACTGTAATAAAACTAAAGTACGATTTTAATGTTTTATTTTGAAACGTTTCATCATCCTGCGCGTGGTTGCCTGAGTAGGGACTGTGTAAAAAGTTCAGATCTAGCAGTAGCCGAAACTGGCTCTGACACAACAACATTGTTAATGTTATTTTCTTGTAACGTGTGTTGTTTATGGAAACGTATGTAGAAACTACAATCAATCAATAAAACGATTATTTAATTAGTGTTTAGATGCATAATGTTATGAGTTGTTCACACGTCATCACACGACAATAATTTAGAGATACTTCCTGACGCCTGTGCCTAGAAACATGGCAGGTCACTGTCGGTTTACAGTGATATTATTATTCGGCCACTTTTAAAACTTGCAAGTGGGGTTTGTCCAGTTAAAAGGGCTGGGGTTTTTAACTTTGGCCCTTCTGAACGGGATTACTGAATGGGATAAACAGAAGTGTCTTTTAGCAAAACGTCATGTTTCACCAAACAGAGAGACTCATGGCAGAAGAAAGTTCGAGTAGCAGTGTAGTTTCTACCGTTAACAGCCGTAGCTTTCATATCCGACGGGGCCTTTCAACACAAGACAGAGGACCAAGAGGAGGAATATTCAGCCTGACAGATATGGAGGATGACGTCCAGTTTGATAGTGAGTCCACTGCGATATAAAGTGTGGCCCCTTTCATGCAAGATTGTAGTCATGGTTAGACTTTAGACTTATGAGCCAAGTATTAAGGTTGTTTACTCTCTTTGGATGTTAATGGCTTTGAATATCATGTGCAAAATGTGTCAAAGTAGTATGTCCAAATATCTAAATTGAATGAATTCATTTTTAAGATGTCCCTCCTTCCTAATATTTCATCAGTGGGACTTCTTAGGGGTGTGGGGGCTAACTTGAAAATGTTTCAAGCTGATAAGTTACTTAGACCTTACCCACCCCTACTGTACACTCAAGATGCAGCACTGGTATATTTATATTTGCTCAGCTGTTAGGAGAGTACCATAAAAGCTTGGTGTCTAAATGGATTCAGAGGAAAATGACATTATGGCTTTAATTGCCAAAGTTATTGCAGAAGGTAAGAAACCTCCAATCCAAGTCATTTTAGGCTCAGCTTAGTTAGTTTTCACTTATTTTGTGGATTTGATATTCAAACACAGTCACATATTCACCCTTTTTGTTTGTCATACAAATGTAGCCTCAGACTCGGACAATAACTGTGAAGTTTTGCTGGCGGGAAGACAGTATCCATCGATCCAGGAATTTGCCTCTGCCATTCCCAACCAACTGCTGCTGGGATCTCTACTGGAACACTTGTGCTTTGTTTACGAGAGTGATCCTACACGCTCACGCATGCTGTTTAAGGGTGCGTTAATACTGCCTTAACAGAAAGCACCTTTTGTTTTTTTTGTTTTTTTAATTTTCTATTTGTCAAATACTTCTGCTGTTTCAGTGATAGGCCAGCGTTTATCAGCCATGAACCTCCTGTCGCCACTGGCTATCAGTGATGAGTTTAGTACGGTTCGACTACAACATAACCGGGCCTTCACTGAGCTCCTGCATGCAACCAGCTCATCGCTCTTCCCCCAGGTAATCTGACATAATTAATCATCAATTTCACTTTTTTAATGGCTTCTACCAAGCTGTTGCTTTCATAAACAAAAACAAAAAAAATGTTCCTCTTTTGTATTCTGCAGGAACATAGATACTTGACTGCAGAAGGCCAGAGCCCAAGGTGAACACTTTTACACTTGTAGCAGCTCCACTTACATTGCTTTTTGGGTCAAATGGGAACTGATTTTTTTTTTTTAATATTTTTGAAAGAGTCTCTTACAGTCACAAAGGCTGCGTTTATTTGTACATTCATATGTTTTAAAATGTATTTTATTCCTATGAAGGCAAAGCTGCATTTTCAGCAGTGTTCAGTATCACATGATCCTTTAAAAATGATTCTAATATGCTGATTTGATGCTCAAGAAATATTTCTTATTATTAACAGTGTTAAAAAAATAGTTGTGCTTCTTAATAATTTTGTGGTTGTAATAATTTTGGATGAATAGATGGTTCAAAAGAACAGCATTTATTTAAAATAGAAATAATCATTTATAACATAATAAATGTCTTTACTGTCACTTTTAATCAACTTTATTGCACCCTTGCAAAATAAACGTCTTATGATCTGAAACATTTGAACAGTAATGTACAGTACATTAACATTTAAAATCACTGAGATATGCTTATCCAACCTAGAACCAAAGATGGTCTTTTCCAAGCACAGACATCCCGTTACCTTAGTGAATTTGAGGAAATTGCAACACTGGGTAAAGGATCCTATGGCAAAGTGTTTAAGGTAAGAAGATGTTTTGATCATATTGTACTCCAAATACAGGAATCACATAACATTGAAGGGGCATACTGAAAACAGTAATAATGTTTTAGGTCACAAACAAGCTTGATGGTCAGGAATATGCGGTGAAAAAAATTCTCATCAAGAAAGTAACGAGAGACGACTGTATGAAGGTAAAATATGTCACAGATTCAGCTATTATAGTGCTAATTCACCCCCCAAATCTATATGATTTAGAGATATTAAAGCTTATCGTATCTGTTTTTATCTCCTCGCAGGTTCTTAGAGAGGTTAAAGTGCTTTCCAGCCTTCAGCATCCCAATATTGTTGGATATCACACAGCATGGATGGAGCATGTTCAGCCTGCTGTGAAAAGTAAGTAGCTGTATTGATGTGGTCACATTATGAGATACAGCCATTTGAATCGTGCTTAGCTTTCATTCAGTATTTCCTGAATGATATAAAATATAATATATAATAATATAAAAATGCACAATCTTCTGTTTTTTTCACTAGATTCAAAATCCCTTATTTCACAAACACTTCCCGCATTAGAGAAACCTTTACAGAAAGATGGGTGAGATGTTTTGAACATTTTTTTCCCAACGCAAATTATAAACTAATTGTAACATGCTTACAATACCATATTGAAAAATGTGTCTTGCTTCAGGTGCAAACAGGAAAACACTAACAGCAGTGATGGATCGTCCATTGTTTTTGAACATTCTGAACAAGCAGAAGCCAAAGAAAATGAGGTTGCAATAGAGAGCCTCCTGGTGAAACCCTCAACTTCAAAAGAAGAGATGGGACATGCTGTTTGCCCAAAAAATGTCCGCAACCCACAAAACTTTGTTCCATGTGTGTTTCTGGGAAAGCCCCGTGCTACGGTGAGCAAATGCCCTGCAGGTAAATGGGACAGCTCAACACTCTCAGAGGATGACCTCAGTCAAAACAGACTGGAATTGAACAATAACTCTTACATTGATATGGACACTAATGAATGGTCTGAAAAGCAGGCGCAAGAGGTATATGGTTCATTAAACACTGAATGTAACAAATTAATTTAAATGAGAAATAATACTTTTGTAATTTTTTTTTTTTTTTTTATGTTTTCATCAGTTTTTCTTGTTCTTGTCTCTAGGTTCAGTTCCACTTAATGCTTTATATACAAATGCAGCTGTGTGAGCAATCTTTGAAAGACTGGATACAGGAAAGAAACTCAAGGACCATAGAGGGAGTCTTGAAGTCAGCAGGTGAGATCACTTTATTCATATGAATTACTATAGTTTACAGAGGAGTTTGCACTTCACATAGTTACACTACACATAGTTTGCACTTCTTTCTTTATATGCCATTAAACAGGTACTTTAGGGCCCTTTGATTTCCGTGGTGCAGTCCAGAGTCCAGTCATAAAAATGGAATTTACTGTATAATGTCACAGAATTTACTGAATTTTGAATAAATCAAGACTAGGTCAGTACACACACATTTTTGTTTATTACTGAACGCTCTTGTGACACTCTCGGTTTTTTTTTAGCCTCAATATATGAGTACATATACACATAAACAATCTCTAGAACTGCTCTGAAAGTCACTTCATGAGCATTTTACCATTTCTTGTGAGAAAAACTATCGTCATATCATACACAAACAGAAACTCAAAAGTCTTCGCAGCAACCCATTAAAATAAAAGTTTGGTTTAACTTAAAGAAACTGTGACAGAGATATATTACTTAATGTAATACTACTACTACTAATAAAATTATTAAAACATTATTTTTAAAGAAATATTTACCAAAAAAAAAAAGAATGATTTACCAGAATTTGTTTACCAGAATAATGTAATTTAGTATTAGTATATAATAAAATAATAATAAATTAATAATAAATGTATATATTTTTAATTAAAATTAATTCATTAGAGATGCTTTTGATTATTAAAATGTAATTAAACCATTAAAATGGAATCCAAAAAATAAACGGAAAACACAGAATTTGGTTAAAATCAAACTGAATTTGAAAAAAATAAATAAATTAAACGTATCTCTTATTTTATAAACTTTTAATAAATTGCTGTTAAATTGTGCCCATTTTTATGATTTCAATTAATCAAACATTTTTGGATTAATTATTAGTATAGATACAATTTGGAAAAAAATAAAACAAAATTTAGGGAAACAAAGGCCCTAGTACTGTTTTGGAAGTATGTCTTATAAACTGCTCAGATTCCCTTCCTTTATATGACATTCATATAACAAATATAGTAGTCACTTACATACACCATTTTACTGTTTTTGCATTGGCTGACACATTGGCTAAACAGGAAAGACAAGAAAAGCTAATTTCCAGAATTTTCGGACATACAATCACTCTTTTTTTTACCATTCAGTTCACAGTTTATAATTGTATTGTTGGATTTTTTTTTAGCACTTTTTTAATCAATACATTGGTCCACAGATCCTTGCAAGTCAGTTGACTCTGAACACGCATTAAAAATTTTAAAGAAGATACTTGAAGGAGTGGAGTACATTCATTCCCGTGGTATTATGCACAGAGACCTTAAGGTATGTTTACTTATTTTGTTGGTTTGCTTTTACTACTGTTTACCACGCTTATATCTAGTACACGTCTGGCTTGGAACTGTAAATGCATTAGTCTGCATGGGAGGAGGCCTGGTGTTTTGATAACAGATATTGGGCTGGTGTGGCACAACAATTAGCCAAACAGGTTAGACCTTTGCAAAACAACATACAAGCTTGGTAGTGAGCTTGTTGATGTCTGTAACATAATTTAGTAGGCAAATAGCTTGTCTTTTTCCTTATTGCAAACCTTGTTATTTGTTCACAGATCCATTTTCTTGACAGTGTTTTAAAATCACCCTTAACAATTCCTTTACTGATACAATTAGCGGCAGAATCAACAGAATCAACTATTTCAAAATAAAATTAGTTGCAGATAGTCACTTTGACAAACACTGTTCTTGTCCCTTACAAACAAACTCTTTATCTGTTTGTCACAGTAAGGTAACACAGTATTTCCAGTATTTCTCTTGCATCTCTTCTGGATACTTAGTCTTATAAGCATGAAATGCTTTCTCAGAAATATTTTTAATCTATATAATAATAAGCCTGAATACCACTTGGATCTGTACACATTATTTAATAAACAAAAAGCTAGAATACACAGTTACCTACACTACCAGTCAAAAGTTTTTGAACAGTAAGATTTTTAATGTTTTTTAAAGAAGTCTCTTCCGCTAAAGAGACTTCTTTAAAATAATTAAAAAAAATGTTTCTTGAACAGCAAATCAGCATATTAGAATGATTTCTGAAGGGTCATGTGACACTAAAGACTGGAGTAATGATATTGAAAATTTAGTTTGATCACAATAATAAATTACATTTTAAAATGTATTCAAATAGAAAACAGTTGTTTTAAATAGTGAAAATATTTCAAAATTTTACTGTTTTTGCTGTACTCTGAATCAAAAAAAAATTAAAAAGCAGGCTTGGTGAGCAGAAGAGACTTCTTAAAAAAAAAAAAAAACATTAAAATCTTTCAAAAACTTTTGACTGGTAGCCCAGCAAGCAATTTTTGGTCTAAAAAACGTATATTAGCCGTTGAAACACAGCCCAGACGTCTAGGCTAAAATAAGGTTGTCATTGGGCTGTCAGTGAAAATTTAATAGATGTCTAAACATAGCCCTAGAATAGACTATAAATATATATATATATATATATATATATATATATATATATATATATATATATATATATATATATATATATATATATAAAAATATATAGAAATATAGTAATAAAACCAAACACCTTGTAAACGCTGTTGACTTTGCTTACATGATGAAATATCATACATCTCACAAGTATTTTGCCAAAAAATGACATGTAACTAAATTCATGATTATTTGGTCTAGAAGTGGGTTACAAATAGCCGGACTATATCGGGTCTATAGTTAAACCAGACGTTGAAATCACGACTATTGCTTGCTGGGAGTGTATGAAATTCCTACACAAATGTAATTTTCTTAAGTGATAATTGGATATTTATTACTGTGGATGTTCTATTTGTGGGGAAAAAAGATAAAAAGGATTTAAGATGTCATTTATAATGCAAATAGTTTTTTTCTCCACATTTTTATTTATTTTAATCAAAGTGTTCTAGTCCTAATAGCATCTCACATAAATATAAATGTATATTTATATTTATATTTATTCATTTACAGCCTAGAAACATTTTTCTTCATGGACCTGAGTGCCAAGTGAAGATAGGGGACTTTGGATTGGCTTGCCGGAACATAATAATGGACGAACATGAGCAGCTGCCCTCCAGCTCTCAAGCAGGTGCAAACACAGGTGACAAGCCTTGTAACCTCTTCTGTATTCACAAGAGTAAATTAGTTATTTGAGTTACTACAAATTCTGAACTAAAATACTTACAAATACATTTGTATTTTGATTATTCTTGTTTTCCCATTTTCCTGTTTGTTGCAAAACTACTGCTAATTTACTGGCAAATAACAGTAGATGGCAGCAGTGAATTAATGCAACCTTACAACACAATTTCTCATTGAACATTTCACACTAGACTCAGCTCACACTAGTGGAGTGGGAACATTTGTTTACGCTGCTCCAGAACAACTTGAGGGTTCTCACTATGATTCAAAGGTAAGGAAGCTGTAAAGTAGGCTGTATTTCAGTGTGTGGCCATTTATTTTAGGCACATACTAAAAATGTGATGGTAAAACTTGATGCTCAGTGTTTGTTCCATTTGTACAGTCAGATCTGTACAGTATAGGAGTTATTGCGTTTGAGTTATTCCAGCCATTTGGGACCGAGATGGAGCGTGTGCACATACTCGGAGAACTACGGCAGGGCAAGATCCCCAACACACTGTCCAAAACCTGGCCACTTTTGGCCAAGTATATTACCCTACTGACCAGCACTGATCCCTCAATGCGACCAAGTGCATCTCAGTTACTTCAGAGTGACCTCTTCAGCACTAATGACATGGTATGTGTGACTGTGATGTTTTTTTTATGCCCAAAATGGAACAAAAAAACAAATGCCCATATTGTTGCTTTGAAGAAACATTTGACCTTGTAACTTTGTTTGTGTTCTTTCTTTTAGGTTATTCACAGTTTGAAACGGAAGATTAATGAACAAGAAGAAGAAATTGTTCAGCTCAGGAGGCGGATCAGTGAGCTACAGATCTCTCAAAATGCAATACACAGTGCAGAAAAGATATAATAGTAGTAACTCTTCTGAATTGCCATAAGTGCTCAATATTTGTACATTTTGTAAATTGTTGTTTGGAAATTGTTGTATGTGTGAGCTCTGCTTGTATGTATATAAATAAGTGCCATATTTAATTTGACAAAAGGTTTGTAAAGTAAAGCCCCATGCCAATGGTGCATTAGTCTCCAATCATCTGACTCTTCAAAGCTAAGTAAATATTACCTTAGTAGCAAATAGTACCTTAATATTCATGACAATTATTACACCTGAATATTAATAAAACCCCAAGGTCATTGATGAGATTACAAAACTTATACATTTAGAGATATTTATATAGACTAATGACATGTTAAATGCAGAAATATGTATAATTTTAATACTTATGATGACTTTCTTACATTTTAAACCTAATTGTTAATGCATTTTAGTGCTATCATATCACTAAAATAACTTTTGTAGCCTTATCAGTGACCTTGGGGTGTTTACATATTCATGATAATGATGCAATGTATGATATTGATATTGCACAATTTAAACTTTAACTTAGAAATAACACATTGAGATTTACATGAGAAAAAAATTAATGTTCATGGTGGATAATGAGATGCCACAACCTACCGTACGATCCATTACCCACTACAGAACGCCTCTACAGTAATATAAATGTTTACGAAACACTACTCCTCTGAATTTATCCTCCTATTTTAATCGTTATTGTAAAGGCGATTCTTTCTTTGTCGACGAGTTGACAGCAACAAAGACATTCAACTGCTTTGACGGCCGCGTTCAATAAGGCCACATCCACACAATACTGGGTTGGCTGACATTACGAAAGTACCCGGATGGACCCGTGGGGAAACTACGTCATTGTTCACCGCCGGACGCTCTTTGGATTTTAGAATGGATGAACTCATTTAAATTAAACATAAATTTACAGGTACGTGCATTATTTGGTCAAAATATCACATTCGATTGCTGCTGGTGATTTTTGGAGAGCGCGTGTTGTGTGGTTGCGTTTATTGCGTGGCACGAAATTGAAAACACCGGGTTTCGCAATGAGTCTTTCGGCGGCGTTGCCTTCTCGGCCAAGGCACCGGTGAATTTTAAATACCGTGCCCCTCCTTTCTACCTGTTTCCGTTTAAAATCGAAATTTGGCTGATTAAATGTTGTACTGTTGTATTGTTTGTGTTTTTGAAGGGTCACGCCACGTAAATCAACATCATCTTGATTCACAGACGGGCTTCTGGAAGTGCGTGACCGTGTTCACGCCGTGTTCTATCTGTATTGTTACGTTTCGCCGTTACCATGGCGTTTGTAGCTACAACACGGCGGTCTTTAAATCAGTCCGAACTTCTCGCGCCAACAAAAAAGGTGGCTAGCCAGTTACATTTCTCTGACAAGTATTTTCCATACTCTTAATATCACTACAAATACATTTATTCATAGCATTTCGTGTATAAATAACGTGCGGCAGAGGCCTATCTCGCATGCGAAGCCTTTAGCCGCCAGATAACAGTTGGCGGACGTGCGGAGAGTGTACTACAGGATCATTTCCTCATGCAAAATCACACACGGAACCGCCACTGTAGTGTTTGAACTGTGTTTTGAGTGTCATAGAGTCTGACGACTTAATCGAAGGTACACACATTTTGCTGTGGTTTTATTGTGGAACGTGTTGATATGACAGTTTACCGTAAACTAGCCATCATGAAGTAGCCGAGGCCACGGGCCCATGCTGGCGCTCAGCTCAATAGATCAACACACACCGGCTAACGTTAGTAACGTACACCAAATATTTAGCTTTTTCGAGCTAATCTGGTTTTGCCGTCCACAAGGAAAGAAATATGTACAATTTTAGATGTTGTTTTGCGTTATAAGGGTCGGCTAGTGTGTTTAGAGTTCAACGTTCACTTATATTTGTTGTACTTTCACTTTGGCGCGATGTCTTCTCGTTATCTTCTTAGACGCTTTATTAATGATATTTAGTCTTTCTGCGTTGTATTTATTTGTTCCTAAGTAATATGACTGTATGTTTTTATGAAGGGATGTAGTTTTTAGTTTGACACAAGTATAAACTTTAAAATTAAATGCCTGTGTATTTATTAATATCCCGAAAGACAGTATTTTTGTTTCTAAAAAATCACAGAGACTTAAACTGAGCCCAAACGTTACTATATTTATATATGATGTATAAAATGGTATTATTAGTAATTGTTTACACTGACCCCGTGCTGTAACATGAACAACGATTAATACTGATATATTAGTGACCCTGAACCACAAAATCAGTATTAAAAAAAAAAAAAAAAAAAATGTATAAATCATCTGAAATAATAATAAAAAGCTGAATAAATATGCTTTTATCTATGTATGGTTTGTTAGGAAAGGCCAATATTTGGCCGAAATACAACTATTTGAAAATCTGGAATCTGAGGGTGCAAAAAAACAAAACAAAACAAAAAAAAATCAAAATATTGAGAAAATTGCCTAAAGTTGTCCAAAATGAAGTTCTTAGCAACACATTACTAATCAAAAAGTAAGTTTTGATATATTTACGGTAGGAAATTTACAAAATATCTTCATGGAACATGATCTTTACTTAACATCCTAATGCTTTTTGGCATAAAAGAAAAATTGATAATTTTGACCCATACAATGGTTTGTGGGTTATTGCTACAATAGCCTGTGCTGCTTATGACTGATTTTGTGGTCCAGGGTCACAATTTATTGTTCTGACTTGTTCAAATAGTTTATTGCGACATTAGTTTTATGAATATATCTGTTTGTGTTTAAAACAAATCAGAGGCAGTTTACACTATAGATATCTTCACTTCTGAGGAGCAAAGCACCTTTGTGCTGGAGAGCTTTCCTCTCAGGTACCTGTTGCATTTGACACTGAGACTAGCTTCACCTGAACCTGTGCCTTTAACCACTTCACATGTAAATGAAAAATCTGTCCGTGTTGTCAAAAATGATTAAGTTGACACACGTCTGTTTTTCCACAGAAAATGAATAATGACCATAGTTGACAAACCTCCAGAGAAACCTGACCTGGAGTCAGTGCGGTGCAAGCACTCCAGCTCCCTGACACCTTTCTCTTCCAGAGACATGGAGAGCAGCAGTTCGAGCTGGAGTGTTGGCCCTTCTGCCACTGAGCTTTCAAGGGCCAAGACTGCCTGTATGGCCCCAACCATTGGAGTTACTGTGAACGGTAGTAATAACACAGCACTTCAAGTTGAAAGGCCCCGAGAGCAAGGCGAGTGCTTTTCATTACTGATGATGCTAGAAAGTTTTCATTTCACTATGTTTAAAGCACAGCAGTCGGTTATATTGAATTGTTTGTGTAATATATGTCTGTTTTTCTTTTTTGCACCATGCAGTGGTCATGACCAGTGGGGATGGCATTGCTCTTCCTCAAAAAGTCCTGTTTTCCCCAGAGCGGCTTTGCTTGAAGTGGAATCAGGGCCAGCGCGTTGGAGCAGGTCTCCAAAACATGGGCAACACATGTTTCCTGAACTCTACCCTGCAGTGTCTGACCTACACGGCTCCCCTTGCCAACTACATGCTGACCAGAGAGCATACCAAAACATGTAAGATTTTGCAACATTGCACATAAAGCTTGGCATAGCTTTCTTCTAACGCTGTACATTTTTCCTCTTTACATGCAGGTCATGAGCCTGGGTTTTGCATGATGTGTACCATGCAAAATCACATCACCCAAGTGTTTGCCAACTCTGGAAACGTCTTTAAGCCTCTCGGTGTGCTTAATGAGCTAAAACGTGAGTGCTCAGTTAAAGATGTAACATTTAATTTGAAGTAATTTGACAAATTACAATTTATCCTTCTAAACTATTAATTTAACACTCAAATGCTACATGAAAAGAACAATTCCAAATATGGTCAAAACCACTTTTAGTGCTAGATAAGAGTTGAGAGTTTTGACAAGATAATTATTAAGGTTAAACCTTGAAGTTTGTATGAAAACAAGCAGCACAGCCACGGTGCTTTTGCTAGACTTAAGTGATAAGGAATAGTCCAGGGTGATGGTTATTTATGGTCCACTGATCTTTTGTTCTTATCCTCAGGGATTGGGAAGCATTTCAGACATGGAAGTCAAGAAGATGCCCATGAGTTCTTGAGGTACACAGTGGATGCTATGCAAAAGTCCTGCCTGCCTGGAAACAAGTGAGTTCACACATTTTCACAATTTTGTTTGCTAGTTTACTAGCATTATAAGGCATAAAATAAATATTTCCTCATTCATCAGTGCATTACCTGTAATAACTGCTTACTTACAGTTTTAGGCAAAACTTTGGGAACCCCTTGGAGAATCTGTGAAAATGTGAATCATTTTAACAAAATAAGAGAGATCATGCAAAATGCATGTTATTTTTTTTATTAAGTACTGTCCCGAGTAAGATATTTTATATTTTTTAAATTATTAAAATAACTCTTCAAAAGTTTGGGAACCCTTGGTTCTTAATACTGTGTATGGTTACCTGGGTGATCTACGTCTGCTTTTTGTTTTGTTTTGTTTTGTGATAGTTGTTCATGAGTCCCTTGTTTGTTCTGAACAGTTAAATTGAGCACTGTTTTTCAGGAAAATCCTCCAGGTCATGCAGATTCTTCAGTTTTCCAGCATTGACTATATGGTTTTGAGATCCATCTTTTTACACTGAGGACAATTGAAGGACTCAAACAATTGAACTATTAAAAAGGTTCAAACATTCACTGATGCTCCAGAAGGAAACACGATTCATTAAGAGCCGGGGTGAAAACCTTTTGAATTTGAAGATCAAGGTAAATTGTACTTACTTTGTCTTCCAGGAAACATGCCAGTATCTTCTGTTGCTTTTGAAGGGCAGTTTTAAATGGAAAATTTATACTTCAACAAAATAAGAAAAATGTGGACATCTTCATCCTGTTCAAAAGTTTTTACCCCCCTGCTTCTTAATGCATTGTGTTTCCTTCTGGAGCATCAGTGAATGTCTGAACCTTTTTAATAGTTGTTTGAGTTCCTCAATTGTCCTCGGTGTGAAAAGATGTATCTCAAAATCATACAGTCACTGCTGGAAAGGGTTAAAATATGCAAAAGATGCTGAAAAACTGAAGAATCTGCAGGACCTGGAGGATTTTTTTGAAGAAAAATGCTTGGTTTAACTGTTCAGAACAAACAAGGGATGCATAAACAACCATCACTAAACAAAAAAACAGTTGCAGATCATCCAGGTAACCACACACAGTTTTATGAACCAAGCGTTGTTTTAATAATTGGGGGGCGGGTGTTTATATGTAAACATTTTATCTAAAATATCTCACTCAGGACAGTACTAAATAAAAAATAACATGCATTTTGTATGATCTTTGTTATTTTGGTAAAATTATTAAAATTTTCACAGATTCTGCAAGGGGTTCCCAAACTTTTGCATTAAGTTGGATATCCAGTCTAATACTACGTTATTTTCATTTATTGTCAGATTGGACA
This sequence comes from Cirrhinus mrigala, assembly GCA_036247105.1. Classification (NCBI taxonomy): domain Eukaryota; kingdom Metazoa; phylum Chordata; class Actinopteri; order Cypriniformes; family Cyprinidae; genus Cirrhinus; species Cirrhinus mrigala. Next base: position 20,260,566 of record CM070018.1, read on the forward strand.
GGCAAACTCAGGCAACCACTTTTGTACATCAGATATTTGGGGGATATCTGAGATCCAGAGGTAGGTCATCAGATTTTTGTTTCTTTTGATTTGGTTTAAAGTTAATTTTATTCTTTCTGAATTACATGTTGCAATATTGTCTATAAAAAGACACCTTTAGTGTCTAGAAGTTTGATGAATATTATGTGTATGTTTTATAGAATCTGTTGGTACACTGTTTATGCACATTTCTTTTTTCACAGTCAAATGTTTGAGTTGCAAAGCAGTCTCGGATACGTTTGACCCATACCTGGATATTTCACTGGAGATAAAGGTGATTTGAAAGTTTCAAATTTATTTTAAATTTATCTTACAGCTAAAGCAAGTAATTTTTAGCATGGTTACAATAGTGATCATGTGAATGTTTATTTGCAGACGGCTCAGACACTCAGTAAGGCATTTGAGCAGTTTGTTAAGGCTGAGCAACTTGATGGGGACAATGCTTATAAATGCTCCAAGTAAGTTTTCTGTGCATATTATCACCACATCATATTACCCAAAGTAAATTTTTGTGTGAACAGTTACCATACATTTGCATTGGGCACTCTTGACAAGGGCCTTCTCTCAGTTGTAACCTGTTTTATGACCTGTTTCTTCTTAATGAAATGGTGCATTTAGAGACTAAATAATTTGTCCATGTGGAATTTAGTTTTTTTCATTTTCACTTTCATTTAAGCTTATAGTAATCATCTTTTGTCTTGGCAGATGCAAGAAAATGGTTACCGCCTCAAAGAGATTCACCATTCATCGCAGTTCTAATGTTCTTACCATCTCACTGAAGCGGTTTACCAACTTCAATGGAGGAAAAATCACAAAGGTACACTGCATAAAGGTCACAAGACAAAAGTCTGGCAGATCATTTTGTAACTGCTTGCTAAGATCCTGGGCAAACTGGTGTGACCAGATCAATCATCCATATTTTTGACATATTGCCTTGGTTGCGTGACCTTTGCGTGACCTTTAATCAGGCTAGGTCAATGTGCTTAAATGTATTAAATACATTTTTTACAACATTAAAATGTCATCAGTTAATGCATTAATTTTGCCAGCCTTAAATATAATTTTTAATCCTTCACAGGATGTGAGATACACAGAGTATCTAGATTTGCGCCCATTCATGTCTCAGACTCATGGGGACCCACAAATCTATGCTCTATATGCTGTGCTGGTTCATTCTGGCTTCAGCTGCCATGCTGGACACTATTACTGCTACATTAAGGTAAGCCATCAAGTACAGACCTGCATTCTCTTTTATGTGCTTACTACATACTATATATGTATAATTAATATGATCTTCTATTTCAGGCTAGCAATGGGCAGTGGTATCAGATGAATGACTCATCGGTATCTCTGAGCGATATAAGAACCGTGCTTAATCAGCAAGCTTACTTGCTGTTCTATATCAGGTAAAGGTCTTAATTCCATTCTCATCCATTAAATGGATAATTTGTCTTTGTTGAGCTAAGGGTGAGTCTCATCAGTACAATGCTTATTTCAATTCAGGTCACCTGATGCGAAAAACGGAAGTGATTTTAGCCAGATGAATCATACTCCAGGCCAGTCATCTCCTCGACCATCCATTCCAGTCAAGATGAATGGGCCTCAGTACACCTCCACATCCTTCATTGGCCCTCAGCTGCCACCTCATATGCTAAAGGTACTGTAAAACAATAACACATTCAAACAAATGACAATGTTTCAGCAATTTGGCCCTAAAGCTTAGCTAGGTTTGCTGTTTCTCTTCACAGAACTCGTCGTACATGAACGGGAATGGTTCTTCAAAAGAATACCATGGTGGCTCCAAACCCAACAGAAGTTTCTGTGGTGTGACCAAATTAGGCTCTGGCCCATCTCATACATCCTCTTCTGCATCAGCATCCTCTTCTACTTCACTTGTTCGGCCCATGGGCATTCCTGATTCATCCAAGAGGCCGAAGTTGACTTTTCTCATTGGTCAGGGCAAGCCTGCGAGACCTACTCAGACCCAGTCAAGCCCTAACTGCTCTTTATCTTCAGCCTCTCACCCTCAGCCCACATCTTCCAGCACCTCAGCGTCTACCTCAGGCTTCCCGCAGGTCAATGGAACTCACACTGGAGCTTCTTTCTTGGTTCCTTATGGTCAGGAATCATCTGAGGAATCTGACCAAGAGGCTGGAGCCTTGGAGAACGGATCAGTTAAGCCTTATCTTGCTCCCAAGATAACTAATGGGAATGGGGTAAAGGATGACACCCAGTCTCACAATTCCAGTTCACTGCCTCAGCTAACCCAGAAGACAAATGGCTCTAATGGCTTTCCAGAGTTACATGTACATGAAAATGGATCAGGACCTGCCCATAAATCGCAGAATGGCCTCCACAAAGCCAATGGTTTTAATCATACTGACAAGGTACAAAAATTCTTGTAAAAAAAAATTAATATATATATAATTTGTTTTTTTTGCTAAAGAGTGTTTAATCTTTTTTTTTTTTTTTTTTATTCTTTACTTTTTATTTTTCAGGTTGTGGGTGCACCACATTCTTCATCACAGATTGCTAATCCATCTAATAGTTCAGACTTGCAATTGAGTTTAAATCCTGGATACAGTGAGTCAAGGTAAGATGCTCAAACACTGCATTCTGTCTGTTTTTTTTTTTTTTAAATGAAACTGTCGTTTAATCTTAATGAATATCCATTTTTTATAATGTACATTGTTGTGATGCCTAAAATTGTAGCCAGTGTTATTTTAGAAATATTTACTATTATAGTATTTATTAATACTTTGAATTAGCTTTTATTTTTATCAGTTCTCATTTTAATTTTAGTCTAGTGTTTTTTAATGTTTCTGTTTTGTTTTAGTTTTTAATTTTTAATAATTTTTGTACTTCAATTTCAGCTGTTTTTTCAGGTAGTTGCCAAGCCAGCATTTATAATTTTTTTTTTTTTCATCTACTATTTATATTTGACTTTAATTCAGTTTAAAACGTGGTTTGTAAATGCTACTGCTTGTAGCATTTAAAATGATCAGTTTTACTTTTGTTTTTTTGTGTGTGTGTGTGTGTGTGTGTGTGTGTGTGTGTGTTTTCCTCAAAACATTTTCCTCAATTTTTTTTTCCTCAGTGGTACGGCAAAACACATTTGTGACCCTGGACCACAAAACCAGTCATAAGTAGCATGGGTATATTTGTAGCAATAGCCAACAATACATGGAATGGGTCAAAATTATTGACTTTTCTTTTATGACAAAAATCATTAGGCTATTAAAGATTATGTTCCATGAAGATATTTTGTAAATTTCCTACTGTAAATTTATCAAAACTTAATTTTTATTAGTAATATGCATTGCTAAGAACTTCATTTGGACAGCTTTAAAGGTGATTTTTCTCAATATTTAGTTTTTTTTTTGGACCCTCAGATTCCAGTTTTTCAAGTCATAGTTGTATTTTGGCCAAATATTGTCCTGTCCTAACAAACCATACATCAATAGAATTTTTTTTTTATTCTGCTTTCAGATGATGTATAAATATCAGTTAAAAAAATTATCCTTATGACTGGTTTTGTGGTCCTGGGTCACATTTTTGTGCATATGAATATTTTTTTGCCATGAAAATTAGTAGAAAATTAGAAAAAAATTACAAAAGAAATAATTTGTTAGCAGTGAGATGGTACGTTGATAGAACTTTTTTTTCCAGTCTGTAAAGTCAGTCTACACAACAATTGATTTGTTGACAAATGAGACATTACTGGTCACACTGTGCGCAGGGGTTATTTTATAAAAATCTTTAGGCCACAGCCTAATTTCAATATGGGCCGTTTATGGGTTTTTGGCCATAACATAAAAATGCTTAACAGCCAAAACTTTAATAGCAGTATGTACCTAGTTTTTCCATTGTTAGAATTAGCAGGTTTCTGATAGACCAGTGGTTCTTAAACTTTTTATATCAAGTACCACCTCTGAAAATATTTGGCTCTTGTAAATACACAGTTTAAACATTAACATTAACAGTGCACTATGCTTACAATAAGGTAAATAAACTTCAATAATGATTAAAGGAGAAGTCCACTTCCAGAACAAAAATTTACAGATAATGTACTCACCCCCTTGTCATCCAAGATGTTCATGTCTTTCTTACTTCAGCCGTAAAGAAATTGTTTTTTGAGGAAAACATTTCAGGATTTTCCTCCATATGGTGGATTTCTATGGTCCCCTTAGTTTGAACTTTCAAAATTTAGTTTAAATGCAGCTTCAAACGATCCCAAATGCAGTTGTAAATGATTCCAGCTGAGGAAAAGGGTCTTATCTAGCAAAACGATTGGTTATTTTCTTAAAAATATTACAATTTATATACTTTTTAATGTCAAACGATTGTCTTGTTTTGCTCTGCCTGAACCGTTTTTTTTTTCCGGTTCATGACAGTTAGGGTAGGTCAAAAACCCCCATCTCATGTTCTCCTTAAACTTCTTGTCAAAAATTATCAAAAATCAAAAAAATCTAAATTTCCTTTAAAAAACATGATTTTTTTTTTACGACTAAAGAAAGACAGACATGAATATCTTGGATGACAAGAGGGTGAGTACATTATCTGTATATTTTTGTTCTGAAAAGTGGACTTCTCTAAAAAAAATAAAAACAACTTTATTCAAATAAAGATCAAGTTAAAATGTATTGTGTTTTAATATTAATTTATAATTAATTTAGTGATTCCTCTGTGTACCACTAGAAGGGACCCTGAGTACCACTACTGGTACTCGTACCACACTTTGAGAACCACTGTGATAGACTAAACTCTCTTTGGGTTTTCTTCATTAATTCATTCATTCATCCATCCAACAGCTCCAAACCACCAAGTACTGATGGCCAGCCTTGTCTCTCACCTTCAAGAAAAAGGATGAGCTCTTCTTCAGACTCTTCATCTCAGTCTGCGTCTTCATCTAATGCCTCATTGGTCTCAAAGACTGTGGACACTGACCTTAAGGCCCAGACAGCTTCAAAAGCGGAGTCGATTCAGGACCATGACAACCATGCAGCAGCTGGCATGTCACATCTTCAGGGCAACAACAGTCTCAGCCTCCATGCTGGTGATGGTCACACAAGTCCACGCAGGTTAAAGGAGGAGTTCAGGTCCAGTGAAGGAGAAAGCAAAGAGTCAAAGCCATCACACATAGACAAGTTTGGCTCTGGAGATGGACGGGGTGAGGACCGGAATAGGGTTTTAGAGCGGCCACACTTTTCTTCAACCCTGAAAGACAGGGATCGGTACAGGCACCATAGGGACTACAACGAAAGAAGCCGGAGCCGCTATGGCCATAGTTATCGCGAGAGTCGTCCTTTTAGAGAGCGTTCCACCAGTAGAGACCGGCATCACAGAGATCGTGAAGCTGAGAGACACTGGGACAAATTCTCACACCACCGTCGAGATCATTACCATTCCCAAAGAAGACCAAGAGAGGAACGCGACCGGAGTAGGGATAGGAGATTTGTAAGTGACGCTTATCGTCCTTCTGGACATCATAACCGGGATGGATATTCCAGTCACAGCCATCGTGGGGAGGATGGTGGTTATGGAAGGACGTCCCATACAGCGAATGGTTCAAAAGTAAGACCCTCATCTCCACATTCTGTCAGCCCACTGCCCGGACATTACAAGCGGAAACGCAGTCCATCGGCTGATGCGAGACAAAGCTCTGATGAGTGCCGAGCAAAGAAATCCAAAAAGAAAAAGAGAAACAAAGAAAAGCACAGGTGAGTCATTTGTTACTAGCATACTTAACTACTGCGTTCTTCTCTTAATATTTTGAGAATAAAGTTGAAATACTACAAGAATAAAGTTGAAGTATTTCTACTTTATAGAATAAAGTCGAAATATTAAGAGAATAACGTCAGTGTTTTGAGAATCGTGCCGAAATGTCTCGGGAATCAAGTCGTAGTTAATTATGAGATTAAATATTTTGAGAGTATATTCAAGCCTATTGTGCATGCAGATGACCCGGATTGGGAGCACCGGGAGATATTCCAAAGTCTCAGCTTTTAAATTCTGTCAGCTTTATAGCGAAATACAATATGTCTTATAATAAAGTGCTTTTCACGCACTTTAATGTGGCGTGACAGATCGCTGTATTCGCTTTAGTTTAAGCAGCATGGGGGCAGCCGTGGTCTAATGGTTAGGGAGTTGGGCTTGTAACCGAAAGGTTGCGGGTTCGAGTCCCAGGTCCGGCAGGGATTGAAGGTGGGGGGAGTGAATAACCAGCACTCTCTCCACCATCAATACCACGACTGAGGTGAGTCCCTTGACTCACCCCCAACTGCTCCCCAGGCGCCGCAGCAATAGCAATATGGTTGCCCACTGCTCCGGGTGTGTGTTCACGGTGTGTGTGCGTGTTTGCTCACTGCTCACTACTGTGTGTGTGCACTTGGATGGGTTAAATGCAGAACACAAATTCCAAGTATGGGTCACCATACTTCACGTCCTTTCCTTTCCTTTCCTTCCTTTTTCCTTTAAGTCAGTCATCTTTCCGATTACAATAATGAGACATTTTCATTAAATTTCATTAAATTAGGCTATACTGATTTTTTTTTTTTTCATGCCTTCTGATGTTCCTTCACTTTTATATCTTGCTATAAACTTGAAATAAAGAGGAAAAACACATTTATAATTTGTTTTGTGATAAAATTGTTGGAATTTGAAAGCTGAGCTGTGTTATATTTTATATATATATATATATATATATATACATATAACATTTTGACTTTATTCTCAACATTTTGACTATTCTCGAAATTTTTCAACTTTATTCTCAAAGTATTTTGAATTTCTTCTCATATTATTTTGACGACTTGTAATGTTTCGTCTTTATTTTTGAAACATTACGACTTTAATCTCGTAAACTTTTTTTTTTGTTTTTTAACATGGCACTAAAACACTTAAATATTTTACTGGGTGAGAATAAAAATTAAGAATTAATCGTTTTGACTTTTCTACTCATAGGCACTCAGAGAAGGACCTATCTGATGGCAATGAGGATAGCAGCTCCAAAAGACACAAGAAGAAGAAGAAAAAGAAAAAGAAGAGGAGGGAGGATGAGGAGAGGCCGCACGCTAGGAGAGATGCCACTCCGAGGCGGGAAGAGCATGATTCTAGAGCTAGGAATGGTGCAGAGAAAGAAAGTCAGCACCACAGCTCTGAGTCTCTTCACAGTGTCCACCGAGACCATATGGAGGACCAGCAACAGCTCAATGGACACAAAGGTGCTTAATAGTTAACAGTTTAGACCTGATGTCTTTTTGAACTGAGCAAAGTGGACATTTTTACTCACCTAGATCACTTTTCTGAAAAGAAAATATTTCATGGCAGCTTAGCATATTTTCCTCCCAAATTATCATTGCCATATAATTATAATTGTTAATTGTATATAATTGTGCAATATATATATATATATATATATATATATATATATACACAAACATTTACAGTTTGCATTTTTTGCAGTAATGATAATGGAGAATGTGTGATGTTGAGGTGCTTTTTGATTGAAACATTAAAATATTTAATTTAATATTAAAAAATAACCCATGCTGTCTTTTTCCATTCTGTGCCAGAAAAAAAAGTGTTTGTGTTTCATATACAAAATATAAACACAGCCTTTTGAGTGATATGAACATGGTTGAACAGGTTTACCAGTAATTGAAAACACATTTACTGTCTGGATTTTACTCAAACTTTCTCCAGGCTCACAAACATCTGCAACCAGACTTTCGAACTTGGGACAGTATTACACATTCACATGTAAATGTCATTTGGGGAAAAAAAATTAACTTTCTTTTTTTAATTTTTTGTTTTTTCCAGCTAATGGCCTGAGCTGTTACAGTGGAAGTGAACTTGATCTTTGTCATACTGGGATGGAGAAAGACATGAAATACAAATATTTCAGTCACTCTACCACTGTCAACAGCACAAAGACACTCTCAAATGGAAATGGAGACATGGAAAGTGTCGGTCACAGGCCCCCTTCAGATGTTGAAGTGAGTAGACTCTCTCTACAAATTTTTTGATAACTCAAACACAAAAATACAGGATTCTAAGCAAAAGTAGCCACATTTCTTAGAAAAAAAAACGTAATGTATTTAAATGTGTTGAAGTTTAAAAATATATGTAAAATATTATAATGTCATTAAATTAAATATTAAAAAATATATTTTTCTTGCATAAATACATTCATCTTGTTTTAGTTGCACAACTCTGACTGATCTTTGGTTTTCACAGAAATCCACACATCCTCACTAAAGGGAATGTGATTTCTTGATCACACCTAAGGTAAGAAATTCTGCTTTTGTAGTGTTTTTTTTTTTTTTTTAACAAAATAAACTCAGCTCTAATTGTCTTGTTCCCTTTCTCTTTATTTAAAGACTCTGAAAACCACCCATGCAAGCATGTGAAAGACTAAATCTACAGCTACAGTTCCCAACATGGTGCTTAACATTTAGAACATACTGTATTTTTACCACAAGATGAATTTTAAAGTTGCATTATTTTGTCTTTTTTGTTTTTCTTTATTTTTAAGGCTATGGATTTTTTAGTACACTGTACATAAATGAACTTTGATCATGGAAAAAAAAATTATATATAAAGTTAATATATGCGATTAAAACAAAAGCCTGGAGCTTAACATCAGAATTGCTGCTCAGACATACAGACTCAGGATTTTCTCACTTGTGAAGATGAGACAAGCGCTCCCTTTAAGGAATCAGACCTGGGAACGACAAGAACATTTATATGCTGCATCGGCGGAGAAAGACTGCTTGTCTCTTGGCTTCAAGTTATGATGTCACCATTTTCACATATCGGTTGAGAGAACTGTCTCAAAGGAGCAGCCTTTGCTAATGCTACATGTGCACTTACATCACAGTTAACCTGGACACACTTGAGGACATAAGATGTTTGCTTTGCTGTCTCTTGTACCTATCTTTTTCTTTTTTTTTTCTACTCTCTGTCTGAAATTCCTCAATCAAACTTATCTAGAATGCAAGTTCATTGCGTCTTTTTGTTTTTAATTCTCACTTGTTTAGTTTTCTTCAATCCGCTTTAATTTTAGTCAAGATAATACTGTGAATTTAAGTTGAACTGTACTATCAGTTGTTTGTTTTTGGTCCTGTATCAGGAGTTCAATAGAGACACTTTCTGTAAAGCCACTCGTAATGTAGACCATGTTCTCTGAGTGTTTGTCAACTTTTTTTTTCTTCAGCAAAACGAAACAGACATAAAAATGGTTATATTCAACTTCATTTTACTGTAGCATGTCAAAGTAAATGTATACAGTGTACAATACGTTGAGTGAGAGGAAACGGCCTTAATGTCTGAAATTGTAATATTTTCTCTCACTATGTTTACAGCATTTTGTTGGAGTGAATGAACATGTATGTGACGATGGGACGTGTTTGGTTTTGTAAAGGGTGGGGTTTACTTTTTACATATAAAGAATGACTTGTGAGATTTCTGTTTTGTGAAAAATATCTTAATTGATGTCAAATTGCAGCATGTTTATGTTTTAGCTACTTCTCAGCAATCATAACTTAATGTGCTTCTGCCCTATACACCAACAAACCAGAACAGAGTGGACATTTATTCACATCTCAATACCCAGTTGCAGTTATGCTTGTGGATAAAACATACCGAAAGCGGCTTAATATAAAACCGCACAAAATCATATTAATTCCAAGATTAGTGCACCACTTGCAAAGTAATAACATGCAAAATGTTTAATCTTTATGCTACTAAACTAATGCAAGATGGCTACCTAAATACAAAAAATTAAGATTGTTTATTAATACGAGCAAAATGGTTCATTTATTTGTTTAGCGATAAGGAGATTCTGAATGGAGGAATGATGGCAACTACTGCCAAGTGTTCTTCAAGACTCACAACTGTAATCTTGACGAAAAGGGGTTGAACAGGAATAAAGCAAGTATTTGCTTTATTGGCCAAATCTGAAAAAATGGCACCATCTAGTAAAAAACAGTAAAAAATAATAATTTTGAAGCCTTCCCAACAGAATGAAAGTCTATTAACAAAAATTGCATCATTTTACAGTTAAATGGCACTGTGATTAAAAATAGCAGTTTTAATGAGGACATTTTTGTCCTTAAGATCCTAAGAGGAACTATTTTTTGTACCTAGTGCAAAATAGATTTATTAAAGAAGAACTCCACTTCCAGAACAACAATTCACAAATAATTTACTCACCCCCTTGTCATCCAAGATGTTAATGTCTTTCTGTCTTCAGTCGTAAAGAAATTACGGTTTTTGTGGAAAGCATTTCAGGATTTTTCTCCATATAATGGACTTCATTGGTGACCCGATTTTGAACTTCCAAAATGTAGTTTAAAGCAGCTTCAAAGGGCGCTAAACGATCCCAGCCGAAGAATAAGGGTCTTATCTAGCGAAGCGATCGGTCATTTTTTTCGAAAAATAAAAACTTGTATACTTTTTAAGCACAAGAGCTGTGTAGCACAGGCTCTGGGATGCGCGTTCACGACACTACGTACTATTGAATCACGTCGAAAGGTCACGTGGAACTACAGACCCAGTGTTTACAAAGCGAACGCGCAAAGACTAAGAAAGTGCAAGTAAGTCAAACGCTGTTTACAAACAAAAAGGTACAACGATGTCGGACGATTCTGAAGTTGTAGGAGAAAATAAGATGGAGTTTTCCGCCGCAGCGCGCCGGAAAGTCTGTCTACACTGGACGCGACAAAGCGACCGTTGCAAATCATTTGAACTTTGTGTGAGCACGTCATAAATAGAATGCGGTAGCAGTTTACTGTCGGGGATTTGGGATGACAAGGGGGTGAGTAAATTATTTGTAAATTGTTGTTCTGGAAGTGGAATTCTCCTTTAAAGGAAATGGGGGTGAAATAGTAAAATTCCAATAAAAAACATACCTGTGCCCAAATGTATGCAGCTGGCAATAACACAGGCAAAATGATAAAAAAAAAAAAAACAAATCTGAAAAGGACAAAAATCTCCAAAAGGTCGCACAAGGATTCAAATTAATTTGCCAACTTTTAGCAACTTTTGAAAAGTGAATCAAATGATAAAGCATACACCCAAAGAAAAAAGCTTTGTTGAGCTAGCCAGCCAAGCAGCACATCAGTCTGTGAAGAGTTGGTTGAAATCCCTAACATTACAGAGATGACATGTGAATCAAGTTTGCTAGCTGCAATAGTTCAATAATAATTCTTCATTTATGATACACATTGTTATTAGTTTGTTCCTATTATTGTTGATCAGTTATGTAGACTGTGAGAAAAACGGAAAAGGTACAGATAATTATGTGTTGGGGCATTAAGTATTAAGTTTACAGATACTCCTGTAAACCTGAAACACAAACTACAATGCGTAGCCTAATTTAAAATACAGGTAAAACACCTGTGAAAAATTCATATGGAAAATTTCTTTACATTAGCACAGTATATTGTGCCCTGTTCTTACGAACTTTTCTTAAGATGTGGCATACAGCTTAAGAAAAACAACTACCAACACACTGCTTAACATTACAATTGTTCTGAATGTGTAGTTTCATATTTCCTAAGAAAATAGATAAAAAGTAATTGTTCAAAAATGTGCAACTGTTCAATAATTCAGTGTAGTATTTATATTTGAAAATATATATTCAAAATCATGTTGTGTTTATATTACCATTAATAATATGTATATTGATGACCCTGGACCACAAAACCAGTCATAAGTAGCACGGGTATATTTGTAGCAATAGTCAACAATACATTATATGGGTCAAAATTATCGATTGTTCTTTTATGCCAAAATCATGTTCCCTGAAGATATTTTGTAAATTTCAAATATCAAAACTTAATTTTTGATTAGTAATATGCATTGCTAAAAACTTAACTTGGACAACTTTAAAGGCAATTTTCTCACTATTTAGATTTTTTTGCACCCTTACATTTCAGATTTTCAAATAATCTCGGCCGAATATTGTCCTATCCTAACAAACCATACATCCATGGAAAGCCTATTTATTCAGCTTTCAGATGATGTATAAATCTCACTTTCAAAAAATTGACCCTTATGACTTGTTTTGTGGTCCAGGGTCACATATTAAATTGATATTATTTTTATGAGCAAATCTAAACATATTTTGAATCTTATTATTCTATGCAATGACATGGTTTTGCGTCATGGTTATGTAATGATATCATCGACCAATGACATCACAACATTTTAAATCAACCTGATTTTAGCATCATTTCCTGAAAATTAGTTGGCAACACTGCACTGAATATTGCTTGCAAAAGAAAATAAATGTGTAATTACATTATCTACCATTTACCTTGGCCTCTGGAGTCTTTACAAATAGCATTCTATCTGAGCTTATGCCGCAAGTAGACAGTGGCCTTCAATTTAGTGAGTACAGTTAAGTTTATATGGACATTCTGTACAACCCATCTGGAGATGGCCTGACGACGTGGAGCTGGCAAAAGTCAAATCTTTGCAGAATCTCAGCATAAAAGAGTTTTATTAGGTCATTTGCTGAGGTCATGAGTTCAGGGCCAACGGCTTGATTGACAGGACTGACAAACCTGTTTATGTTTCATCAGAGATAGCTGAATTCCTATTACTGACACATACAGAGTTCTGAAGTACAGTCTTAAGAGCATGCTGCATATTTACCACAGAAATGTTAAGCAGAATACAACTGACAGTATTTTACTTATTATAATAACTATTATAGTATGACATGTTATCAAAAAACTCCATAGTTTTCCATAAAATTATATATTCAATTTGAATCCTTTTTCAGTTTTGGTTCAGTTTTAACTCGTTTGGTAGCTTATCGCTATGGTGTTAACAGGTAAACTTAGAAAAGGGGGCCTCATTGTTTGTAGAATTTATGTCATAAATTGTATTCTGTATATTTCACTATGATTAGTATTGCTGTCCTACATGGTACTGGACAGTGATGACAGTGGACAGTGATTAATTTAAATTAAATCATACAGATTAATTAATCTTTTAACAGTGTATCTATGAGTATTTCCATTATACTCTGCAATAAACTATGAGAAAGCATGAGTTTCATGTTTGCAGAGCCATACAAGTTTTCAGCTGATTAGCTGTATACAAAAATTGCATATACATCAGATTTAGATCCATGGAGTTTCCAAAAAAGTTCAAATAATAAAAATAATTATGGATTTTGTGATTGTGTGTGTGTGTGTGTGTGTATTTACAAACATAGTAAAAAACAAAACAATAGGTTCATATAACATTGGCAATATTACATAAATACAACAAAATATGTTAACTTATATTAGCAATTTAAATCAAAATGTGAATACAAATGAGAGAGTCTGCATTATTCTTAAAAAGGCATCAAACAATATTCGCATAGTAAGAGAACTTCAGAAATTGATTTTTTTTTACAGTATATTATAATACTAGGCCTATTAAGGACCTTAAAAACATAATAAATATAATATGAATTATTTTCTCTTCCAATTGATGTAACCAGTCCTGCTGATTTGGATGATTATGATATGACACAAATGAAAATAAAATCTTTTAAAACTAATGATGCAATTAACACAATATTTGATATTATACCATAGCACTAAAAATGATACTCAGCATGAATCCCTGCCATATGGATCTATTTTCTGTATTCATAAACTATATCTGACATTTTTTGAAAAAAAAAAAACAATGAGTGGAATTGACATCACCAGTAGTCTGGTATACTTTACATACATTTTATCCACATCTATTCATTTCCAGAGCTTAAATTTGGACTTTTGACTTGAGAACATCTCCACATAACTATACCTGGAAATTTGCGATAGCAGACAGTTCAAGCAGCAGGGGGCGCAACTCACTCTATATTAGACCCTCACATGAAATTAGGCAAATATTATAGCATAGTCAAATCAGTCATCTTTCTTAAAGCAAATACATATTCATATTCAGCATATAAATGCATCATCACCATCTTTGTCTTCCACATACAATCCATTTGGAGAGAAATATGTAGTACAAATCTCCTAGATTACCACAGGACCTATACAGGCACCATCATTTTTAAAATCATGTCCTTCTTTATCTTCAGAGAGAGCTTTTGTCTCTGTCTGTCTGTCACCTCTTGTGGTGTGCAGGATCTCACATGAAGGTTTCCACTTGAAGAGTGATTATTAAACCTGAACAAAAGGTCTACAGCTCACTTTTTAGTGGCCACTCGTCGTTTCCTTGTAGCCAACATGTCGTAGAAAGGATCCCTGCTAATGCTTGCCCTGTGGAATAACAACAACGAAATAGAAGTTGTACAAAGCATAAAAATCTACATTACCGTTTGAAAGTTTGGGATAATTTTTTGAAAGAAGTCTCTTATGCTCATCAAAGTTGTATTTATTTGCTCAAAAATACAGAAACAGTAATATTATGAAATATTATTGCAAATTAGTTAGTGTTTTAATATACTCTAAAACATAATTTATTCCTGTAATGCAAAGCTGAATTTTCAGCATCATTACTCCAGTCTTCAATGTTACGTGATCCCTCAGAAATCATTCTAATATGCTGATTTATAATGAATACTGGAAAAGTTTTTGCTGCTTAAAGGATTAGTTCACTTCCAGAATAAATATTTACAGATAATTTACTTACCCCCTTCTCATCCAAGATGTTCATGTCCTTCTTTCTTCAGTCGTAAAGAAATTATGTTTTTTTTGAGGAAAACATTTCAGGATTTCTCTCCATGTAATGGTGCCCCCAAATTTAAACTTCCAAAATGCAGTTTAAATGCAGCTTCAACGAGCTCTCAATGATCCCAAGCCGAGGAATAAGGTTCTTATCTAGCGAAACGATACGTTATTTTCTAAAAAAAAAATTGAATTTATATACTTTTTAACCTCAAGCGCTAGTGTTGTCTAGCTCTGTGTGAACTGTTTTTTTTTTTTTTTTGGCCATGACAGTTAGGGTACGTCTAAAAACTCCCATCTCATTTTCTCTTCCAACTTCAAAATCATCCTACTTCGCTGTTTGGTACCTTTTTTTGTAAAGGGTGTTTGATCTTCTTCGCATGTTCACTTTGTAAACTCTGGGCTGGTACTTCTGTAGTGTTGTAGGATTTTGAAGTTGGAGGAGAAAATGAGATGGGAGTTTTTAGACGTACCCTAACTGTAATGACTGGAAAAAAAACAGAGCTCACACAAAACTAGACGAACATTTCAGGTTAAAAAGTATATAAATTGTTATTTTTTACAAAAAATAACCTATCATTTCGCTAGATAAGACACTTTTTCCTCGGCTGGGAGACATTTGAAGCTGCGTTTAAACTGCAATTTACATTCAAATTTGGGGGCACAATCGAAGTCCATTACATGGACAGAAATCCTGAAATGTTTTCCTCAAAAAACACAATTTCTTAATGTTTATAATTTCTATAATTTCTTCTGTTAACTTCTTCAACTGAAGAAAGAAATGACATGAACATCTTGGATGACACGGGGTTGAGCACATTATCTGTAATTTTTTGTTCTGGAAGTGAACTAATCCTTTAATATTTTTTCGGAACATGTGATGCTTTTTTCTGGATTCTTGAATAAAAAGTAAAAAAGAACAGCCTTTAGGCCTATTTAAAAAAGCAATCTTTTGTAATACCGTTCAAATGTTTGTGGTTGGTAATTTTTTTCCCCCCACAAAAATGTGTTAAATTAATAAAATGTGATGGTAAAAACTTATTTTGTTAGAAAATATTTCTATTTTGAATAAATGCTGTTATTTGTAACTTTTATTCATCAAAGAATCCTGAAAAAAAAGTATCACATGTTCCAAAAAATTGTTTCCAATATTAATAATAAATCAGCATATCGTTCATAAATCAGAATGATTTCTGAAGGATCATGTGACACTAAAGACTGGAGTAATGGGTGATGAAAATTCAGCTTTGCATCACATGAATAAATTATATTACACTGTATATTAAAATAGAAAACCGTTATTTTAAATTGTAATAATATTTCACAATATTACTGTTTTTTTAATGTATTTTTGATCAAATAAATGAATCCTTGATGAGCAGAAGAAACATCTTTAAAAAACATTTAAATCTTACAGATCCCAGACTTTTGAACGGCAGTGTATATAAAACAATAACAGTATTTTCTGGAAGCATTCAACCTGATTATAAAACGATACAGGGTTCTTTTATTTAGGGTTTTTGGCAGTCCCACAGGACATGCTGAGGCAGCTATTGATGTAAAACACCAGGCTAAACTGACCACAGAGCAGTTCCACAATTCCAGCTGAGTCAGAGGACATGTGTTAACTAGACACTTACATAGACGCCTACAGTGCCACAGATTTTCAACTATTGTACTCAAATGGCCTTCAGAAACCTACACAAGACATATGTATTTAAGTTTATTTAAAACAAGTCTGTTTATGGCTAAGCAGGAAAACAAAACCAGAGTCATGGCCAACAGCACAAGACTAAGTGGTCTTTGGCTTCCCTTTCTTTAGTGATAAATGCTGATTTATCTTCAGGGAAGACCGTTTAACCTTCAGAGGAACAGGGGTCATTCAGAATCCATTATAATCTTGTCAGCCCTACAGTGTGACGTTTACATGCACCACACTATGAAAAAATCATTGTTCTAGTCTGACATTTTATCTTGTTTTCAAGTAAAAACATCTGTAAAACAAAGTACATTTAATCAATAATCCAAATTGTGATACCAAGTCTTTTTTCAGAGTTGAAGAAGAATTTTAAGTATAAACCTCACTACATTTTCTTAGAATACTATAAAAAAAAGCCAAGGTCTAAAACACTGGAAACCCTCGCTTCATCTTATCAGCACAATGGCGATGTTCTATGATAAGAGAAGCCAACGCTCCTTTCTGAGCATCTGTGGGTGTGTGTATGACCTACAACCAGCACACATCAGTTATCTGAGAAGAGAATAATGAGGGCTGACACGGTGAAGCCTTACTTGATGGATTTGATCCACTCTTCTTTCTCCTCCGGCGTGGGTGCGGATATTCTATACACCACGTGATTCCCTTCCACCACTTTCCCGTCAGCCTCTGTCTTACATGCCTTAATTACCTGCCCCTTATGACTGGGGTTGTAGAGCTCAAAGCAATTCTGAAAGGTCGAAGCATGAAACGGTCACTTTCACTTCTTTATTTCATAGTGACTAACTCAGGATGACTAAGTATAGGCTTCTTCTTAAAATCTGACTAAAGAATATAATTTAACTGAGAGCTTGAAGTAGAAACATACTGGTTTTCTTGGTTCCTCCACCTCTCTTATACTAAGATTCTCCAGTGGAATGATCCCCCGAGGCTCTTTGTCCTGTGAACATATGAGTCATAGACCATTAACCCACTGTGTTTATTTGTTATTAATGCAGTTTGTCTTAGACTTAATCTGAAATGTGTTTCCTTTAACGTGATGGTGGGGGTTTATGGAAACATATTCAAAAATATGAGGGAACTAACTATGCACATTAAGCAACTACTGTCTGTCTCTCGATCTAAATCTGGCACACAACTAAGGAAAAAATGCATTCTTTCCTTCCACTTTGCTGATGAGATGACACAGCGGGGAGGTTGTAGCTGGAGTGTTTTTTGGGTTTTCGTCCATGTGTCTTCACTTTGAGGTCATGAATATGCTTGTGTACTCATAAACACTCACAAAATTCATTTTTAGCATGTGTACACATTTAACATGTGCTTACTGATGACACGTCTTGCACTGCATCGATTTTTGTCCAATCGAATGCTCCAAAATGAAAATGTCCCTCCCCTAATACAAGCTTAAAGGATTAGTTCACTTCCAGAACAAGAATTTACAGATAATGAACTCACCCCCCTTATCAGCCAAGATGTTCATGTCTTTCTTTCTTCAGTCATAAAAAAATTATGTCAGGATTTCTCTCCAAGTAATGAACTTCTATGAACTTCAAATTTGAACGTCCAAAATGCAGTTTAAATGCAGCTTCAAAGGGCTCTAAACGATCCCAACCGAGGAATAAGGATCTTATCTAGTGGAATGATCGGTTATTTTCTAAAAAAAAAAAAATTACAATTGATATACTTTTTTTTAACCTTAAATGCTCGTCTGGTCTAGCTCTGTGTGAAGAGTTTTTTTTTCTGGTCATGACAGTTAGGGTATGTCTGAAAATTCCTGTCTCATTTTCTCCTCCAACTTCAAAATCATCCTACATCGCTGTTTTTACCTTTTTTTTGTAAAGGGTGTTTGATCTTCTTTGCATGTTCACTTTGTAAACTCTAGGTTGATACTTCTGCAGCGATGTAGGATGATTTTGAAGTTGAAGGAGAAAATGAGATGGGAGTTTTTAGATGTACCCTGTCATGTACTGTCATGACCAGAAAGTTCACACAGAGTTCACACAGAGCTAGACGAGACAAGCGTTAGAGGTTAAAAAGTAAAAATAAATAAATAAATAACCATAAATAACCAACTGTTTCGCTAGATAAGACCCTTTTTCTTTGGCTGGGATCATTTAGAGCCCTTTAAAGCTGCATTTAAACTGCATTTTGAAAGTTCAAATTTGGGGGCACCATAGAAGTCCATTACATGGAGAGAAATACTGAAATGTTTTCCTCAAAAAACAATTTCTTTACGACTGAAAAAAGAAAGACAATAACATCTTGGATGACAAGGGGGTGAGTATCTGTATATTTTTGTTCTGGAAGTAAACTAATGCTTTAAACTAACATTAAAACTTGAGAATTACAAGCAAAGAAAGTACTCGTTTAGTCATTTCACAGAGTGTTTCTTCAGATCTTGTTTGTCTTTATTGTAAATGTGAAGCTTGTGAGGAATGCTGATGTCTCTTTTTTCCCTCACTTCCTCTTCTATCTGACCTCATTTAACCTATTCATTAATACATTTTATATTATCGTAAATCTCTTTAATGCCCAAAAAGGACATATCAAGCAGTTCTACTTACTGTTGTATATTCAAAATAATACAGACAGTTATCTGTCAGAATGAACCACCTCCTCTTCCAGGTCTTCACTCTTCCCCCTGCAATTCAAATACAGATAATTACAAAAAAAGAAAATATCGGAAAAGTGCTTAAATAGTGGCAGAACCTTTATACTGTAAACAAATCACTGGATGACATGGAATTAGTGTAGTTTCTTTCACACCAACTAGCATTTGCCCAAAATCCATTTGGTGGATAAAGAATCTTTACTCATAAAAACCAAAGTGCTATAAAAGCTTTAATGGTCTGCCAATGACAGCATTATCTATATAATCCTGATCAGCACTGAAAAAATCTTTTAAAAGCTCTTTAATTACTTTGAATGATGTCACAGTAGCAAATCTGCTGTATGAGCCATCATGTAAAATAGTCACTGAGTGAGATGCTGGATAATACCACATTAAATCCAATCTATAATGAAATCAGGGAAACTCGTGGGTTTCAAACGAAAGAATGATGGCAGATGGACAGACAGGGATGCAGATAGAAAGATACACAAACCTAGTTTTAGCAGCCATCCCTCTCTGTCTGGATTAAAGAATGTATGAGTTAAATCATTCCCATCGTCTTCAGGAATTTTGAAAGGCTCATTCTTAATGCTTTCATATAAATTCTGTGAAGAAAAAAAAAACAATATGCAAATGTATATTCTATCATTACATGATGAGGAGTGTGCAGCTCTGTCACAGACTCACTCTGAGCAGCTCCTCAGGTAGATCTCCTCCCTCGTTGATTCCTCGATTCATAGATATGAATCTTTCCACCGTGGGCTTGTCTCTGACATTAGGATTGTGCAAGCTGGTGTTAAGCATGATGACGGAGAATGAGAGAACATAGCATGTGTCTGTGGAGAGAAGAAACTTGGATCAGTCGGTCAGTAACTCTGGACTGGCAAATGAAATGGAGAATGCACATAAATGTGCATGCATGCAACTCTCACTCTTACTCATTTTAATTTTTTATAAGCTGACTTGTAAATGATAAATTCTGAAAGCAGTTTGATGCAAGATACAGGCCGGTTTTTTAATGTTACTGCATCTTTATGCATGACTCTATGCTGAAAGAAAGATATTAATGCTTTGGACATTTGCAGCCTCTGTTTATGAATAAATAATCATTCCCTTGCGCTTTGTTTTAGCACAGTGTCTTTAGTCCATTTCTGGGGTGGTGCATATTATACGTCTCTAATAGTGTGTGCAGTGCCAGCATCACCACTATATATCCCTGCGGTTATAAACCTCTGCCCTCAGAGGACCAGAATTTCTACAGATACTCAAAGTGTGCTATAATTCAAAGACTCTGCCCAGCATGCTAACTATACAGTTTTAATGCTATTTATGAAATATTTTTGGGAATAAGGCTTTAAGGCCAATGATGTGCCACAAAAAGGGGTTCAGACAGAAGTCAAGTTTACTAATGATAAAAGTCATACCTGTGGACTGAAAGACACCTGGGTTACACTGGCAATATCGAGCAGCAAAGGCCTCCATCATTCGATCAATTTTCTGTGCTTCACCAGGAAGTCTGAAACTCCACAAAAACTGCCTGCCAGGGTGAAATGGGAATGACACTTGAAATTATCATTTTTATATGAGGAAAGTAATGAGTATGTATGATTTTATTTTAACAGATGCACTGATCCAAGGACAATGAATGACTTTAATTACTTGCAGGCGTTTAATTTAATTGCTCTAATTACTGAATTTTGTCCTATATAATAATAATTGTTTTGCAATACATCAAACAAAGCAAATTTGGATTAAAATCATTAACGTTTTGCTTTCTTTAAGGAATTTTTTGGAAGACTTTTATTTTAAACAATGCAATTTGTTATATTTTTTCTCTCATAGATTTGGCAAGGTTCTGTCAAAGTTATGAACAAACATTTTTCCTGTTAATGGAACATTAATTTAAAGTGCTTATTAGTAAAAAAAAAATTATTCAGAGAAAATTGAGAAATGACATTTTCATAACTTAGCTAAAATAGGAATGTCAGCAAAACATTTTTTTTCTTTTTTTTTGGTAGCTGGGCAAAAATGAAATGAAAATTGCAGATTAAGTTCTATATATACACATACTAGAGCTTTAAAGAGCTTAAACGATGACATTTCTAATATTTCTATTTGCATATTTAGAACATGCAGTGGTGTTTCACTGTAAAAAAATGAATCATGCGTCTTGTATTTTTCATTTTAAAAAATTAAGGTGATAATTTAAAATAGTGTGTATATTTTATTAAAGAAGTTTTGGTTCAGTGTTGTATGTTTTGCTCATTTTTTTAAGGAAACTTGAATTTGAGGAACTAGTTAAACTGGAAAAAAAAAAAAGAATTAAAAATAAAGGAAAGAAGGCTACCTATTTATTTTAAGAGAATTACCTAAATGTAGCAGTTTTATTTTCGTGGTGATCGTTATTTCCCAGTATGCTTTGCATATGGTTGGATAAGGAGAGTAAATCTTAAAATAAGTGCAACTTTGTGTTTTTGAGTAACGGGAAACATCTATTATTACATCTATATTTATTCAGTTATGTTTGACATTTGTTATGTTGAAGTTTCTATCGTTACCACTGTGCAGAAGAGTAGAGCTTCTGGTTATGGATAACTACACTATGAGGCATGATGCTTTGTTCAAGGAGCAGTAGCTTTGCTAATGCTAGTGCAGTAACAAGTTTTTTTGCTACTTGAGCTGTCTGGCTGTATGGGTCATTCCAGCAAATCGGTACCTTTTCCACTTGGAAAAATTGACAAATAAAATAAGTTTAATCAATATTTTTGAAATATCCATGAAATGAAGACACTTAAAATGTATTGTATTGTGCCATCTCAGGCTAATGTAATTTATTATTTTATGACTATTTTTCTACCTCATTTTTGGTATTTTTGTCAACCCTGTTACCGACACAAGCGTTACTAGATTCTATAGTTTAACTAGAACTCATATGCCACTGCATGATATAGGCACTAGCTCAATAATATACTGAGGGTGACCTTAAAAATGTTTGAATTTTACATAGATAATCTTTAAAAATAGGGTCAGACCTAATAAATGTAATCCCTGTTACCCACATGCCAAAACCTGTTACTCTAAAAAGTAACAGGTTGACTGTAACAGGACTGACGATTTCAAACAAATTTGCTAATTGCTAGCTAATAGTCAAGTTCACAAAAGCACATATTGTCCACTTTGAAATTATTTTACTTGTAGATATTGATTATATTAAATGTAAGAAATAATTGTTTAAATTTACATTTTAAAAATGGTAACAGGATTGACATTGCATGGTGGCCCTCCTCAGTCAAGCCTCATAATTCATCAAAA
The DNA here is from genome assembly GCA_036247105.1 of Cirrhinus mrigala. Classification (NCBI taxonomy): domain Eukaryota; kingdom Metazoa; phylum Chordata; class Actinopteri; order Cypriniformes; family Cyprinidae; genus Cirrhinus; species Cirrhinus mrigala. The sequence goes on from CM070018.1 coordinate 20,282,929, forward strand.
ATAAAACATTATAGAGGAGTGAGAGAAACACACGTATGTTTTAAGTGTTGGAATGCTGTTTGAGAGATGATGTAACCTCCTAGAAGTGATGTTACTTGAATGTACATTATTTTACAAGGGCTTTTGGATGAGGGTAACAGGGCTGACATGAAATCAGGGGACGCCAATGAAATTATTTATCTTTTATAGAAAAATGCATACTTATGCCAAAAACATTGCTTAACAATGAGACTATATTTAGAACAATATGCAAATGTGATTTTTATTTAATTTTGTAAGTTAAAAGACACGCCAAAAAGCGTACCCTTACCGGCATAAATGCTATTTAAATAATTTAAAATAATATTTAATTGACTTTTTATGTAACATTGATGAAAACATACATAGTATTGGTGTGTTTTGCACATTTTTACATTTGTTGCTGTTTTTATTAAATCGATGTTTGATTATTTCTTTGGGACTCAAAAGGCAACGATTTTGTGGAATGGCCCGTATACAGTCTTTTAATTATACAAAATAACTCAAAGTCATATACAAACAGAGCTTACTCAAAATCACAGACTTTTGAGAATCAACTGTTCACTAATAATATTAAATTCACTGTGTCAATAATTTCGGAGATTTTAAAACTACTCCAAAATATTATGTGCAATATTGTTGGAGAAAACAGCTATCTCACCTCAATGCTTGCACCAGGTTGAGATCAGCAAACTCATGAAGCTCCACAAACGCCTGCAAAACCTTAATGTTGAAGTCATCTCTAAAAATAATGAGAAAAAGGTTTAATCAGCAATAGCTATTTCCTCATTTTCTCTAAACTCCATCTCCAGAGATATATGCGCTCATTTTAGCAGAGGTCAGTCTAAAAGACAGTATAGGCTAGTTTTTTACAACAAAGTTTGTAGAACCAAATAAAGAAATGCACAGAAGAACAATCACGTAAGACCATGTTTGGCGTATGGATATAAAAATCATTTGAATACATGCAAGGGTCTTAAAAAAGCAGAGATATGAACATAAAGTGCAATGAAGTGATCTACTACAGCATATGCCTGATTACACAAGCTAAGATAGAACCACGTCTCCGAACTCTCTTAATCAGAGACGCAATAATTACAGCTTCCAGCTCTTCCTCGTAAATACAATTAACAGTAATTGCTATGTATAGTTTATAACCACACTTTCTAGTAGAGAACGAAATGGATGACTGTACTGATCTTCAGGCTAGAGCATAGCCAAGACTACGGTTATCAACTTGGACAGGATGCCTACGTAGACAGGGCTATTTTTATAACTATTAGGCTGTAGATAAAGCTTAGTCTCTCTTTTTTGTAAACCTGCCTCAATGCTGAGCAACTTGAACTGCTGCAGACTACAATTACTCATTCATTTGTCTTGATATTGACAGGTGTAGCACTGGGTGGCAATAATAATGTTTATATCTAATTCTGTATTAACAGATGTTCATAAGGGCGAGATAAGGCGCCTTGATGCTGCCTGGGTGATACTAAATATTGTTTTGAAAACTTGTGGTCATTTTCAGCTGTTACAAAAGGGGAAGTCATTTCCTGAGAGAGCAGGATCTTTTATGGAAAGGCCTTATCTGACAACACACAACTTACCGTTCCCCTAAATAATCTCCTATGACAGTTTTGTTTAAGCCTTCTCCTTTATAGAGGAACTGTGCGATGTCCTCAGGTGTATGCTGCAGAAGATCATTCTCCAGAAGAAACTGGATTCCCTGAAAAGATGTTTAAAATGTTAACCACATTATGATGTTTGCTCAAGCTCAAAGTAACACATGACCCTAGACCTAGATCATTTTATATATCGTCCCCTTAGAATTATAAGGTTCTATCTCACGTTTTATTTAGTTATTCACATATTCTTATTTGGTGACAACTTATTTACATCATGTGATGTTTCTTTTGTAAGCTGTGTACATTTTACAGGTTCTATCTACAGAAGCCTATGGAATACAAAAACTTTAAAGCTCAATATTTCCAAAGTGCTCAGATATATTCAGATAGAACCTTATAATTCTAAGGCGACAATATGGTAAAGTGAATAAAGAAATAGCAACAATAATACCTTTTTAGGATCCATATTGAATTTCTTTCTTCCAACAGCAATCTGCTTGTTCCTCTGAGTGCTTTTGCTGTAATGTGGTAAAACCAAGTTAGTTCTGTTTTAAAATAACAAATATGAACTAATATTATCTTAGTCTCAATGCTAAACAAAGCTTTGTAATCTGTAAAAACAAAAAGAAACGTACGTCTCTCTCACACACGTTAAATGTTCAATCTCTGTCATGACTTCTGAGATCTCAAACTTCAACCGCTGCAAAGAATTATAAAAAAAATTTTAATCAAAGTTAATCAAAGTTGATGGTTAAAAATGGTTAATCAAATTAATCAAAAAAACATAATATTCTTAAAATGAATGCAGTGTATAATAAAATACATTGTGACAAATGTGACTCTGGACCCTGGATAAATAAACTTTCTATTGATGTATGGTTTGTTAGGATAGGACAATGTTTGGCTGAGATACAACTATTTTAAAATCTGGAATCTGTGGGTGCAAAAAAATCAAAATATTGAGAAAATCGCCTTTAAAGTTGACCAAAAGAAATTCTTAGCGATGCATATTACTAATCAAAAATGAAGTTCTGGTATATTTATGGTAGGAAATTTACCAAATATCTTCATGGAACATGATATTTACTATCCTAATGATTTAACACCTAATGATTTTTGGCATAAAAGAAAAAACGATCATTTTGACCCATACTATGTAATGTTGGCTATTGCTACAAATATACCGTGCTACTTTTGACTGGTTCTGTGGTCCAGGGTCACAAATGACATTCAGCTCCCATTAGGTGGAACTTATAGTGAAGGGTGACATGATAAATCAATCACTCAGGTATCTTAATGACTTTAAAATGATAACGACTACATTAAAGCTGATACCTCAATGTCATCTAGCAGCTCTTTTTTCCTCCGTCTGATGTTGGACAGTTCATCTCTCTCTTCAAGTGAGAGATCTTCAGGCACTGTTGAGAAACAAATGTGACATTAAAATAATAATAATCTAATAATAATAACAACAACCAAGACATCCACAGAAGCTGTATACTGTATCTTTTGTTAAAACAGCTATATTCCTGACCTAAACTCAAATCCCAAAGTGCTGTGTAAGACAAAAAATCCAGAGCACATTTATCCTCATACATAATGTTGATTACACTAGCCTTGGCAATTCAAAACCAAGTACTTAAGAAAGAAGAGTGTTTTATGTAAGTACTTCATTCCTTCAGGACACCTACGACATGATTTCAAATGTTCAAAACAACTTGATCTTCTATGATAAAAGTCATCCTGCATCTAAATAAGCCAATCTGACTTTACAACATTAAGTTGCCCACCGAAACACACAAGGTTAAACGTACTGGGCATCACAAACTCCTCTGTGAGTGTTATATAACTTATTTGTAGAGGTTTCAGATGCTTAAGTCACAATGGAACATAATTTCCTGAACTGATCTTTTTTTAAAACTTTCGCAAGTACGAGAGAGTGTTTTGGATGCAGACCTCAGTTGCACCTCAGTAAATGTGGACAATATGAGTAAATTATGTAATTGCACCTTAGGCGCTCCAGGATTAGACAAGAGACGGGCTAATAAGAGGGGTAGGGGGGAATTTCCTGCGGTTGTCTGGTTCTCCCTCATGACAATGGACGGGAAGTTGAGAATGAGTGCATGAATCAGGGTTCAACCTTAACAATAACATTATAGGGTGATTCATTGCAGCCATTCTTAGCTTTTATATTGAGTGCAGTGTTTTTTTCAATCTTTTATTATTATATAAAAGCCATACTAAATCTTAATGAGGAGCCATTTGTTCATTACGCAACAGGCTCTGGGTATGGTCAAATGTAAGTAGTATGGAAGAAATGGAGTAAAAATAGAATATTCCTTCAAGATATGAACATTCCGTGCCTCTAACTTGCCTGTGGAATTGGCAAAAATCAGTGCAACAGAAGTAAATTCCCTTCTCATGAAATTAAGCCACACTGAAGCCTGAGGCTCATTGTGAAAATTAGTTTGTTTTCATTAAGACATTGCATTGACTGGCAGGCATTATTACTACCAAACTGCTTTCCATATTACTCATATAAACCGTAATGCTGAATGTTTGGAAAAAGAAATAATAAGAAACACTAAAAACATCCGTGGCTAGTGATGACATCACCACCCTGCACCTAGTCTTCTGGGAAAACAGGAATGCTGACCGCATACAAAACTGTCAAATCAAAAGCTTAATTTCGTCAACATAAGTGATGCTTTGCTTGGAAACTATTACTGCTTGTGGTCAAAAGTGTCTTTAAATTCTGTATAGCCTAAATTAGACAACTGAAAATCACATAAGTTTGTTGAAAAAATGAGGTGGATTCATGTTGACATTCTGGGTGTGAATACAAATATTAAACGGTTTTGTAGCAAACACTGCATCCTGGTCTCAAACACCCTTTTTTAATCTACACGCTGGCCTCAATCCCTCTAACTATATCTTATCCTTATTCTCAATAGCTGCACAGGCTGCCAGCTACTCTAAATCCACAGGCTTACCCATTGATATTAACCACACACTCAGACCAGGGCCCACCACACAGGAAGTGTGTTCTACACACAACAGCTAACCTATCCAAACATGATAAAAGTGCATTAAGCATCTATACAGGTTTGTGTGGGCTACATATGTTGGTCTAGTACACATCTTCTGTGCTGAGTTAATTTATATATGCCAATGTGATAATGAATATATTACAATAATACTGCTAAAAATAAGATGTGTAGTACCAAGCTTTAGAATTGATATGGGCCTGGCATGTTAGATTTTTTTCTTAACAGTTTTTGACAATGGTACACTTAATATCCTCATTTTCAAAAAGAAGGATACTTGTACTACTGTTAACCAGTGAGACAGATGGAGTGGGAAGAGAGCTTATCTCTATTTAAAAGAGAAAAAAAGTTGCTTTGTGCTCAGTGTGTGATTCTCTTTATCCTCTTAAAGCTCCCCTGAATGTGTTTATTTATCAACTAATAGTATTAGATGACTTAGGAAAGAAACAATTGGGATATACCCTACCACACCACAACATCTGCTTCTATATTCCCAGTTTGGGGGTGAGTCTTGATCAGATGAATGTAACAGTCCACTATCGTGAAACCAACAAACCTGGACCTTTATTGTAAGGATTAAAAAAAGGGGGCACTTTTTAATAAAAGTTTAAAAGTTTGGGATGAGTGAGATTTTCTAAATATTTGTATTCCGCAAGAATGCATTAAATTCTGTTTCAAAACATTCTATTCATTAAAAATCCTGAACAAAATGTATCAGGGTTTACACAAAAATATTCAACATAGATAATAATAACATTTTTTTTTTTTTTTTTTTTTTGAGCACCAAATCAGCATATTAGAATGATTTCTGAAGGTTTATGTGAAGGATCACACTGAAGACTGAATTGTAATGGCTGTTGAAAATTCTGTTTTACCATCACAGGAATAAATGACATTTAAACATATTAAATTAGGAAAAAATAAATATAAGGTTCTTTAAATTGAAACTATATTTCATAAATATTACTGTTTTTACTGTATTTCCGATCAAATAAATGCAGCCTTTGTGAGTATCAAAAACGTTAAAATCCTTACCCACCTCAAATATTTGAACAGTAGTGTATTAAAAAATATTTAAAATAATTATATAACAAATTTTAAAATAAAAGATTGCATTTTTAACTATGTAAAAATAATAAAGTTATGCTAATATATATTTGTTTAATTTTTAAGCATATCTTCAACATAAGTGATACTGAAAATACACTCTTAGAATATTGATATTCCTAACAACATCAATACAACATAAAAAGCTCTGTGATTCAACAAACAAAACATTTCAATCATTAAACGGGTCATTCTACAAAAATACCCACTTTTGGTGTGATAAGATGTCTTTAAAAAAATTATTTTTCTAACATTTAAACTTAGACAACATTATTAGACTTTATGAATGCATACAAATGACAGTTTAATTATTATTTTTACTCAAAGACCACATGTACCATTTTTTGTCATACCTTCTTTGGTAATATTAAAGGTTTTTATGAAATTTTTTTTAGCACATGTAGTCAGAGTTGCAGAAAAATAATGAAAATGCAAGAAATCACGAGATTGTTTAATTTAATGTGACAGAAAAAAAAACAGTAACACCAGTGACAATGAATCACCAGTGACATACATGAGACCTGATATACTGATCTTCACTGTGGTTACCCATAAGAAAGGTAACACTAGTGACAGTAACATCTGTGACAATTTTCATGAAAAATGCATTCAAAAAATGGCTGCTGCAAGGTATCAAACCACATGCTGTCAGTCATGGTATACTCACTAAATTAAGTAGTTTAAACAAGTGACTTCAACTAAAAGCTCCATATGAAATCATGAGATAAATAAGAACATTTTTGATAACTGAAAAGAGAAAGTGGACTTAACATGGGCCTTTTTCATAGATCTTCAGGAAAAAGGAAGAAGGAAGTCAAGTGATGTCATCAGTATGATTTTTACTTCAAAATAAATGATTTTTGTTAAACGGTAACACCAGTGAAACAACTCCAGAGGACCACTACTTTTCTTATATATTTTATAATATTTATTCGGCATTTAGTTTTTTTATGCCATTTACATCATATATTTCATAGTTATGAACACATTATTCTATTTTAAATGAAAAACCTGTTTTTGATCTTGAAATAAAGCACTTTCCCTCTGTATATGGCTGTGGGGACGAGCGGATTTGTGGTGCTTGGAATTCTATATAATTAATCTAAAAACAAATATTGCCACATTAATGGCTCAAGAAGGTGTAATCGTTCAAATAACATATTGTTTCATTTTAAAACTTTAAGAAATTGTAATTGTAATTTCAAGTAAATGCTAGGGACAGAAAAATGGACATTTCCATAGAATGACCCAAACATGATTCAAACTATGTGCCGGTGATCTTATCTTATATCAAATCTAGCTTATGTAATACCCACATCCCCTTTAATGTCTCTTTCTTTAGAAAACCTGCAAATGATAAAGAAGTAATGCCGAAGAATGCACTTTTGCTGAGTACTGCATTCCTGACATGAAAGAGATGGGGCTCTGGGACGGTCCTGACTCAGTGGGTGGAAAACTGGACAAGGGTCCTTTGTACTCGTGACTGTTTGTTTTTATATCTCCTGCTGGGACAAAATGTTTTGACAACCCCATCAAAAACCTATTTGGGTTTTAAATTTCCCTTTCACATTTTTAAAACAAATATGAAAATATTTGCATTGTATACTGAGTAATTTACCGTCCAACTCATTTTAACACTATTCAACTGGTGCTAAAGCTCATAAAATATCTTGGAAGACCCTCCAGACTTTCTTCAAATCAATTCCATATGTGACACTTACACCACACAAACATGCTCTCTCTCATTGTCCCGTCTCATCCAATCACAATAAGGATGCGTTCACATGATAAATGTTTGACATCATCTTAAAGCCTGTAATATTCACAGATTAAACCTCATATCAAATCTCAATCGGCAGCAGACATAAACATCAAAATGGTACTCGTGATGTCTCAGATCTATAATCAGAACGGATATTACACAGCAGTGAAAGGAAAACACAACAATGCTTTTGATATAATAACATGGCTGACATTGTCTTGACCTTAAGCAGATTTGCCAGGCACGGTGTCCTTCAGATCTCTGCTGGTGCAGTCACACCATTGATGAGGTTTTGACCACTGCCTGTGTCATGCCTGGTGCCAGACGGCTCCTCAGGAGAGACTGGACCAGACACCGGTGGCATCAGACGCAGACAATGTTAATGAGTGCCAGGTCTCACTATCTCTCCTTTAATCAGTTTGAGGAAGTCTACCTCTTTGTTGGACCTTCGCTTAGGAAAAAGCACTGATTAAAAAAATGTAAAAAGGCCATAAATTTCTGCTTCTGATAGAGACTGTTAAGAGGACTGTCCTTGACATCCTATCAGTCTTTCGTTGCAGTCAACCATCTGCCACAGAAACGGAGGGAAAATGGTTTTCCATTTGGTTTTTCCCACGGTAAGATAAGACAAATAGCCATTGAGTCCAAGGCTTTGAAGTTTTCTGGATCATGATACAAGAGGAACTGGAAAGACCTACTAAGCTAATGGTACCTCTACAACTCTGTTCTTTCTTGTGCTTGTAGACATTTACAATTGGTCTTTGTCAGATAAAGTGATTACGGCTGTAAATCAACATAGTAATGAAACTGGCTCAAAAGTGCTTGAGATGTCTGGCTTTTAGGTCTGGTTTCTGCGTCTGTTGTTTTTTCAACACTGATATACCTAAACAACGCTCAGCCAACTTAATCACTACCATTATCTCCACTGTCTATTTAGATGATCCCGTATGCAGTAACTAAAAGCAGATTCACGGCGGAAAAATTATCTCAAAAGATCTCATCTTAAAGCCCACTGGTGCTTGTCCAAAATCAAGTTCCATCAAGTTTTGTTATCTTTCCAAAATAGTCAACACAATAACCTATGGACCAGATGGCTGTAAACAGTGTAGTATACTGTTAAGGTGTTAAATTTAATATTGAAATAGAAGACATAAACACTATCTTCCAGTCCCTTAAAAAATAACTATGGAAACCACACACTACTACAGTTACTTGTTACTATTCTAAAATGAAAATACATTTCGTTTTATTTCATTCATTCGGTCGATTTTTGAAAGCAGCATAGATGTATCTTTAGCTGCCTATGATATCCCACAATCCTGTGTGTTCCGTTCCATGATGCACTCTTAAAAATAATGGTGCTTTAAAAGGTTCTTCACAGCGAGAAGAACCATTCAGCTAAAGGTTCTTTAAAGAACCATCTCGTTCCTACCGTTTTATAATCTGAAGAACCTTCTTTCGCCACAAAGAACCTTCTGTGAAACAGAAAGGTTCTTCAGATGTTAAAGGTTCTTTATGGAACCATTTAGATAAGAAAGGTTCTCCTGGCATCGTGAAGCACCTTTGTTTCTAAGAGTGTTGTTGACCAAATAAATAAAGATGGCGTCTGAAAGTTGCGTTTGGTGGTCAGTTTATGTGTAAATGTATGTTTTTGCACTTTTTATGTAGTTTCTAGCGAGAAATCAGTATTATAGTAATTAAATATTAGCTTAGTTACCACCAAAGCTCATTCTATTTTGTTGTAGTTTATTAAACTGTTACGCTGCCTCAGAAGCATGTCCGAAATCTGTTTCGTGAGGTGCCTTTGTGCGCAAACACTCCCTGCAAAGTCACTGCCGGTTAAGGCAGCGAGGCAACAAGTCAGCTGCCTAGGTTTTCAGATGCAGCCACTGACTAGCTAATTGCGGTGTGTTTAATTAGGACCCTCCAGGAACAGGTTCAGACGCCCCTGTGCTAGGGCAGTGGTTCCCAACCATGTTCCTGGAGCCCATCCAACACTGCACAGCTTGCATGTCTCATTTATCTAACACACCTGATTCAGGTAATAAGCTCATTAGTAGAGATTCCAAAATCCGAAATAAATGTGTCAGACAAAGGAGACATTCAAATGTGCAGTGCTATGGGGGCTCCAGGAACTGGGTTGGGTACATAGTACCCATGTACTAATGTCGTGCCGAATGAACTCCAGGATCTTGCCAGAAGATGGCATGTGGAGCACATTCGCTCATGCGTTTTCATTCACTCATTCAGTCGGTTATATTAGTTGAGTGAATATAGGGGGCGATTTCGGATATGTGTTAAATGTTTATAAATGGAGCATACTGTAGTAACATGCCAAAATCTCTCACTCTGCTCCACTCATTTATACTACTCCATTCCAATTTTCACTCTGGAAGAGTTTCTTCGTGACAAGCAATACACATTGTGGTTCCATTCTTTTGGAACCATTTTTTTAAAGATATATACAAAATAACTAGCTTTTTGAAAACGTCAGTTGTTAAAATTTTGTATAAAGCAGCATTACTCTTCCAACTGATGTCCCAACTAAATGTCAGCACTACAGTAGAGTGCAGTATGGGAATCAACTGATACAGTTCAATTCTAAAAGTAGTATTTTCTAATTAATAAACTGGTAATTTATACAGTGCTCTATAAAAATATGAGCACTTGACTAATTAAACGCCTCATGATCCCTCTTGGCACCACAACTGTACTCATAAACATCTCCCGAGCTACTTCAAAGGATCTCCACATCAAACAAACTGACGACCTACATATGAACAGCCATATGAACGGCTCCAGCAATAAGACTGAAGAAGAGATGTTGAAATTCTCATTAAAACACGGTGACAACACATTGACAGCAAGAACACTACAAGCCATTTCACGTAAAAACGAAACACCTTTTATACATAGCAGAATGTTAAAGTGTATATTTAAAGTATTTATTCTTTTCCAATCACTGATAATAAAAGTAGGAATAGTAGAAAATATTCTATTAAAGTTAACTTTTTTCTTCCCCGTTTAGTGATGATGAATAATTAAATATCCTTCAAAGTGGCGAAATTTAATGAGCTGTCTATCTAGTGTTGGGCATCAAAGCGCGCCTGTTACGCTCAGAAATGCCGTCTAGGTAGGCAGCTCACTAGATTTTAAGACAAACCGGGACTGACAGCTGCTTGTGCTTACGAATAAAACAGAAACCTTACCTCGGTTATCTTCATCCATGTTTATTCTGCGAAGGGACTTGATGTAAATAACGTCCTAGTCTTAGATTACTACCCTAATAATATAACACCGGTCTGTGAACCACAAAATTAAATCATATTAGGATACACACTGAGCTCATCGTAACCCAGTTCAGGGGCTGCTCTAAATGTCATTCGCATAATCCATAAATTGCTGCATAGATGGACATAAATCCTGGTGAAATAAATGAATATGCAGACCGCTCTCCGCCAGCTCCCATTCGCCTTCATCCATAGAGAGACTAGTGAGAAGAAACAGCTTCATTTAGCCAACGAAGAGAGGCTCCGCCCATCACCATAATCTATGAATGTATGACTGATTGCATCCTGTTCTTTACCTAGTCCTAATAAGTCATATGTAAATCCCTCGAATGTATGCTGGAAGGATGAAATTAAAATATTAATATAAAAATCCGACAGAAAGCATTGTAAATCCTATTTCTAATGTATTGGTGTTAAGTGAGAAAAGCATAAGAAAAGGGAAAGAGAAAAGCATGATTTAATTTCTTTATAATTACATAATATGATTAATATTATATAACTTGATTATATTGCACAATTGAATATATATATATATATTTATAATTCATAGAATGTATTTATGAATATTTTTGCTGTATGGTTTTAACCACAGTCTTCATTGATGTATATATTTTTTATAATAAGTTCTACAGAATATAAGAGACCTGGAAACCTTAATATAAGAGACATGGAAACAGCCCTAATGAGGTAATATGCAATATCCTGAGCTTCATATGCAAGAGTGATGTCAGCAGTAGGGTGGAGAATCCCAGGTTCCTACAATGACTGTACAGGAACTTGCCTGTTTTACGGACACCACATGTCAGCCAGTATTAGTCAGACTATTTTCCAGGTAAGCTGAGGTCTTTTGTGTCATGAATTCCATCTCAAGTGCAACGTGTTTTAAGGCTTTCTAAAGAATCATGCAAAAACAGCTTTGAAACAAAAGCAACCTCTGATATTTCACTTCATTTGCATGGATTTAAATGTCCCACTATTTGTACTTCACAGCAAACAGGTTTTGTGTTTTGCTGATGGCAACATTTAGTCAAATTAACTCAGACTCTCTCAGTCTTGTAAAACTAAGAGAGTTCTATCTCTGCGTGTCTTAAACTGACATTTAAAATATTTAAATGATTCCATCTGAGGATGTTACGTAAGGCATAACTGGATATGAGGAAATCAAAGGAGCACAATGTAATGTTCTGTGACCGCAGCACACAGCCAGGCCCTGTGCGTGAGGGAACGACCATGAAGTAGGTGCAGGGAAAACAGGGGCTTCAGGGTGGGAATGACATCCTGTGTGGGAAACAGATATCCGCTGAAGCTCAGGAAGAGAATGTTGTTTGCATTTTTCCTTTTTTTGGGAGGAAAAAAACTCTCCCATGAACTTCACGTGTAACACCCAGTTCACTCTTAGACCAAACAAAGACACACATTCATTTAAATCAATAATACGGACCAGATGCCAAATTGGCTCATTAATTTCAATCTCTTAAAAAACAGCTGACAACGGCTTGTTTGTAGAGAACCTGTTTAACCTGTCTACAATAGAGTGTAAAACATTGCATTTATACGAGTTATAAACACACACACACACACACGTTTGTTTTTGTGAATTGTGGGGACTTTCCATAGACTTCTATAGTTTTTATACTGACCAAACGATATTGTCTATCCCCTAACCCAACCCTAAACCTACCCCTTACAGAAAACATGTTTGCATTGTTACATTTTCAGATAAACATCATTTACTATTTTTTATAATTATTTAACATTGTAGGGACCGCAGGCATTCGGTCCCCACAATGTAGCAAAAACAAATACACAGTTATGTATAATTTAATAAGAAGCGTTATATTGACCATTATATTGATTTTGCTTAAATCTTGATTTCTTAAGATCTACTTTGTAAATATATATTTTTTGCTATTTTATTAAAAAGATTTTAGAGGTAAACTAATAACAATTAAAAGTTTAACAGTATTTCAAGTGTGATTTATGAGATTTGCTTTAGTTTGAATCCAAGTTTTCTTTGTAATAGGCAAAAAGGTTGATCATACTGATTTCAAAGGATTCATTAGTTTAAATATGCACTGAACCAAACACTATCATAACATCTTAGTTGATAATTCAGTATATATATTTATTTTTGACAAACATTCCATGTTTTGTTTGTGGCTGAACATTTTCGGTAATGACAATAATGTTTTAGTAGCGACTAGGGATGCAACAATACAGTTAGTCCACGGTTCAATACGTACCTCGGTTTTTAGCCACGGTTTTCGGTTCGGTTCGGTTCTGATATCTTACCAATTCAGTGTGTTTTTTTTTTTTTGTTTGTTTGTTTTGCAACAAATTAACAAAATACTCCCTTAAACCTCTGTACATTGAAAAAAAGCGTGGTTTAGTATATGTCTGTATCTTTTGTCTTTTGAGAGAGCATTTATTTTTTCGATTTTTACGCAAAATAGAATGGGTTTCATTCATACTGGACGCTAGAGGGCGCCCTCGTACAGTAAATCCACATATGCTTCAAAGAAGTAGCACTGATTGCGTTCCATTCCAGTTTTCTCATTTCAGCACGTGAAATCGCGGACACATATACAGCAAATTCTGAGAGAAATAAAACAAGGAAGTTATTTAAATGCAAAACCGAAAAAATGCAATTCACAAGCGCGTATTGAACCGTGGAGGTCGTACCGAACGGTTCAATATTATATTGAGAATTGCTACATCCCTAGTAGCAACCACATCACATTACAGAATTTTAACATACTAAAACACTACTAAAGCATACTAAAATACAAAAAATTTGCATAAGCGTACTAAAATTTTTATTCCTAAATAAAAGGATTATGTGTTCCCTTTTGTCACTACCGAAACAACGATGAGATTTTTCTATCTTGACTGTTGTGGTAGTGGCAATTTTAGATACTTTTGGGCCCAGCTCACAGATCCTAATCAGCAGACAGTTTACTAGCACAGCTGTCAACAGTTGTACACATATAAAAACTAAATGTTATAGAATAACCCAAAAAAAAGTGTGCTTAATTGCAAAAAAAAACAAAAAAAAAACAAACAAAAAAAGGCGTTTGGTAGTAACGTTCCTTAAAGGGGTCATCGGATGCCCATTTTCCACAAGTTGATATGATTCTTTAGGGTCTTAATGAAAAGTCTATAATATACTTTGGTTAAAAATTCTCAATGGTAGTGTAAAACAACACCCTTTTTACCTTGTCAAAATGAGCTCTGCAAACATGCTCGCCCTACCCCTCTGTTCTCTCTGTGGAGTGATGAGCCTGTTTACTTTAGCTGCATTTAGGGCCTATCTACTCACCATGTATCTATGAGAGAGGGGGACACATAAATATTTCCTGATCATAAATGTAGGGGTGTAGTTAAAATTTTGGACTTCACTTTTTTACAAATTAAGAAAGACAAGCAAAGGAATAAAATGCAAACAATTATTTCAATGTAATTTTCATAAATTGAAATTTAGGGATTAGGGTTTGGAACAGCCACCTCACATTTGAAAATACCAAATACAGGTTAGGTAAATGATCTAAATGATGATTTTATATATATTAAGCTTACTCATATTTTGGGTGGGTTTCAACAGATAATAGAGGGATCTTAGTAAACATTTTGCACCAATTCTGTAGAATGAGAATTGCATGCTTAATTACAATGTTTAGTATTATATTAAGAAAAGCCAGTGAATAAAAATGAAAGAAACTGAATAGAACATAATATATTTAATACTTTTTTTTTCAAATATTGTCCCATTTTTAGCAAGACAAGGTGACTGCATATCCTATGGAAGACACAATGGACATAACCTTCATAAATGTTTATATAAAGATCCATACATATGGTGCCAACATGCAAATTAACGAGGCACTGTCTCGTGGCTTATTATGATAGTGCTGTTTTAAATTTTAATATCCACATGAATATTGTTCCCTTTCTTATCAATTTAATTTTACATTCTGCTATTTATTAATTCAATTCAAGTTTATTTGTATAGCGCTTTTCACGATACAAATCGTTGCAAAGCAGCTCTACAGAAAATTAAAGTTTCTACAGTATATTTAGTAGTGGCTTACTAGTGGTGACTATGTCAAGTTGACATACATATGGCAGAGATGAATGGTAAAAATTAGTTAATGACATAATCAAACAGAAAATGGACACTATTAACAGTAATTAATTATATGTTGCAATCAACTTATAGCAAAATTTGGTAGTGTTGTATGTTGTTTCAGGATTGGCATTATTACATTAAGTTACATTTTTGTTCAAAGTTTCATAACCAAAGCATGACATATACTGAAAAAGAATTCTAACATATCCATCAAATCATTTTATTTAATGTCATTTTATTTACTTACTTATTGTGAATGAGGGGATGAAAGGGCAGTCTGGTAAATTTCATTCACAAGCAAAGAAAAAAAAAAACATTAAGTCAGTTGTTAGATACACATTGGACAACATTATCTTTTATATTTTCTTTTAAGTGTTTTTTAGGAAAGTCTACTATACTCCTGTAGTAATATAGCCTGTCCATACAGATACCAAAAAATGTCAAAAATGCCCACATGTGGCTGTGAGAGGAAAAGCAACCATGTCAAGCATAGTCTGTTTCAATGAGCTACAAAACAGAGAGAATAAGGAAAATAAAATATAATCAGAATAAATATAATAAATATTATATACAATGAATATTTTATTTTATTTAAATTTCTAATATATATTTATTAATAATAATTAATCTTGTGTTGGCAAAAAAAAAAAAAAAAAATCTAGAAAGAAGCATCTCTTGTTATAATACTTTTGTTGTTTTTATTTTATTTTATTTTATTTTTATATATCAACACTTTATATTACTTATTTTTTTCTACTGGTTCTACACCTAAACATTTTTATCACAAAGCTGCACAATACAAAATGTTTATTTCTAACTTTTCTGCTTATCACATCAAAGGGTTTTTTGTCATACAAGTGGATCCTATGAACAAAGCAAAAGTTTATGTGTTGGAAAATATCTTACATTTTTTCTTTGTCTTTGAAGCAATTTGAGAATTGAGGTAATACAGTCTTAACATCTGAATCCATGTTGCTATTAAAACAAAAACAGCTAACAATTATTAAAAGCAATTTTTAAAGCTTTATTTGAAGTAAAGTGAGTCGAAGTTCATTAGGCTTCCATAAAAGAAGAAAATTAACATGCACATTAAAGATGCACTGTTTTATCTCTTAAGAAATTATTTGACAAATCAGTTACTGATGAAGACTTGAGTCAAATAAGGGGTCTGAGAGCCTTCTGTTATTTTAATCTTTAGTATCACGACAACATTGACAATGTGTCTCACTCCATCTGCTGGTGAGTCTACATAAATGCATCAGGTTAATTTTAAAGAAGAGACTGTTTAGTATCAGGGCAGTGCTGAGTTTGAGATTTCTTCAGGCAAAAGCTTTTGATCAGGGGTCGGCAACTCTGGCCCTCGAGATCCACTTTCCTGAAGAGTTTAGTTTCAACTCAATAAACTTCAATCATAACAAGCTAATGAAGGGCTTTAGGATTGCGAGGCTGTGTCCAAAATCACCCTCTACACCCTTATGGGCACTATTTGAGAGTACAGCCATGGCAGACATTATCAAATGCACCTCTATACCTATTGTACAATCAATGTTTATTCAACGGCCAGCTGCTAGAGAATACACATGCACTGTAAATGTCACCTGAATCAATTCTGTCCACGTCACTGGACAGAAAAGTCCACGTTACTTATGGGTCTGGGTCAGGGTCTGAATTAGTTCACTCCTATTCATTCACTCTTTCAGTGGAGTAATGTTGAAAATAGTGAATATGAGGGTATACGGATAAAGACATAGAAAACTACAGGCAAGTGAGTTTGCGCAAGTTTGGTGTTAAACTATACAGAACAGTGAACCTTGAAGGCCAGGGTTGCCCGGCTCTGTTTTTATGTTTCTCATAAAGTAAAATGTCAGGGACATTCCAGACTCCCTAATTGAAAATACCAGATATTAGGAAAAACAACAGAACAGATACCAAAATAATCACACAATGGCACTTTATTGGTGTTCAGCTCTTTCAGCTCAAGCGGTGCAAATCTCAACATATTTATTCAAAGCCTATATACTCTAAAAAAAAAAAAAAAAACATCTGTCTGTATGATAAGATTTGATAATCCTGCCCATAAATTGTAGACCAATATTATAATGCTTCAATTTTCTTACTGTCTATCTGGAAAAACACATTTATTTATTTACTGTAAACCATGTGCATCACTTTATTTTATTATCATTGGGGTATTTTTGTAGTTTTTATTAATATTTTGAATTAGTTTTTATTTTATATTTTCTACTTTTAGTTTACGTTTTAGTGATTTTGATATGTATATTTTTTAATTCATTTGAATTAATGTCTATATAGTTTTTATTAACATTTATTTCAGTTTCAGTTATTTTAGTACATCAACGAAAAAAAAAAAAAAAAAAAAAACAATGCTGCTTTGACAACTAGCTGAATTAAAACAGGCCTAAATTTAAGTTTTTATATATTTATTAAGTAATTTAATGTTTTATAGTTTCAATTTAAACCTAATATAATAACCATATATTGCCGTATTTCCGTAATATCTAGGAATTATCAGCAAAATTAGTTTTAATAGACATGTCAGAGAACAAGGGTGACATAAAACATAACATTAAAGCGTGGTAAATGATGCAAATATAGACATAAGAGGCATCTCTTTTTCTTAACGTGCATCCACATAATTAATAATATTTTATTAATAATGAAATTCAGCATTCAGTTCTTACTAAATGATCAAATTTACTCTCATATTGCTGTGAACAGACATAGGTTTTAGTCCTCCATATAAATGATTAAATTTGTAGTAAAAATTTACTTGTAGTTGCATCAGAGGGTTAAACTGTATTAAAGTGATGCACATCAACGCAATTTATTGTAGCACAATATTCTCTTTTGTTATGAAATCTTTTAAAGCTAGTACATTATTAAATGATGTACCGCACTAACTTTAGAATTAAACAATTATGCTTTTGCCACATTATCGCTGTGTTTTGACCCGGAAGGTGTTATATATCGATTTTGAGGCTGGCTTCACATTTTTTAAGCGTAGAATATGGTGTTGCCAAGTCCGCAGTTTTCCACCGGAAAGCGAATGTGCTAGTTTTGGCCGCGGTAAGCTCTTTTTTAGATAGCAACTGCATTGGTTTTGTTACGTATACCTGGCAACCCTGATTGAATGAACGCACAGGTGTCCAAGCTACGGGTATTTTAGGTGGAGCAGGTATCGCACATCCAGAAATGAAAACAACTTGCTTCCTTGTGAATTTTCTTATCACTTTTTTAAGCGTTATGGTTGGTTTGTCATTCTCCAAACTTGCCAGGCCAACGATACCGGCGATAGCGCATTACTTTGGGACAAAAGGCAGGTACGAGGAAGTGAACCCACATCTATCAGATGACATTTTGTTTGTAAACAGATCGCTGGTAGCTCCCCCCTCTCCCAAATGCCGTGCCATTCATATGGTGTCGGTTATACGTCACGGGACGCGCTATCCAACCACTAAAAATGTGAAAAAGATAGCGCGACTGTTTGATCTGGTCATGTCTAACGCGTCGGGTTCAGCCTCATGGCTCAATGACATTAAGACATGGAAGATGTGGTACACTGAAGACATGGATGGCAAACTAGTGGAGAAAGGACGCGATGACCACCGGCATTTGGCTATGAGACTGGCACAGTCATTCCCCACATTGATTTCTGAGGATCATCTCCGTGCCAACCGCATTGAGTTCATCACCAGCTCCAAACACCGTTGTGTTGATAGTGTCAAAGCTTTCCAAGAGGGTCTTCACCGACTCTGGAATGTTCAGGGTAGGCTTAGTGTCCTTTACTTAAAAGATGTTTTGCTGGCCTCTCAAACAGATAGTTCACCCAGAAATAAAATTGATTTCTCACCCTAATGTCTTTCATGAAGATGTTAGTATACAGACAGTTTAGGTGACCACTGACTTCTGTTGGATGGACAGAAAATCACTGAAACATTTCTCAAAATGTACTCATGTTTCACAGAAGAAAGCCAGGTTTGGATTGTGACATGAGAGTGTCAAAACTAAGGCATAGTTCACCCAAAACTGACAATTCTGTAATTTATTACTCACCCCCATGTTGTCCAAACCGGCAAGATCTTCAGAACACAAATTAAGATATAATTGAGATCAAAAGTTTACATACACCTTGCAAAATCTGTAAAATGTTAATTCATGAATTAAAATTCATGTTATTTTTTTTTATTTAGTACTGACCTGAATAAGATATTTTACATAAAAGGCGTTTACATATAGTCCACAAGAAAAAATAATAGAAAAAAAAAGACCTTGTTCAAAAGTTTACTAAAACTTGATTCGTAATACTGTGTTGTTACCTGAATGAATGTTTATGTTTAGTGAAAGTTGTTCATGAGTCCCTTGTGTGTACTAAACAGCAGGCTGTGTATGATTTTGAGATCCATCTTTTCACACTAAGGATAACTGAGGGACTTGTATGCAACTATTACAGAAGGTTCAAACGGTCACTGATGCTTCAGAAGGAAACACGATACATTAAGAGCTGGGGGGTGAAATCTTTTTGAATTTGAAGATCTGTGTAAATTAAACCTTTTTTTTGTCTTCTGGGACACATGTAAGTATCTTCTGTAGCGTCTGAAGGGCAGTATTAAATGGAAAAAAATATAATGTTTAGGCAAAATAAGAAAAATACTCATATTTAAAAGTACACATTTTTATTCTGTTCAAAAGTTTACACCCCTGGCTCTTAATGCATCGTTTTTCCTTCTGAAGCATCAGTGAGCGTTTGAACCTTCTGTAATAGTTGCATATTAGTTCCTAAGTTGTCCTCAGTGTGAAAAAATGGATCTCAAAAAGTTAAAACCAAAGAACCTGGGACCTGAAGGATTTTCCTGAAGGATTTTTCTGGTGGACAGCAGGTAGTTTAACTGTTTGGCACAAACAAGGGACTCATGAACAACTATCACTAAAAACAAAACAAAACAAACAAACAAAAAAACCCCAGCTGTGGATCATTCAGGTAACAACACAGTATTAAGAATCAAAAACTTTTGACTTTTGAACTTTTGAACAGGGTCATTTTTATTAATTCAATTATTATTTTCTCTTGTGAACTATATGTAAACATCCTTTGTCAAATGTCTTATTCAGGTCAGTATTAAATAAAAAATAACATGCATTTTGTATGATCCCTCTTATTTTGGTAAAATAATTAACATTTTGCAGATTCTGCAAGGTGTATGTAAACTTTTGACCTAAAAACTTTTGAGTCATTATTTTTGCTTGTATTCTCATAGCTTCATAAAATTATGGTTGAACCACTGGTGTTATATGGACTATTTTAATGATGTCCTTGCTACCTTTCTGGGCCTTGAACGTGGTAGTTCTATGCAAGTTCAGAAAGCTCACGGTTTTTATCAAAAATCTCTTGATTTGTGTTCCAAAGATGAACGAAGGTCTTACAGGTTTGGAATGACATGAGGGTGAGTGATTAATGACAGAATTTTCATTTTTGGGTGAACTATCCCCTTAATAAAAAATAAGTCAGCAGAATTCTAAATATTTCTTTATTTTTACCTCATAGTACTTATTTTTCTTTACATTTTAATAACACCACAACTTTTTTTTTTTTTTTTTTTTTTTTTTACAGATTTAAATAAAAATGTTAAACTTTTTTTTTTTATTTTTTATTTAATTTATAGATTCAGGGGGGTCAAATATTTAAGAGTTCTCAGTTAAATACAGCACTTTTAGGGCTGGACTTTAAAGACACTGAAACACAAAAAGGGATTTCTTTCCTCAGCACATATGCCATAAAGTGCTTACCTTTATCTTTGTAGACTATGTAAACAACTCTGCACCAGATGTGGTTTACCTATAATCCATCAAGCTTTATGGTTGAGGTAATGGCCCCTTGGTTACTGTTGTTCAACTAACCACACTTCTTGTTTTATAGATATGGAGTACAAACACTATGTGGATGATTCACTCATGAGATTCTTTGATCATTGTGAGAAATTTGTTGAAAGTGTTGAGAAAAACAAAACAGCTTTGAAGGAGGTAGAGCGCTTTAAATCTTCAGCAGTTATGGATGCAGTACGGAGGAAAATATCCGGTCGCCTTCAGATTCCGTACAATCAAATCACCCCAGGTAATTCTGCTTTTTATGATAGTGTACATTTTGTCTGACTGTAGTTGCTAAATGTAAAAGTGTCGATTAAAACAATCCTGATTTTGAATTCAAATTTGTTGTTAGATATGGCAGAGGCAGCTTTCTTTTTGTGTTCCTATGAGTTTGCCATCAAGTCAGAGAACTCCCCCTGGTGTGAGCTACTGGATGAGTCAGATGCTCAGGTACATATGTTGGGTTGGAAATTAAAATTTTCCAATTTTAGTGAATCGAATGAGTGGTATTAATGTTCAAATAGTAATTAGATATGTCTGCTTCATTACATAGAACTGTTTTAATGCAGCATTTGTTACATCTTTGCTATTGCAGTGATGACAGCTGCACAACCATTGCAGTTTAGGGAATACTATGAATTTATGATTAGACTTGCGCTCATTAAAGAGTTTTATTGAGTTTCTCAACTGCAATAAACTTGGCAACTTGTCTAGTAACATGTTTTTGTCCTCTTGTTAGGTCCTGGAGTATAAAAGTGACCTTAAACAATACTGGAAGCGGGCATATGGATATGACATCAACCGTAAATCCAGCTGCCCTCTCTTTCGTGATATTTTCAAGCGTCTTGATAAGGCTGCTAATGACTACAGGTTAGGAGATTGAGATGTAGACTGGTTCCTATCCCATTTATGGTGTATTTGTCCACTTCAAACAGTCCATAGAGCATGATGTTTGTGTTCATTTGTGTTTTTACTATCTCCTCTAATCTCACAGATTTGGAGAGGTAAAAAAGACTGCCACCATCCAGGTTGGACATGGTGAAACCCTACTGCCTCTTCTCTCTCTGATGTCCTTCTTTAAAGATAAAAAAACTCTAACTGCAGAGAATTTTTCATTGCAACACAACCGCAAATTCCGCTCTGGTCAGATTGTACCTTATGCTGCGAATTTAGTCTTTGTTCTGTATGAATGCAGTGATGGAGTCAGAATACAGTTGTTTCTCAATGAGAAGCCAATGATTTTTCCCAGCATGAACCATTCGGCCCCACTATATGAAACGGTCAGAAAGCATTACTCAAAGCTCCTTAATGGCTGTGAGTTTAATAATGCATGTAATGTGCCTCAAGCAAACCTCAGGAACACTGAACTTTGAGTTATTAAATAGTGGATTACAGGGTTCAGTTACTGTGCACTTGCAATGATTGCATCTTCACATTGTACTTTTGGTTCTTTTTTCCATGGTGTGGTTGGAAGTGAGATATACTGTTTTATTTATTTTATAGGTTACTATATTGCCAAAGGGTGAGATTTGTTCTTGATTTCTTCTTTATTTTTGTTTTATTTGCCAAAGCTTATATTATGGTTATAATTATGGTATAATTATGGTTATACTGTGCCAAATAATTTGTAACTTTGTAATAATGCAATTTAACAGAGCCCTTGAAGCTTTTATATTTTATTTTTATAACTGTGCATTTTTCTAGTAAGTTCACTAGGTAGGTTTTTATAAAAGTCAACGCCCACAATGAATTTAATCAAATATTGATAATGGTTTGTTAAAAAGAAAAAAAGAATTCTGAAATCCTTTGATCTGGATCAAATCTTCGGTATGTGGTGTTATTTTATTTATTTATTTTGTTTTAAGATTGGGATACCGTTGATACAAGAAAGCCCAGCATAAGGGTGGATTGCAGGAACAAAATGTAATAAATTTTTTTTAAACATTTATATTTTAAGCTTGCTTTAACTGTTACACTGACAAAGCAGATAACGTAAAAGTAAGCTGTAAGCATTTCAATACGTTAAAGTATATATTGTCTCCATGAAGTTATTACCCAAAAAGCTGTCAATATCAAACAAAAATAATATATTTCATTTTAGCTGTCATTAATCAGTGTATATTAATTATGATGACACAATCATCAGAGATGAACCAAATATTTTATTGCATTTCTTTTATTTATTATGGGTCAAATGAAAGGCCTGATTGTTTAAAAGAAATTGAAAGTGGAAGCATATGTTTGTATTGTATGTTTATTAACTGTGCTGTTTTCTGTCTTTTTATATCAGAACATAAAGTGACCCAGCACTGACTATTATAACTGTAGTTAATTTTTGTAGTTAGTAGCCTACATTGTGATATGTATAGTTCCATTTAAAGGGTTGGTATTTTGGTAGAAAAATTTGTATCTGGATCTGAGTGATGTAATGTTAATCTGGACCCGATGTTGTTTTGGAGAAAAAAAAAAAGAAAAAAAAAGGAAGATTGATTACTTGACCTCAATAGGAAAGATTGGATTTCCAAACCTGGATCATTCTGAGCCTGTTTAAACATTTTTTAAAATGGGGCCTGGGATTCAAAACATGGATCTGAAAATAAATAAATAAATATCAAAAGATAAAATAAAGATTTAAAGGTTTAAGATTTTTAATGTTTTTAAAGAGGTCTCTTCTGTTTACCAAGCCTGCATTTATTTGATCCAAAGTACAGCAAAAGCAGTAATATTGTGAAATATTTTTACAATTTAAAATAACTGATTTCTATTTGAATATATTTTAAAATGTAATTTATTCCTATGATCAAAGATTAAAAAATGTTAAGCATCATTACTCCAGTTTTTAGTTTTGCAGAAATCCTTCAGAAATCATTCTAATATGCTGATTTGCTATTCAAGAAATGTAGAAAGACCAGAGAAAGATCCAAAGAAAAGTATTTATCTGAAATAAAAAGCTTTTGTAACATTGTACAGTCTACCATTCAAAAGCTTGGAGTCAGTATAATTTTTTAAATACTTTTATTTAGCAAAGATGCTTTAAATTGATCAAAAGTAATGATAAAATTCCCTTCTGAACTTTCTATTCATCAAAGAAACCTGAAAGAAATTCAACTCCGCTGTTTTCAATATAATTTTTTTTTCTTTTTTCGAGCAGCAAATCAGAATATTAGAATGATTTCTGAAGGGTCATGTGACTGGAGTAATGATGCTAAAAATTCAGCATGTTGTTTTTCCATTAAGGCTGTCAAACGATTAATTGCGATTAATCGCATACCAAATAAAAGTTTGAGTTTGCCTAATATATGTGAGTGTACTGTGTGTAATTATTATGTCTAAGCCTGTTTCCTCATGGGGACCTCACAGATGTCCCCACAAGGTCAAAATTGACTGGTATTACTATCCTTGTGGGGACATTTTGTCCCCATAACATGATTAATACCAGGCAGACAGGAAGACGCACACACACAATTGAGGGTGGAGAGAGCACTGGATGTTCATTCCCCCCACCTACAATCCCTGCCAGACCCAAGACTCAAACCCACAACTTTCAGATTACAAGTCTGACACTCTACCCATTAGGCCATGACTTCCCCAATTAGGCCATGACTTCCCCAATTAGGCCATGACTTAAAGCAAAAGAGGAACAAACCAAATACTGAGACATTCTAAAATTTATGTAGATATAGCAACTTTTCACTATAATTGTTATGATGATAAATGACATAGTAACTACAGATATGCAAAATAGAAGCATTTGCACTAGTGAACTAATAGCCAAGCCATTTCCAGGGGCTTGATAATGTTTTTAAAGTTAATTATGTTATTTTTTTGTCTTTTCAATGGGTCTATGGGTTGGCTGGGATTCTGGGTGGGGGTCTCTGGGGAGGTCAACTCCCAGTGTTAGGGAATAAAAAATAACACAAGCAATAGCAGGCAGCTATGGTAATTCAATATTGTATTTTTTCTATTATGTAACAGTACTTCCGTTTTTGTATCACGGTGTGTACTTTAAGAGATAAGTAGAAAGTCATAACTGAGAATCAGTGGAGTCAGTGTGGAGTCGTGATTGTGACGTGAGCAGCACACGCTGATCTGATGGTGGGAGTATTTCAGGAAGAGCGCTGAGTGCTACGTGTCCAATTTATCCAGACTTCCACTAACTTTACTTTACTTTACTCAGTGCTAGTCTCCGAAGGGTCACGTCTTTAGAAAGCCCCGGCCGGCGTGTTCGCTTGTGGCATCATGTCTGGGATGAAAAAGCAAAGAACGGTAAGTTTACAGATGTCCGGCTTTTTTCTGGCTTTTGTTTCTTTCTCGCTGAACTTTTAAAAGCTGAATCGGTAGGAACTACGAAATGTCAACAGACTGTAAAACATAGAAAAAGTCTCTTGTACTAGTAGTAATGGCTCAAACTGTTTTTAGCGCATGAATCTACCATAAAAACGTTTATTTGAAAAGGCTTTACATTCACAAAGCAAGAGTTGCTCGAGTTACTCATCCGTACAACTTACGGAACTAATAGATAAATATGGAGTGACAGCCCCTTAAAATAACACAAGTGTTTGTTTTCGGCAGAACGGCTATTGAAAATGTAAATCCGTGGTGATGTGGCAGGATGTTATGATTCAGGTTTATCCTTTTCATCACCTTGCATATATTTGGCATAGGGCTTAATTGTGTTTAGAAGTTTTGTTTAGTATGAATTAAACCTTTCATATACAAGAATAACTATCTTTGTTTTACATGCCAGAACCATAATACGCATGCCAGTTTTCTTTCTTTCTTTCTTTTTTTTTTTTTAATTCCATGCAAGTTTTGTGATCTGAAATATAACCATATAAAACCATACAAAACCATACAAATTCCATGTAAGATTAATATTATTTGTAACTCAATTCCTTATAAAGCAAGATTTTGCATAGTCAAAAGAGACACTGTGTACCAGTGGGAATTAACAAACTCCAGGGTTGCATGCATCAAGCTGGTATTTCTTGTGTATCCAAGGAGGCTGGGTGCAGAGTGAGAGAGAGATGGCTCTGCTCCAGCTGGCCACCTCACCATGGGCCAGCATGAATGGCCTTGTTTGTTTCTTCAGTTCTCTTTCTGAAGCCGCTCCCGCCTAAATCCTGATGACAGAGTCAGATACACAGGAATATAATCCACAAGAACGCAATTGTGTGAATTAAGCTGTTCCAAAAAAAAAAAAAAGATGTGTATTTGTGTTCTTTTTTTAAGATAGCATTCTTACTTTTTAATCAAATGTAGTTGTGGGATGCTGATATTATTTTTTTAATGAAGTTAAAATTAAAGGGACAGTGCACCCAAAAATGTTCATTCTGTCATGATTAACTTACCTTCATGTTGTTCCAAACATATATTACTTTCTTACTTCTGTAGAACATAAAAAAGTATTTTGAAGAATGCTGGTAACCAAACAAGTTTTGGTTGACTTTGATTGTATAGATAAAAAGTTATCTTTTTTTTTTTTAGAAACACATTCTCAATATCAGTAAACATGGAATTTAAGCTTTAGGCTCTGACTGCACAACTATCATATCTTATCATGCATATATACGTTTTATTTTGTATGTAGGATCTGCAGCGAGCAACCAATGTTGTGTACCAGGCTCACCATGTGAGTAGAACCAAGCGTGGCCAGGTGGTTGGGACCAGAGGTGGATTTCGTGGATGTACTGTCTGGCTTACAGGTGGGAATTTAGAAGCAAAAATTTGAAAATTAGAGCAAACAAATAATTAAAGGAGAAGTTCATTTTGAGAACCAAAATTTATGGATAATCTACTCACCTCCTTGTCATCCAAGATGTTCATGTCTTTCTTTCTTCAGTTGTAAAGAAATTATGTTTTTTGAGGGAAACATTTCAGGAAAATAACTGATTGTTTCGCTAAATAAGACCCTTCTTCCTTGGCTGGAATCATTTAGAGCCCTTTGAAGCAGCATTTAAACTGCATTTTGGAAGTTCAAACTCGGGGGCACCATAGAGGTCCACTATATGGAGAAAAATCCTGAAAATCCTAAAAATCCTTCTCCTTTAAGTATAGTTCACTCTAAATGAAAATTCTGTCATTAATTATTCACTCTCATGTTCAGACTTGAGTGACTTCCTTTCTTCTGTGGAACAAAGGAGATTATGTCAGGCAAAATGACAGTCTGAGTCACCATTCACATATGACATTTTTTCATAGAGTGAATTTAGAGTAGTTTAGTTTAGTTTTTTCTTTCTACAGGGCTGTCTGGTGCTGGCAAGACTACAATTGGATTTGCTCTGGAGGAATATCTAGTTTCTCATGCCATTCCTTGCTACTCGCTCGATGGTGACAATATTCGACATGGGCTAAATAAGAACTTGGGCTTCACGGCCACAGACAGAGAAGAGAACATCCGACGTATTGCTGAGGTTGCCAGACTGTTTGCCGATGCTGGACTGGTTTGCATCACTAGTTTCATTTCTCCATTTACAAAGGTGGGGCGATATTTAATTACATCAGAGGTTCTTATATTACATGATATTTTCCAACAATTTCTAAATCAGGATGGTTTAAGAGGATGAATTTAAATGTGCTCACAACAGGATCGAAATGACGCCAGGAAGATCCATGAGACTGCAGGTCTTCCGTTCTTTGAGGTGTTTGTAAATGCCCCTCTGGAGGTGTGCGAAAGCAGAGATGTCAAAGGACTTTATAAAAAGGCCCGTGCTGGAGAGATTAAAGGTATTTTTTGGGAAAATAATCTATAATATCCTGTCATGTTTAAGAGAAGAAAATAGTTAAACATCAGAAACATTACAAAGTTGACTTATTTTAGACTTAAAGGGATAGTTCACCCAAAAATGAACATTTTTTTCATTAATTACTCACCTTCATGTCATTCCAAACCCGCAAGACATTCGTTCATCTTTGGAACACAAATGAAGATATTTTTGATGAGATCCGAGAGTTTTCTGACCTTGCATAGACAGTAACAGAACTACTACTTCTAGGTTCAACCTTAATTTTATGAAGCTACGAGAATACTTCTGTATGCAAAGAAGACAAAAATAATGACTGAATAAAGTGGGATTTCATCAAAAATATCTTAATTTGTGTTCCAAAGATAAACAAAGGTCTTACGGGTTTGGAACGAAATGAGGATGAGTAATTAATGACAGAATTTTCGTTTTTTAGTGAAGTATCACTTTAAGAAAGCAGAGCAGCCATTTGCCAATAATGTTATTTACAAGACTGTATCTTGAACTATTTTTTTTCCACGTAGGTTTTACGGGAATAGACTCTGACTATGAGAAACCTGAAGCCCCTGAGCTTGTGTTGAAGACTGGAGAGCTCACTGTCAATGACTGCATTCAGCAGCTAGTGGATCTCTTGAAAGAACAGGTGGGTTATTCTTTCATTTGTGGTTATCAAATGGATCCTTGTGTTTTGCCAGTTGTCTCTTTCTTTCTGCCAGCACACAAACTGTCAGTTTTCAGTTGAGAGATGTTAAAACATCACTGACCAGATGATTTGTTATCACAGGATATTGTGCCTACTGGTGTGACAGAAGAAGTGAATGAGCTCTTTGTTCCTGAAAACAAGCTGGACCTGGTGCTGAGTGATGCCAATATACTCCCCACTTTAACCATCACAGAGGTAATGCAACCCTTCATGAACACACACATGCCCTTCTGTGGAAATCAACCACCCTGCATGTTAGACCACAGGCATTTCATCAGAGTTCAGTTAACTGAAAGCTTTTCACTGTAACCTGGTGTTTGGAAATGGAAATCTACTGCATAATTTAATTTTGCAACAGCCAAGAAACCGCCAAAAAAATTACTTTAGAAAAAAATGAACTGTTAAAAGTCATAGTTGTTGTTTTATGGCAAACTATCATTCTTGTCATGAAGTATTGTTTTGTTTGTGTGTTTCTTTCTGGTCCTGTAGTTGGATTTGCAGTGGGTACAGGTTCTATCCGAGGGCTGGGCGACTCCACTGAGAGGATTCATGAGGGAGAGGGAATTCCTGCAAGTCTTGCACTTTGGAACTTTGCTTGATGGTAAAAACATTTCTAAATGTATAGTTTTTAATGTGTCTCCATGTAATTCCACAATTACGATGAAATAATAATACTAGGGCTGTCAGTTTAATGCGTTAATTAATTACTTATAAAAAAAAAAGAACGCTATTAAAATATTTTAATGCAGTTAACACGCTTGCCCCTCCCCTAGACCTGTACGTCATCTTATTTTTCATATAGTTGACTGTTGACAAATATGATGCAGGGCAACAACTGCATAAATGCAGTTATGTACTAAAATTCAAGATATTGGTGCAAAAAATGCCCCTGTATGTGTTTTGTCTTATTTATATATATCGTGTCAATATGACACGAGTGCTTATTTTGTCCAAATCTATCACAAGCTTAAATGTGATTTTATATAAAACAGTTCAGTAAATAAGAAGTTGATATTGTGTTATTTTAAACACAATATTATGTTTTTGCTCAATTTTGCAGAGAACGTATTACCTTTGAAGCCATAGCAAAATTGCTGCACGTCTCAGAGCAGCACAGCGGTTTTTAGTTTCTGAATGAATCCGCGTGTTGAATGAATCATGTGAATCAATGATTCAAAAGCCCATTCATAAATTTTCTTAATTCCTGAGCAAATCAGCCATTTGAATGAATCGAATGAATTAATGAATGACTCAAAGACATTTACCGGCAGATTTAGTTTCTTATTTAGAGTATCATTTCATTAAAAAATAATAATTATAATAATAATATTAAGAATAATAAAAACATTAAAAGGACAGTCCATCCAAAAAATGTAATTATATAATCGTTTGCTCACCCTCATGTCGCTTCAAAACTTTCTTTTGTGGAACCTAGGTATTTTGGTATTTTGAAGACTGTTGGTAACAAAGCTGTTTTGGTTACCAATGACTTTCATTGTATGATATTAAAAATACTGAGATATTTCTCAAATGATCTTTTATGTTCTATAGTTTGCGTTTATGTTTATGTGTGTATAAATTTTATGTTGAATTAAATCAAATATTTTTTTCTAAAGCTACAATGTGTAATACCTACATGTAATGATACATTCTCAATTGACTCAAAAATAGCTTTAAATAAACTTTTGTGGACATTTTCACAGTCAAATTTATCTTGCGATTAATTAGATTAATTAATCAAAACGTCATGTAATTATTTGATTAAAAATTTTAATCGACTGACAGCCCTAATTAATACTGATCATGGCTTCTATAAAAATATTAAGCAGCACAACTGTTTTCAGCATTGATAATAATAAGAAATGTTTCTTAAGCACCAATTTAACATATTAAAATGATTTCTGAAGGATAATGTGACACTGAGGACTGGAGTAATGGCTGCTAAACATTCAGCTTTACCATTACGGGAATAAATTATATTTTAAAATGTATTAAAATAGTAAATAGTTATTTTAAATGGTAATAATATTTCACAATATTACTGTTTTATTGTATTTTTGATCAAATAAATGCAGACTTCATGAGCAAAAAAATAAAAAATAGTACTAAAACATTAAAAAGTCTTACCAGTCCTAAACTTTTGAAGGTAGTGTATATAATATTGAATATTAATTTAATAATAACATAGTAATAATCATTTATATTATAATCACTAATAAGTGTAATTTACATTTACATGTATTTAATTATGATAATAAGAAACAGTAATAATAATAATATTTTATGTTTAGGTGGGGTCATCAACATGTCTGTTCCCATTGTGCTGCCTTTATCCAATGATGACAAGGAGAGGCTGGACAGTTGCGCTGCTTTTGCCCTGGAGTTCAAAGGTCAAAAGGTGGCAATCATGCGCAACCCTGAGTTTTATGAGCATCGTAAAGAAGAGAGATGCGCCAGGCAGTGGGGGACCACATGCCCCCAACATCCGTACATCAAGGTGAGAAGGCTCATCTCGGTGTCATTGCTTTTATTGCGGTTGTATGTTATACTTGCCAATACAGTCAGCCAATGAAATGCCACCTTTTATGATTCATATAGATGGTAATGGAGAGTGGTGATTGGCTGGCCGGTGGAGACCTGGAGGTGTTTGAGAGAATTAGATGGAATGATGGTCTTGACCAGTACCGTCTCACTCCACGGGAGCTAAGACAGAAATTTAAAGAAATGAGAGCAGGTAAAAGTGAAACATAGTAGTTTCACATGGGGGAAAAAATGACAATTGCTACATAAAAATACTCTTATAATGGAACACACTATAATGACACTACAGGAAATTTAATAATACCCCTAAACCTAAACTTTTTTTATTGCATTTGGATATTTTGAGACCAAGTTAATCATATTAAACGCTCTGCAATTGTATCTTTTCCCTGCAGATGCTATTTTTGCATTCCAGTTGCGTAATCCTGTGCACAACGGCCATGCGCTCCTGATGCAGGACACTAAGCGTCGTCTGCTGGAGCGAGGTTACAAAAAGCCTGTGCTGCTGCTGCACCCTCTGGGTGGCTGGACCAAAGAGGATGATGTACCGCTCGACTGGCGCATGAAACAGCATGCCGCTGTGCTGGACGAAGGAGTTCTAGATCCAGAAAACACCATTGTGGCCATTTTCCCCTCACCCATGATGTATGCTGGGCCTACAGAGGTCAGGCTCTTGCTGAACATATTACTTTGAAACAAACAAGAGACAGTTTAATTTCTGCAGCTATTTTAGACCTTTCAGTACAAATAATTGAGTCAACCCAGTTCTGAATTGGACAAAAAAAAATATGTTCTTATAGGTACAGTGGCATTGTCGGGCCAGGATGATCGCAGGGGCCAACTTTTACATTGTAGGACGAGATCCAGCAGGTATGCCTCATCCGGAGACAAAGAAGGACCTCTACGAGCCCACACACGGTGGAAAAGTGCTGACCATGGCACCAGGCCTCACCTCTCTAGAGATTATTCCCTTTAGAGTTGCTGCTTACAACAAAGTTAAGAGGGCCATGGACTTCTATGATAAGGAAAGGTGTGTAAATATTTTATTTCAGCTCTCAAGACTGCACTGAAGTGTTTATCACTGTTAAAACACCATGAAAATTTGTAATAATGAATGTTTACACATTGAACCCTCAAATTAATGTTACCTACCTGGATATCTTTCCAAACCTGCAAGACCTTTGTTCTTCTTCAGAACACGAATTAAGATCATTTTGATTTCAATATGAGAGCTTTCTGACCCTGGATAGACAGCAATGTAACTGCCATGTTCAAGGTCTAGAAAGGAAGTAAGGATATTTTTAAAATAGGGCATGTGACATCAGTGGTTCAACCTTTATTTTATGAAGCAATGAGAATACTTTTTATGTGTGAAGGAGACAAAAATAACTATTCAACAATTTCTTCTCTTCTGTGTCAGTCTTTGACACGCATTCATGAGAGTACCATACGGAGCCCCTAAAGGGACATGGTGGTGGAAAAAAATCGGGGTAACTGGAGAATATTCAGGGTGGGAGGTATTCAGGTTCTCTCGCAAAACTTTTGCATTCCCTTGAGAAACTTTGTGTTCTTTTGCAAAGATCTTTGCGTTCTCTCGCAAAACCAGTTGAGTTCAGACAAACACTTCCTGTTTACTTTACAGCTTGCAGTGGTTCATACAGCTCTGTACATTCACAATGTAGCGTTTCATGGTTTTATTTTGAACTTGGACTCAAGCACAAAGGCATTCAGTCAGTGCTTAGTTCAAGGCATGGTTTTGGGACATTCTAAAATGTTTAATCTAAAACACTGGAGGACCAGTACGCACCTTGTTAATAAAGCATGCACACAAGCAGAATAGCCCAGAATATAAACGTAATGTGTTAAAATGCACGTTAAGCATATTCCTCGTAGAAAAAAAATGCTTAATTAATGGACTAAGTTGTATAAAAAGGCTAAATTCGCTATACAGTTTAATAATAAATTACACATACAGGAAAGCAAATAAGTGTAGAATATGAACAGAAAGTGCTAAATTGCATGTTAAGCGTTTTCCTCCCATAAAGAAAACATGGCTTAATGAAGACAGTGATTAAAAAAAAAAAAGACCAAATATGCTATAGAAATTATTAAAAATATATTCTGTGTACATGCAAGCAGATGAGACCAGAAGATGAGCTAAATTGCATAAGCAATTTCATCTCCATAGAAAACCATGTTAAACGTGGCGTAATATAACAAGATGGTGAAATAAAAAAAACAAATTTTATATTTTATTAAAAATGTATACTATGAACAGGAAATCAACACAGTGATCCATTAAGCCACGTTAAGAGTTTATAATGGTTTTCTACAGGGGAGAAAACACGTGAAACTTGCACGCCCCGTTCATATTCTAGGCTTGACTGCTTTCTTGTGCGTATTAAATTTTACTGATAAACTTTGTACCAGATTTGGTCTTTTTATATTACCGTCTTTGTCCATTAGCCTGCCTTAAGCGTTTTCTATAACGGTCAGGGTTGCCAGGTTTTCATAACAAAACCCGCCCAATTGCTACTCAAAACTAGCCCAAAACTAGCCCAGTCACATTTCGAGGGGGGTCCCCTGTTAAAAATTGCATTCCGGGGGATAAAATTCACGTTTTTTTTGTCGGGGTTCCCCAGGTAAATTCGTATTTCAGGGGCTAAATATGGCGTTATAGGATCACTTCAACCTGTGGCAACAGTGTAAAATTCCTGTGGACTTGGCAACACTTACAACGATTTTCTATTGGGGAGAAAAAGCTTGAGGTGCATTAGCGTGTTGCGTTCATGACTATCTGCTTTATTAATAGTAATGTTATTAAGGTTTTTAATATTAAAATTTTTATTAGTATTAATAGTATTTATTAATACCGAAGTTGGGCTTCCAATGTCAATGTTTTAGTACATTAAGCCACATTAAGCGTTTTAGAATGTCCCAAAACTGTGTCTTTAACTAAGCACTGATTGTATTTCTTTATACTCGAGTCCAAGTTCAAAATAAAACTGAACTGTTCAATTGTGAATGTACAGAGCTTTATGAACCACTAACTTACAAGCTGTAAAGCAAACAAGAGGTGTTTGTTCGAACTCAACTGGTTTTGCGAGAGACCGCAAAACATTTTAAAACATTTTTTCTTCCCACTCTGAATTTTTTTCCACCACCATGTAGTACCACGACGCAGTAGCTTCATAAAATTAAGTGGTTGAACCACTGATGTCACAAGGACTTCCTTATTACCTTTCTGGGCCTTGAATGTATCAGCTGTGTTGTAGGGTCAGAAAGCTCTCGGATTGCATCAAAAATGTTTAATTTTTGGGTGAACTATCCCTTTAAATTAAAATTTGTTTAATGGCATATCTTACAAACTATAAACATATTGAAAGCCATATTTTTTTTTAAATTTAAATGGTATAAATTGCAAATTATAAATCTATAATATTATTTTATATTGTTTATGATTTTTTGAGCATTTAATCTTATAACATTTAATTTAAAATAAACCTAGAACAATTGTCACAAAACCCTATTATATTGAATGTCACATTTAGCTTTAATTAAAGTGTTTATTTAGTGTGAAATAACACCTAATAAAATTCCTCTCTGTCTGCTTTGATTTATTTATTTTGAAGCTTATTTACGCATTATTTTTTTAATGCAGAATAAGTAGTAAAATCACCGCACCATCAATGTTTATTCACATTTGTATGTACAATATTTTACTCATTTTGACAAGAATTGTTCACAGCTCACAGCTGCTCCACCAGGTACTGATGAAACTGAAGCTTAACTGCATTTCTGTTTTCAGACATGGTGAATTTGAGTTCATCTCTGGGACCAAAATGAGGAGCCTTGCCCGCAGCGGAGAGAACCCCCCTGATGGTTTCATGGCGCACAAAGCCTGGAAAGTCCTAGTTGAGTACTACAGTTCTCTACAGAAGGACCAGTGAACACAAGGCACTGGACTGTATGTAGACATACAGTAAAGCTCAATATAATCTATTTCATTAGAATTGCTAGAAATAGATTCATAGAAAGATGCATTATATACTACAGCCCTACAATGTAGTAACATTTTTTTTTAAATAATACATCTTTACTAGACTCATATCTACCACACATTCTTAGATAAATGCTATCTATATTTATGCCCTGCAAATTACTTTACAATACAATATATTTTGTTCCCTGAGATCACCCTGTATTACAAGCACAGACGGATCAAACTACACAGCTACTGCTGTTTCTGGCGTGTTATAGACTTTATAGTCTGATTAAGCAGATAAAAGTATGCCTGACAGTAAC
This sequence comes from Cirrhinus mrigala, assembly GCA_036247105.1. Taxonomy (NCBI): domain Eukaryota; kingdom Metazoa; phylum Chordata; class Actinopteri; order Cypriniformes; family Cyprinidae; genus Cirrhinus; species Cirrhinus mrigala. The sequence continues at coordinate 20,318,076 of CM070018.1, forward strand.
AGGACCAATATTTGTCCTATTTGTCAACAAGTGCTTTATTTGGATGTTTGTCTTGGCAGTATTTCCACCAGTGGATAATATCTTGTATTCATTGTAGACACAGATTCTATAGCATTCTTTATAAGAATTAAAAAATGATCAGTACTGGCAGCCGAGTATTTGACCTTAACACAATATTGTCTTGCAGTGTATTTTATTGTGCCTTTATGTAATGCGGCATTACTGTTACATTCCCAGATGAACGAGTTACTGTAAAGAGCGATGCATGAATGTGAAAGAATTGTGCTGAATGCATAAACATGAAACTCTTGAGAAATCCAACGTGAAGGAACAAGAGCATATTTATTTTCTTGCCATTTTCTTAACGGACCAACCTAAGCATATTTATTATCTTACAGGAAATGCATTTACTTCGTCCTACTTTTTGTACAAACTTGTGAGATTTACACTTTGTTATTTCTTACAATATTTGATATAATGTGCATCGGGCAGTCGTTCCAATAAACTTCATTAAGACAAACCCATTGTCATTCAATTTTTCTTCAGTGTAAACAAAACGTCAAAATATATTCTCACTTCTAAACACACTTAGACTGAAGAGAGCAGTGGACTATTGCAAATTGAAAACCTAATAACGGAAAAATACTTGTATACAATTGTATTGCTGTAAATCTAAAATGGTTGTTCAATATACAGATAGGTTTCTACAGATGAATTCTTTCCATTTTGAAGTCTCCTTTGCCCACTCAAACCCCCAAAATAACACCTGACAGATGAGTAACAGCAGCGGCTTGGCACTGGCCCCAAATATTCTGTGCAAGCATATTTAATGTTTTGCAAATAAATATCTATACAACAGGCCATCACATAACCTCTACTTTGGGCTAAATTCAACGCTTAAACATTTTATTTAATATAAATGGCTTAAAAATCTGTAAATGCATCTCAATCAAATCATTCACTCACTGGGGGAAAACATACAGGTGAAAATTGTGTTAATGAACACACTTTGTTGTTTTTGTTCACAAATCAGCTGGATTGTTACATGTTGGTAATGTCAAAAATAATTATTGCAAGGGAAATTAGGTGCCTTATACATAACTGGAAATACCACACTGTTGCCCATCTTCACAAAGCTCTCAGGGTTTTACAGAACAAACAAAACCACAAACCAAGCCAAACCTACGAAGACAAACACAATGGGCCTTATTCTTCAAACGCAAGCAGAATGAATTTAATGTAAACTGTTCATACTTTCATAAACTGTTCCATTGAAGTAACAGTTTACTTAAGAATGTTTTTACATACTATTTAGTCAGAAATTCATTCTTGTTTTTTTCCTAATAAGGCTCATTGATTGGCCAAAAACAAAGTATGGAAATTACAGTGCAAACAAAAAGAGAGAGCGCAAAAAAAACCTGTATTCCACCATTTACAAATCCTGAGTTCCCCCTCTTGCAAAACATGACGATATGCCAGAAATAAGAAAAAACAGACCACATCAAGGTTCTTGTTCTTTTAAAACAGCAGCATCACATTCAGTCCAGTGGTACATGCATAAAAGCCTCTTGCACTCCTGCAGATTTGGACTTCCTCATCTTCTCGATCGCCCTCTGCAAGTCTTCCTGCCTGATTGGGCGGATGAAGTCTTCATCTGGACTGTCATGGGATGGTGGAGAATTAACAAGGGAGCAGTGGAGATCAATTTCACAATGATTCAAACATACTGTTTATATTAGACATTATGTACCCTACCAGTCAAAAGTTTTTGAACAGTAAGATCTTTAATGTTTTTTAAAGAAGCCTCTTCTCCTCACCAAGCCTGCATTTATTTGATCCAAAGTACAGCAAAGAGTTACATTTTTAAATATCTTACTATTTAAAATAACTGTCTTCTAGTTGAATATATTTTAAAATGTAATTTATTCCTGTGATTTCAAAGCTATATTTTTAACATCATTACTCCTGTCACATGAACCTTCAGAAATTATTCTAATATTCTGATTTGCTGCTCAAAATTTATTTCATTGATTTCATTTATTATTATTGTGTTGAAAGCAGTGGAGTAGATTTTTGGAGTAGAGTAGAACAGCATTTATCTGATATAGAAATCTTTTGTAACATTAAATGTCTTTATCATCACTTTTGATCCATTTAAAGCATCCTTGCGAAATAAAAGTATTAATTTCTATCATCCCCCCCCCCCAAAAAAAATTATACTGACTCCTAGCTTTTGAATTGTATAGTGTATAATGTTACAAAAGCTTTTTATTTCAGATACATGCTGATCTTTGGATTTTTCACAACTGTTTTAAATATTGATAATAATAATAATAACAGAAAAGGTTTCTTGAAAAGCAAATCAGCATATTAAAATGATTTCTGAAGGATCATGTCACACTGAAGACTGGAGTAATGATGCTGCAAATTTAGCTTTGATCACAGGAATAAATTACATTTTAAAACATATTCAAATAGAAAGCAGCTATTTTAAATTGTAAAAATACTTCACAATATTAGTGCTTTTGCTGTATTTTGGATCAAATAAATGCATGCTTGGTGATCAGAAGAGAGTTCTTTAAAACATTAAAAATCTTACTGTTTTTTTTTTTTTTTTACTTTTTACTGGTAGTGTAAATTTGACAGAGCCTCAAACTTCAGATAAAGATAAAAATGACTGATACTTTCTGTGCTGTTTCAGAGTCTTAAGCCCTTTGTTAAGAGTTTACCTTTCTTGGTGCACAAAATCACGCACACAAAGCAGAGCAGCATCTCGGCACATCTCTCTGAGGTCACTTCCTGAGAACCCATCAGTCTGTTTTGCAATATCACCGAAGTCGACAGCAGTCTCCACCTTCAGAAAAGGAAAATGATCCTTTCAGAACTTGCAACTTTAAATAACCACCATACAATTAATTTAATAAAATACTTACATTCTCATTCTCCAGGATCAGTTTCAATATGTCTTTCCTCTGCTTGACATTCTAAATACACACATGACAAATGATCATTTACAAAAAGCACCACAGAGTTTAATGATTCCTATTTTGAGCTCATTTCAGTGGACTTACGGGCTGATTGATGTGGAATCTTGTGGGCATTCTTCGGAGTATAGCAGAATCAAGATCTTGTGGCCGATTGGTGGCTCCCATTATTATGACCTTTGTGTAGAAATCAAACACAACACATCAAAAAGTAAGATTAATTTGCATTTTGGATCACTCATCAAACTATTAATCATTTAAAAAGTAAAAAGATTCTGAATTGTACCTGGCAGTTGTAGTCAGTATCCAGTCCATCCCATAAGCTCATGAACTGAGCCTTCATCATGGCAGTGGCCTCATGATCTGAACTTGAGCGACTCCTCAAAAAGGAATCTAAGACATGAAGATGAATAGAAGTTACTTCAAAAGAAGGCTTTTCACACTGTGCTTTTTTATTGTTGTTTTAAAATCTGCTTTTAACCCCAGATTGGAGTTTTCTTTCTTTCTTTCATGGTCCAAAAAGATGATTCGGAAAAACTTGATAGTATTGTCGGCAATGTATAATATGAGGACGTGCAATGCTATTATGTAAACACATTATGCGCTATGTTCATCTGATCAATAGCAGTGACACCACAAATATGCAAATAAAAACTTTAAAGGAGAAGTCCACTTCCAAAACAAAGATTCACATATCCAAGATGTTCATGTCTTTCTTTCTTCATTCACAAAGAAATTATGTTTTTTTAAGGAAAACAACGAAACGATCGGCTGTTTTCATTTTAAAAAAAACAAAAAAAAAACACGCAATTTAAATACTTTTTAACGTCTAACGCTCGTCTTGCCTTGCTCTCCCTGAACTCTGTGTATTCTGACTCAAGACAGTTAGGGTATGTCGCAAAACTCCAATCGTATTTTCTTCCTCAACTTCAAAAATAATTTCAAAATCATCCTACATCACTGCAGAAGCACCGACCCAGTCTTTGCAAAGTGAACATGCAAAGAAGATCAAACACCCTTAACAAAAAAGGTAAAACAGTGATATAGGACGATTTTGAAGTTAAGGGAGAACATGAACCCTAACTGTCATGAACCGGAAAAAAAACAGTCCAGGCAGAGTAAGACAAGACAAGCTTCTGAGATTAAAAAGTCTATAAATTGTATTATTTTTATGAAAAGAACCGATTGTTACGCTAGATAAGACCCTTCTTTCCCGGCTGGGATCGTTTACAACTGCATTTGGGATTGCTTGAAGCCGCATTTAAACTGTGCTTTGGAAGTTCAAAATCAGGGCACCATATCAGTCCATTATATGGAGAAAAATGCTGAAATGTTTTCCTCAAAAAACATAAATTTCTTTACGACTGAAAAAAGAAAGGCATGAACATCTTGGATGACAAGGGGGTGAGTACATTATATGTGAATCTCTGTATTGGAAGTGGACTTCTCCTTTAACTCAGGCTTTAGGAATGTACAGCGTGAAATATTATCTTATAAGTACCCAGGATTAGTTGTTAACACCGGGTAAATTATGAGTCGTATGAAACTAGAATGAGCCAGGGTTAACAATTTCAGTTTTGAAAAGCCTTAATGACAAATATACAGAATCATATTGCCATAATATGTGACTTTAAAAGAGCAAATTAAACCGATTTAGGTTCAGAAACTTGCAATGAAGCTGAACAGATCTACCTTTAAAAGCAAAGCGTCTATTTAATAACCACCGGTATATTTATATTAAGGGGTGTATGAGGGACACACAAAAATCGAAATATGCATTTACCAATCTCATCGATGAAGATAATGGAGGGTTGTAACTTGATGGCCAGCGAAAACACAGCTGCAGCTAGTTTCTGGGATTCTCCATACCATTTGTCAGTGAGAGTGGAAGGCTGCAGGTTAATGAAGCGGAATCCAGCCTCTTTTGCAGTAGCTTTGGCTATAAGGGTTTTCCCACAGCCTGGAGGCCCGTACAGCAACACACCTGAGAAGATGACAAGCAAACCACCTCAGAATAAAATGTGGAACTCTCAGTTTAGAACACTTTATGGAAACATTTCCATCCAAGTGCCTACCTTTGGGTGGCTGAAGAAGCCTGGATCCTTCAAACAGATGTCTCTTCTGGATCGGAAGTATGACAGTGTCTTTCAGTTCAGTTATGACTTCATCCAGACCTGCAATGTCATGCCATGTAATCTGTGGGCACACATAAATGATTTGTGTAACTTGCACAATATACAAGTAGACTGTGATAAAGACAATTAAGGACTGGTAAATAAAGTCAGACGGTGACATAATTCCTCACCTGCATAGTCAAAGGATCCACAAGATGAGCTGCAATGCTCATCTCATATTCAGAAAGCTTCACATTTTGCACTCCAATCTGCCGCATGAGTTTCTCCGCCTGTGAAAACTTAACATTAAACTCCAGCCTTTGGTGAAGCTATGCTTAGTTAAAAGTTCAATTTAGTGAGGCTTCCTAACTTGTTTAACAAACCTGTGGCAAATTATGGAATAAAATACAATATAATGAGCTTATAATGTTCAGTCTACATGGAAAGGGGTTAGGACTATAGAGAATATACATATAAAATAAAATAAAAAGAGGGTGCATTTAAGAATTTTCTACATTCACAATTTCTACATAAAATATTTTTCAGCTGGACAAGAAATGTTTGTATAAAACTATTTTTTTTCCTCATTTCTGAATCTTGTAAACTACTAAAATACTAAACTGAATACCTGTTTTTGTGCCTCAACTTTCTGTTTTCTTGTTGGATCAATAGCATCCACCATCCACTTTATTGTAAAATATGTGACGGCACCAAATATTGTGAGGCGAAAGAGTAAACCTATGACCTCGTTCCGGCCCAAAGGGCGAGTGATATTGTCTGTTGGGATCTCTTTTAATACCATCTTCTTACATTCACCTGCAAAATAAAAAAAAAATAAATAAATCATCAAATCAAATTATCAAAGAGGTTCTAAGGAGCCATTTACTTTACTTTTTACTTGAGTACTAAGTATGAGTTTGAATGTGTTAATAAAGCCCTGTAAAAAAGTTGCATATATAGAATTCTATGACGTAGTGTGTCCCATTAGGTAATCAAAAGTTATACACACTCAATACGCCCACTCGAACACTTGGTCCAAATACAGGAAATACGTCATTTGAGTAGACAAGTGGTCAAGTGCTAAGACAGCAAGTGTGGGTATTGGAACAGGCCCTATGCGAATGCTACATAATTTCTCCTCCGTTCTTAAAGTATTCAACAATCACCACGTGTTCACTTCATGACAAAATCTGCGCCCTATTACCTCTCCACTGTACAAAAAATTCAGTATGTTTTGAAATTTTACTAACATGTATTAGATTAAAAAAAAAAAACAATTATTACACAGTACCGACAATTCCGACAAGCAGTGTACGAAAATTTGTTCATTCGCTATTATTATGGTGATGAATCAGCGCGATTTTCTTTCATTTTCGTTTTCATTAATTTTCACTGAAGAGTTATTGGAGATTTCCTGTGACCTTCCTGTGAAAAAACACAGATCACATACCTGAACCGTCTTTATTACTGGGTCTTGGAAATGTTGTTTTAAAAAAGCAGCTTCCTTTTAATCCAACGATTCATTTACTTCCAGCGACCAGACTACTTCTTTTTTTTAACACATTTTATTTTTACTCTTTCTTCTTCTTCTGTTGCTGTTGCTGCTGCAGCCGCTTCGCCTTCTTCTCTGGTTTATTGGCGGTTGGCAAACAGGCTTAGGTGAATTACCGCCGCCAACTGGATAGGAGTACGAAGCGCGTTGTACAAGCTTGTTAATGGTAGAAAAACTACTGCAGGCCTTCCATACCATTAATAATACTAGAGCTTCTTCAATTGAGCAGTTTTATGCATTCGGTTGGAAAATGTTTTCTTTATGGTATAGGGACTTGAAGGAAAAGTCCACTTTCAGAACAAAAATTTACAGATGATGAACTCACCTCATTGTCATCCAAGATGTTCATGTCTTTCTTTCTTCAGCCGTAAAGAAATTAGGTTTTTTGAGGGAAACATTTCAGGATTTTTCTCCATATAATGGACTGCTATGGTGCCCCCCCGGTGAAAAAAAACAGCATAAGCTGGTAGGTATGTTTTGATGCTGTCCTTGACCAGCAACATGACCAGCAAAACCCAGCAAAGGACCAGCCTAAACCAGCAAAAGACCAGTTTAAACCAGCATCAAAACCTACCTAACCAGCATTCCAGCATCAAAACACACCTACCAGCATATGCTGGTTTTTTCACCAGGGCCGATTTTGAACTTCCAAAATGCAGTTTAAATGCAGCTTCGAACGATCCCAGCCAAGAAAGAAGGGTCTTATCTAGCAAAACGATGTTATTTTAATTTGAAAAAATACAATTTAATTACTTTTTAATCTTAAAGGCTCGTCTTGTCTCGCCCTGCCTGAACTGTTTTTTCCCGGTTCATGACAGTTAGGGTATGTCGAAATATTCCAATCTCATGTTCTCCCTCAACTTCAAAATAGTCCAATATCTATGTTTTACCTTTTTTTTTTCAAGGTGTTTGATCATCTTTGCATGTTTACTTTGCAAAGAATGGGTTGGTACTTCTGCACTGATGTAGGATGATTTTGAAATTTTTGAAGTTGGGGGAGAAAATACTATTGGAGTTTCTCGGCATACCCTAACTGTCTTGAACCAGAATACACAGAGTTCAGGGAGAGCAAGACAAGACGAGCATTTGCGATTGAAAAGTATTTAAATTGTATTTTTTAAATTAAAATAATTGATCGTTTTGCTAGATAAGACCCTTCTTCCTCGGCTGGGATCGTTTACAACCGCATTTGGGGTCGTTTGAAGCCGCATTTAAACTGCAGTTTGGAAGTTCCAAATCAGGGCACCATAGCAGTCCATTATATAAAGAAAAATCCTGAAATGTTTCCCTCAAAAAACATAATTTCTTTACGCCTGAAGAAAGAAAGACATGAACATCTTGGATGACAAGGGGGTGAGTACATTATCTGTACATTTTTGTTCTGGAAGTGGACTTCTCCTTTAAGAATACACAGAAAGTCTTGAGTTTCTTATATAGTGGATAACCACAAGCACTGCATAATACAAGATGTATTCAGATCAGCAGACACCTGTGTATGCTGCTAAATTTCAGGTGTATTCATAAATTACTGTCATATTGTATCCTCTAGTTACATACCATTCATGTATCATTTTGCCAGTGGTTCTCAACTCAGTCCTCGTGGCCCACAGCTCTGCACATTTTGTATGTCTCCCTCATTTAACGCACCTGATTCAAATCATCATCAGCTCATTAGGAGAAAGATCCATGAACTGAACTGAAAGTGTCACATTCAGAAACATACAAAATGTGCAGAGCAATAGGCCTACAAGGACTGGAGTTGAGAACCACTGATTTAAGCAATCATTTATTCCACCAGCCAACCAAAAATAATGTTTAGCCAATAATTAATTGTTTGTCTTTATTATGGAAAAATAATAAATAGAATGTAAAACATAAAAACAGGAGGAGTTTGCATATTCTACATAAAATATGACATATGCATGCATGACATGCATATGACCGTGGAAGCTACATTGGGCGTGGGGGGGTGGGGTCTCAGACAGGTTTGAATAGTCGGTCCCTGAGGGAAGCTCTCTGTTTCCTGACCCGAAGATCAGGAACGACCCAGCGAAGTTGAAGCAAAAGGTTTGTTCCACTGCATCATGTCAATTTGCTTATGTGGGCACTGGCGAGTTGAGGAGTAAGCACGGGCTCCCCAAACTTTGCAAGATGGGGGATGCCCAGGCTCGTCACTCCTCCCAGAAGTCTTCTTTTCCGAGTACAGAGTATTCTCTGGGCACAGTGGCAGGAGTGGAAAGGTTCACAAGCCCTCCTAGGCATTAACTGCTTAAAGGCAGCTGATTGAGTCTTAGCTGTGCAGAGCTTGCCAAACACTGAACTGACTGCTTATCCAAAAAGGCCTGATTGAGAGATAGAGGTATCGATTAGGAAGACCTTCTCATTCTCACAAATCTCAGTGAGAAAATGTTGTTTGGTAGCTACCTGCCTCCGGAATAAGGCCCTGGGATAAGGAACAAGAGGGTGAGACTACCAGGATTGGGCAGGTGAGGCAGATGAGGTGTGTGGCCAGCATGTCCTCAATGCTGAAATGCTAGCATAGTCCTGCTCCACAGAACCAACAAGATTGGTGAAGTCAGCAGCTGCTGCATTAGTGAGATGGGCAGAAAACAGCTGCTTCCAGGATCTTGACATCTTGTGATGAAGATTGCTGAAAAAACTTTTGCAACTTTCTGCTCAGGAAATGCTCGTCAAGTTTTAAGGACTGAGGTTTGCGAGGAAGAGAGAAAGGGATAACTCTCTTTAGCCTCAAGCTCAACGTCCGATCCCCAAGACGCGGATTCATGAGGAGCCTTGGCAGCCTCAGAAACGGAGTGGCAACCCTGTTGAAAAAAACAGCACTTGCTGTTTAAGCTATGTTTTGAAGCATGGCTGCTGGTTTGGGCTGGTTTAAGCTGGTCATGAGCTGGTTTAAACTGGTCCTTAGTTTAGGATGACCAGACATGCCACTTCCTGGGGACACGTTCAGCACAGGATTTCTAAATTGCCTAAAATAACCAGGTTCATTTTCCCCGCGAAGTGGCATGTTTGGTCATCCTACCTTAGCTGGTCATGAGCTGGATAAAGCTGGTCCTTAGCTGGTCATAAAGCAACTACCTCCTGCTCAGGACCAGCTAAGGACTAGCTTAAACCAGCACCCATGCTTCAAAACATACCTAACCAGTACATTATGGTTTTTCAACAGCGAAGGGAAAGTGGATGAATTCTTTTCAAAAAAGCAAGCCTTGTGAGGAGATTTTTAAGCTTAAAATTCTTATAAAACTTGCAGCTAGAAGCGCCGTAAATAGCCACACATACGTAAGACACGCCAAAGCATTTCACAGACTTACCGCAAGGCTCTTTGTTTGCAATAAAGCGAGAGCATGACGACTGACAACAACGAAGATCTATTGCACTTCATCTCGAAGAGAAAAAAAAAAGGTCCACTTGATGCAGTCACTGAAGCACAAAACAGGTATTCTAAGGAAAAACTCAAAGAGACTGAGGGTTTGATGGCAAGCTCACTATTACGAAGGAGGTGTCTGCACCATTGACCAATAAATTGGCATAATTTCATATGGGTTTCAGATAACAGTCAAGGAGTGTACACATACAGTAACATCAGTGATTTGACATTGGCCCCACATCCAAATCATAAATGCTTTTGTAAAGAAATATCTTCTAGCTCATAAAATAAGTCAAATATTTTGTTCAACCATAATTAATGTTTTGCAAAAAAATATTTATACAAAGCACCATCACATAACCTCTGTTCTGGGCTAAACAAATGCAGTTATGACTATAGGCATACTTGACATTTAAGATCTGTAACATAACTTCAGTCATAATTTACACTGAAGATATGAATAATAAATAATTTTTTTTGGTTCAGTCATTGCAATTTTTTTGGTGTATGAAGCACATATTTCAGATTTGATGCACCCTAAACACTGCACTGAAACATTAAAATACTTAAACTGGATCAATGCAATGTAGGGAAATGGCATGGCAAGCAGTAGATAACTGGCGAATACAGGTTCAGCCTCTTTAACATACAACTCTGCATATGTACTGAACATACTGTTGCACATCTCTCAACGGTTTAATAAAATACACATAACCAAATCACCAATACCAGTACAGAAATCCAAATTCAGATAAATACAATATGCTTCTTGAAACACAAACAAATTTCTTTGTAACTAGTTCTTAAACTGATTATTTTGTAAGCTGTCCCTTTGAACTGAATGCAGCAATGTACTCACAATTTAGACTTGTTATGCTGCTGTTTTATAAATAAGGTATACTGACTGCATTGCAAAAGCAACAGAACATTTCTAGATTTATAGTTCCTGAGTTTCCCTTTAGCAAATAATGACACATATGCCACAAATAAGAAAAATAGACTAGGCCAAGGTTCATCTTCTAGAAGATCCTAGTTCATGTTAAAGCAGGAGCATCAAATTCAGTCCAGTGTTATGTGCATAAATGCCTCCTGCAGTCCAGCAGATTTGGACTTCTTCATCTTCTCCAGTGCCCTCTGTAAGTCTTCCTGCCTGATGGGACGGATGAAGTCTTCATTTGGACTGTCATCGGATAAAGGGGGATTAATAAGGGGCAGTGTAAAAGTCAGTTTCATATTGATTAAAAAATGAATTACACTAGACAGTATGTAAAGCAGAAAATTAAGCCTAAAACTTAAGATAAAAATATTCTTTTTTTCCGGAACGTGGAAGCCTCGTCTGGCTCATTACGGAAAGATGCTTTACACTGCTGGTCTCTGGTGTTTCTAGTCAAATTAAGGCACACCTTAACTCTGTGAACATGTTTTATATTTAGTTATATTTAAAAGGTTTTAGTTTAATTAATTCATTTGATCTTTTTACTCCATTTTAACAAGGATTTCTGTGGAGACCGGAACACGAGAGCATCCTAAAGGAAGTTAGAATCCATCATGGCGGTGCTCATCGCTTACTCAGAAAAAAAAGGTTACAAACATACCAAATTCTGATATCCCATATATTTGGAAGCTATGTTAAGAGTTTACCTTTCTTGGTGCACAAATTCACGCACACAAAACAGAGCAGCATCTCGGCACATCTCTCTGAGGTCACTTCCTGAGAACCCATCAGTTTGTTTTGCAATTTCATCGAAGTCCACAGCAGACTCCACCTTCAGAAAATGGAAAATTAATCGTTCAACGCTTGTAACATTTTAATTGACAGTTCAAGTAATAATATACATACATTCTCGTTCTTTAAGATCAGTTTCAATATGTCTTTCCTCTGATTGACATTCTAAATACACAAGACAAATGATCAGTTATTAGTAAAATGATTCAATAGTGAAACTGAAAATTTCATGTAGATCATCAAATACATGTTGAGCTCATTTCAGGGCACTTACAGGTTGAAAGATGTGGAATTTAGTAGGCATCCTTCGGAGTATAGCAGAATCAAGATCTTGTGGCCTATTGGTGGCTCCCATTATTATGACCTTTGTGCAGAAAACAATCACTACACCTCACAAGAATTGTGATAAAATTCAAATACATGCTGAATTGTACCTGGCAGTTGAAGTCAGTATCCAGCCCGTCCCATAAGCTCATGAACTGAGCCTTCATCATGGCAGTGGCCTCATGATCTGAACTTGAGCGACTCCTCAAAAAGGAATCTATAACATAAAGATGAACAGAAGTTATTTGAGATTGGCCAAAATACAGAATCCTCTACTTATCACCATATTATATAAATTAAAAGAGTAAAATGAACCAAGTTAGGTTCAGAAGTCGATTTCCAGTGATATATGTATAGGGTACGACGGGACTAAAAGTGCCTTTGATATTATTTTCCTCTCAACCACTAGATGGCAGAAAAACGTGGCGTAGCACGTTACAAAACATCCGCTTTTCAACATACACGTGCGATATTGGTTGATCCTAGACGCGATCGCGGGCAGCAGAGCAAAGTCGATTCTGTGCTTACTTGATATAATGTTTGATGTTTTTGAAAATGTTGTAGATTTAAGTAGCAAATGAGAATTATTAAATATATCTTGAGACAAATGTCTTCTTAATGATGTTCAGTTTTAAGATAATTATAACAGCAGTTTTAAAATAACAAAAGAATATGTAAAAGTATGGTATTTGGGGTAAAAAGCACCCCTGCTGTTGGGGCTAAAAAGCACAATATTAACATGATAATTACTAGAAGGCTGACTTTTCCATTTGTTGACATGACATTGTTAGATTCAGATGGTAAATATCATATATTATGTTGGGTGTCCATCTTAGAGATAATCACCATGTTTAGAATGAAACCATCATATTTAAAAACATGCTATTAATCATATCATATAATAAAATATCATTTGTTGTTACTACTGTAAATCTATATTAAATTATTATGGGATCTCCTTCGATGCTTTCAAAGTCTTTACATTTTGTAAATGATTTTGTTTCTGTATTTATATTAACATATTTTAATGACAGTGTATTTATTGAACAAAAAATAATTATTTTATTTGTCAAAATAAGCAGAAAATAGTACAGACTTTGCTAAAGTGATTGTTTTGAACAAGTATTAACTTAAACATTATAAAAAAAACCCCATTATTTTAGTTAAAGCATTTGTATCAATACTGTTTGCTTTTTACCCCATGCTGGTGGGCCTTTTACCCCATGTGTGGGGTAAAAGGCCCCCCTTGCCACCTCATACATTTATGAGATTTTTTAACAAAATAAACTACTTGTATGATCTATTTCCACACAAAATATGTTGCTCCATAAATGTTCAGTACAAACGTATGCATTTTTCTGCAATCATATTCTTTGGGCACAGTGAAAAGCACATTTTTTTCTTAGGGGGTGCCTTCAGCCCTGTTGTGCCCTACTGCATATGCCATGAAACTGAGCATGAATGACAGGCATGTTGAAATTAGAGGTGTATGACAGAAATGCAAACCATAAAAATTTTAATTTGCACTTACCGATCTCATCGATGAAGATAATGGAGGGTTGTAACTTGATGGCCAGTGAAAACACAGCTGCAGCTAGTTTCTGGGATTCTCCATACCATTTGTCAGTGAGAGTGGAAGGCTGCAGGTTAATGAAGCGCAATCCAGCCTCTTGGGCAGTAGCTTTGGCTATAAGAGTTTTCCCACAGCCTGGAGGCCCATACAGCAACACACCTGAGAAGATGACAGGCAATTCACCTCAGAACAAACTGTGGAGTTGAGTTAAGAGACAGTTTATGGAAATATTTCCATCCTATTGCCTGCCTTTGGGTGGCTGAAGAAGCTTGGATCTTTTAAACAGATCTTTGTTCTGGATTGGAAATATAACCGTGTCTTTCAGTTCAGTTATGACTTCATTCAGACCTGCAATGTCATGCCACATAATCTGTTGACACACATAAATGATTTGTGTGAATTGCCTTCTCTTAAATGAGTAAATAAAAATGACAGAGACAGCTAATTACTGGTAGATAAAGTCAAATGGTGACTTTATTCTCTACCTTCATATTCAATGGATCCACAAGATGAACTGCAATGCTCATCTCATATTCAGAAAGCTTCATTTTCTGGACTCCAATCTGCTTCAGTAGTTTTTCTGCCTGTGAAAGGACAATAACATGTTGCTGATACTTAAAATATATAATATAATCCATAAATATGACATTAAAACATTTCAGGGCTTCAAAACTTTTCATTAAAATGTAAAGAGACTATAATCATGTAAAACAGTTTATATTACATTTTTATTAGAATTTTAAATCTAAGCATAATAAGAAATATTGTACTGTATCTATACAAATTGAACTCTCACCAAACAAACCAACACTGTTACAAATACTGGTATCATATTCCAACCATCTCTCAATTCAGAACTAATATGAATGTATTCTTCCATCTTTAGCTCATTTTTACCTTAAAAAATTGAAGATTCAAAAATTCATTACTATCTTGATGTGAATTTTCTTAAAATTGTATCATATTATATTTCCAGAACTATAACTTTTTTTAATTTACATGACTTTTCAGCCCTAAAAAAATAACACAAATTCAGTTATACTTTAATTTTGACATTTTCCATTTCTGAACCCTCTAAATGCCAAAACTGCTGAAATTAAATTGCATACCTGTTTTTGTGCCTCAGCTTTCTGTTTTCTTGTTGGATCAATAGCATCAGCCATCCACTTTATTGTAAAATAGGTGACTGCACCAAATGCTGTTAGGCGTGCGATCAAACCTATTACCTCATTGTGGTTTAACGGTCGAATAATATTGTCAACAGGAATCTCTTTTAATTCCATCTTCTCCTAGTCATCTGCAAAATAAATAAATAAATAAATGAGCCATATTAGACACTTCTTTCACACTCAAAAATAGACTGCTTAGCTGGTTGCTTAGCCTATTTGTGCAGCTGCTGTTTATTTTAATTTTTAGTCAGCTCTCAGAAAGCTTTCTTATCATAATTAAATGAATGATGGGCACAGTTTGCTTTCATTTTCAAGTTGATATTACTGAACTAAGATTATTCTTGCTTATTCATGCTAATCCTGAGAGCTGTGGAATTCTTCAATTAAATTTGAAGTAAAATTAGCAGACAATAAATAAATTGCCTCTTGTTGATTAAATAATTTATAAATTAACAAATTTAGTCAGTGATTAGGATGACAACATGAAAAGTGAGAAGGTAAAAATAATGAGATATACATTATTTAAATATGTGAGCAGAGCACTGTACAGTGGCATATTTTAACTTGACTAACAAATAGATAAAAAAAGCACCAAAATGGCAAAGAAAAGCAAATGTTTCTGTAACCCCTTAACTTGCACTGTACTGCAGATGGGCAATTGCTTTATATCAATTAATCAATTAATTTTCGTGAACCATACACCTTCTGAAAATGGAAAGCTTTAAGATTTCAGCTCTGAAGTTTTTCAATCAAAAAAATACGGCTGAAATAATAGTTTAAAAAGCAGAGACACCGTTATTGCTAGGTTTCTGCTTAGAACATTTTAAGCCGCTAAATTGCTGCAAAGTTTTCTGTCCAAGCATCCAGTAACTGAATGCTCTCAGTCAGTCCAGTACAGCTCTAACGCACAGAAAGCCTGGCCGATTACATCAGAGATGCCAGAGAGAATAGTGACTCAGGTCCAGTTTTTAGTAAATTATTCATTCCAGAGTGCTTTTAAAAATGACCTTTCTCATTCTGTTTCTGAGCTGTGCTCAGCACTCCGACACAGCACTCCATCACACAAACTGGACATGATACCACACTATAGCCCTATCCCAAATGGCACCCTAAACCCTTATGGACTTCCTCTGAGTCCGCACTTTTGTGACGTAATGCCGCTTTGACTGTCGGGTAGAAGTGCAGAGCTTGCAGAAGTACGTATTGAGACCGCAATATCGCCGCAAAGAAAGCGCTCACCAGCACCCTTTCAAACGTTAAAATGACAAATGGGACATCCTACAGTCTCGTGGACTTAACGGACACACACACGTGGCTGGCCATTAGCTAGTAAGCTCCCAAGTGCACATGACTTTCTGCTGGATAAAGCAATCCAGTGTCCCCCAAGTAGAGGTTTGACAGATGCTGATAATAATCAGGGTAAAGACCATTACAGTGACATAGGAGTTGTACATTAGGCATGCATGAGTCTGTTATTATTGACTGTGTATGTACGCTAACAATGTATTTTTGCACAAAAATAAATGTGTTTTGCTGTGTAGTAATTCCGAATGGATCCATATTGTTTCTATGCAGTCAAGTCATGCAGTCCACATGTTGGCTACTTTTAAACTGTTGGACAGCCAGAAATGGGACCACCAGACTTGAGAGCTCTGGTGCTGGAGCGGACTCAGGAATGAGCTCTGGGCTGGATAGGTGCTATTGAGATTCTCATCCTCCCCCTATCCCACAGTGAGAATAGAAAAAGGCTATAGACTACCCAAGACGTGTCACTCGTACAGTTCAGAATGGGGAAAAATGCAACGCTCATTATGGCCTCGAAGCCCAGCCTTCGTAACAAACAAGCCAATCGCTAATCGGTAAAGTCAGCAAGTCACTGGAGCTGCTGTTAGAAGGCCCGGTTGCTATAGAAACAGTCAGCATTTTGAGGGTGTATTCACACTAGGCATTTTGAACCGTGCCCGAATGCGTTTGACCCCCAGAGCCCGGTTCGTTTGACTAGTGTGAACGCTCCATGCAGTGCTCGGGCGTGGTTTGTTTAGCCATCCCTGGCCTGGCTGCAAGAGGTGGGCCAGGGCACAGTTCAGTTGGGCTTGGGCACGGTACGCATGTAATGTGAGCACTAACCGCGCCGGAGCATGGAACACATACTATTTTGTGTGCGCTACTGTCATTATAACCGCATTACGACTGGGGTGAAGCGACCCCAATAACATTATATTTAAAGATCTATTTTTTGGCATTTTTTTAAATTTACTGGGACTTTATTACAGATCATAATTGATAGGAAGTTAAGTGGGAAAGAGAGGAGGGGTGGAATGGGGAAAGGTCCTCGAGTCGGGATTCAAACACAGGGCACCCGGAGCGCAACGGCGCTGTATGTCAGCACGCTGCCCAGAAGGCCATCAGCGCCGACAATAATGTTACATTTAGCCCCTGAAATGCAAGCTGCACCAGGGAAACCCCACCAAAAAAGATGTATTTTACCCCCACGGAACGCAATTTTTAATGGGGGACCCCCCTCAAAATGCAATTGGGCTACTTCTGGCCCCAATTGGTTGGATTTGTTGTGAAAATCTGGCAACCCTGTCTGGTTCTCACCTTATTGATAAAAAGGAAATGTTGTTTGTGAGTAAAGCTGCAAATTCTTTCATTAAAGGAACACTCCACTTTTTTTTTGAAATAGGCTCATTTTCCAGGGCGGTAGCACTTTTAGCATAGCTTAGAATAAATCATTGCACCTGCTGCACCCATGGTACAGCAGCAAAGTTCCCTGATTATTACGCTGGAATGAGAGTATAGTTCCTAGCCATATCGGCCTATAAAATCGCAACTTTTCATTTTCTGCCAGTCTTAGTACACGATGCAACTACAGAAGAGTCAAGTTTTAAATAGGAAAAATATTGAAACTCTTTAGTCATTTTATAGTGAGATGCTAATGGTCTAATCGGATTCAATGATTTATGCTAAGCTATGCTAAAAGTGCTACAGACCCGGCGATCGGCTGAATGGATTCAAAAACGGTAAAACACATCTGTATAACTCTAGGGGAGTTGAAAAATGAACCTATTTTCAAAAAAAGCGGAGTGTATTTCTTTAATGTCAACTGCCTCCATAATTATTCTCTGATACATGCAAGTAAAAATCAATGCATGGATTAAATTATACATTTATTAGGCAGAATATTAGCGAAAATGTTTTTTTCCCGTTATCTCGTATATGAGGTAGGTTTAGGAAAGTTTAGTGCAAGTGTGAGTGCAGGCCAGTGTGGGAGCGGGGAGGGGGGATAATCGCGCTCAGTTCAAGGCAACTGTGCCTAGTGTGAGTACACCCTGAGATGTATGCTTAGGACTGCGCACTGGTTGGTCTAGCCTAAAAAATAAGCTTTTTTTAAACACTAATTGAGCAAAAGAAACAACATTTATGATACAGTCGTTGTTGGATTTCATTGGTGACTTCAAACATGAAATTTAATCATAAGCTTGGTAAGCATTTTTGGAGAATTTGATGTTTCCTCACTCAAAGAGATAGGAGCTGCACTTGCATGCCTGAGCATGCCCGAGAGGCGTTTCAAAGATGGCTGCCGAGTAAAATTACTTTCCTTAAAGGGACTTTGGGATAGATCCCATGATCTGCAGCACTAGATCTAGGAATTGCCAGAGTGTTCCTTAAGGACCAGTCATGGGCAGTGTTTATTTAAGAGGCTTGTTTAATCCCCGTCCAAAAGTGATTAATTATATTAGGACATCTCTAAATTAGCAAGATGTAAAAAACCTACTGATGTGGTCCTCAAGGGAACAATGCTCCAGGGCAGAGAAGGATTTCTAATGATTATAACTTCTGGATATAGTGCAGATACTGGACAAGGATTAAGCTTTCTAGTGTGCGTGTGTAAATGCGGTGAAATGTAGTATACTTTGAAAGGCTGTGCATTTAGCTGTAAACATGTGCTAATACACAGGAAAAACTGGTTGTCAAACCAGTCCACAAAATGAGCAAGGATGATATTTCCAGACTCCTACTTTGAAACTGGGAAATGTTCCATGATGCAGGAGGAAATAACATTAATGACTATATAGACTCTGTGATCTGATATATTAACGAAATTACACGTTATCATTTTTCTAACTGACAATACAGTCAATTTCTCAAATAACACTAAAAAACTGTATATTTTAGGGTGGTCTAATAGCTAATGTGCAATGTGGAGGAAAAGGCTGTTTACGTTTACAATGACATTTGCTGCTTAATCTTAAAGTAAGTAGGTGATCCTTTAAGAGGGTCAACGTCAGTGTTGCCAAAGTAATTTTCAGGGAAAGTTGCTAAAGGCAGGACAATTTATTTATTTAATTTATGTTGCAAAATGATGTTGTGATGTCATTGCGCAATGACATCATCATGTAATTACAATGCAAAACTGCACAGAATACACAATCTGATCACTCAGATCTCAGCAAAAAATATGATTATGAATATAATTTGGAAAGTTAATTTAGATTTGGGGCAGTCATGGCCTAACGGTTAGAGAGTCTGACTTGTAAGGTCGCGGGTTTGAGTCTCATGTCCAGCAGAGATTGTAGGTGGGGGGAGTGAATATCCAGCACTCTCTCCACCCTCAGTACCACGACTCAGGTGAGACCTTTGAGCAAGGCACCGAACACCCAACTGCTCCCTAGGCGCCGCAGCATTGGCTACCCACTGCTCCGGGTGTGTGTTCATGGTGTGTGTGTGTGTGCGTGCCTTTGTTCACTACTCACTGCTGTGTGTGTGCACTTGGATGGGTGAAATGCAGAGCACACATTCCAAGTATGAGCCACCATACTTGGCCACAAGTCACCTCCTTTCCTCCTTCCTTAGATTTGTTAGTAAAACTAATAAATAAATATAATTATATTAAAATATATATAATATCATATATTTATTTTTAAATACAACATTAACTTATTGAACATTTACATTCTATTAATATTCTTATTAACTAGTAGAACTACACATTCTGAACAGTTATATTTTTAAGCAGTGTATTGGTAGTAAGTATGCTACACTACACAAAAAAGTCTGTAAAATATCAACAATGTACTGACTTATTTGAAGAAATTTTCTGTATTGATTTTACAAATTGTATTTTGTGTTTTCAGGTTATAACTTCACAGATATTGTCATGGCAGAAAATGTGTGTCTTTTTATCATTTGAATTACAGTTGCTAAAAGTTGCCAAATAAATTTGAAAAATGCTACATTTGTTGCTAAGTGCTGTTTGAAGACAAACTTGCTAGGGTAGTCTGAAATGTTGATAAATCTAGCAACAAAATTGCTAAATTGGCAACAGCGGTCTGAAGGCCTTGTTATATTTATATGAGCTTCTGTTGAAGACAGGTCATATTTAAATTTGTAAGGCTTTTATTTTGGAATTCAATATCAAACAGTTATTCTGAAATTCAACATTTAATAGGCCTGTATATCTAGTCAGACGGTTAAAAAAATCTAGTCAGATGGTCATGCGAAATACATGCTTTATTAAGTTGTTATAAAGTTTGCATGCTTTGTTTTTTATTTAGATTTTAAAATGTTTATGTATTTGTTATTTCTTTTATTTATTATTATTGTTCTTCTTGTTCTTTTTTTTTTTTTTTTTTTTTTGACCTACAGACTGCCTGAATAAATTAATGTGAAATCCCATTCAGCGAAGATCGTTTTATTTTTAAATCAGGTCTCACAATTTCTACCGTAGTGTCTATCGCGTGTATACCGTAGTATACACGCGAACCACAAAACAATGTTAGGGGTTAGCTGTTTTTCAAGGTAGAGGCTGAACTACTTACCAGAAATGTATTTTTAAAAGGCAGCTTCCCTTTAATCAGTTGCTTTATTTAATTCCAGCAGCAATTATATTTCCACGACATACTAACGTCGCAGTTCTTTTGGAAACAATAGGCTCTTTACTGCAATTAATAGGATCAATGCAATGAATACAGACGCAACAAGCTCATCATGTCATAAAAAGGCGGCACTGCAGCGTCAACTGGCAAGTAGCGTTTTTAACGGCGCAACAAATATTTGTGTGTAAATTGCGATTTAGTGCCCATTTAGTGCATTTATGCCACAACTAGGCTAAACTGGTGCAGCCGGCCCAAAAAGAATTAACGTTAACTCAAACATGATGGCGAAAGTAGAATATAACTTGTAATAAACATAACTTAACCCATAATGCACTTAATAAAAATAAAGAACGGTAACGTTAGGCCTAAATCATAGGCTATTTTCATGTTTTCTATTTCACTGACTTACAAACACACTTAACATAAAGAAAGTAAAGTAAATCATATTTTCATATCAGTACAAACTGAAACTCTTAATAAAGAGGTCACTTACCAGAAATGTAATTGTTTTGTTTTGGCAATGCTTCCGTTCAACTGTGTTGCGATGAGACTTACAGTCACACCCTCGTCACCTAGTGATGGGCGCTTTGAAAACAGATATTCGCGCGCGCTATCAGTTAGAATACGCTTTCTGTTTGAATGATGCAAATAAGAAAAACTACCTGTTTCTTATGGTCAAAGATACTGATATTTGTTAAATAAATATATTTATTTAATAATGTCAGTGTTCTGTTTCATCTACATTAACATTACGAACTTTTATAAAGATGAGAGGAACCAAAAAAAAAAAAAAAAAAAACATTTGGTGAGGATGTGATGATAGGGATGTTAGGCACATGCCGTTCTACGGTGTCAAGATGCACATAACTGTGTGGAAAAGGGGCTCAGTTTATTTAATTATTTGCTTGTTTGATAGTTTCTTTCTTGCAACAGAAATAAAATATTTACAAACGTAGAATACAATTCAACGCATTCTCCACAACAACAAATAGGCCATTAACTCTGATACACACTGTCTACACGAGTTAGCAATCCGATTATGTTTCTCTCATAGCCATCCTTACCCAAGACAACTCGATCTCTGTGCACCACTATCCTCTCCTGGCAAAGAATTGTTGTCAATTGTATAAACAATAACAAAGGATACAGGAAAATATTATTCAACGGCAAATATGATAAGCGTAAAAAATAGGCTGTAATGGAGGAATGGTTTATTAATAGCATGTTTAACATACTAAAAAACTTTGTGGCCCTAGCATTGTCATTCTGTTGCTACTTAACATTTCCTTCAAACAAGATCTCCAAAATAATGTTACAAATAAGTATAAGGAGGGATATTTTCAAAAATATTTAGCAAGGGATTGCACTGGAAAAACAGGAGAACGTATCATTGTAATATTCACAACTTTCATTCTAGATTATTCTGACAGATGGCGCTGTACAATAAAGGTTTGCTATCTGAAACGCAGCTAGAATTTCTACCTCCGTGCCGTCCTTGGGGGCTAAATGCACATTTTAGCAAATGGTACAGAACACGCCTGTAACATTAGCACATGCTTAAATAAATTTGCACAACCGCTAACGCAATTTGTTTTTATCATTATTTTATAATTACCAAATGATGTGCTTGTGCCTTTATGCAGTAACTTACTTTTCTGCTTGCGTAAGCATTTCAGCAATTTCCTGCCTTCTATTGCAGGGCAGTAGAGGCATTGGTGAGGGGGGTAACTACACGCATTCTGATATTTTCCCCGTATACAGTACTATTTCAAAAATATACATTTCCTGTTGCTCGTTTTAGTCATAATGTGCCAGAACAATAAATAACTGTTTCAAAATATGAAACGAGAACACTGGTGTATAATAGATACATAATGACTTGAAATCTGATATAAAATATTGGAAACTTCCCTCATTTCTGTACACACGTGACCCTGGAACAAAAAGTAGTTCGTTTGTGCTCTGTCTGTATTCTTCCGCCTGCTGTACCTAAAAAAATAAAATTGTTAATGTATGTTTTCATTTAATGTCATGAGAGTTAAATATTTGTACCTAATATTGTGTGTACCTACATAGTGAAATACAGAAAAATCATTGGTATATTCATAAAATACTGCACTCGTGGAACTATTTGGCACAGCGTATGAATATGTTGTCCGAGCGTCACCTTTTTTCAATGGGAAGCCATGATGGAAGTTTGAGAGTTTAACCGAGGAGAAGTGAAGGAAAAGGACCCGACTTGAGACCGCTCCTACGCGATATTTAAATATCGACTTTTTAAATATCTTGGTGGAGGCTGTCACCTTTCATTTCATGTGTTAGGACCTGGGCATCGCGGATTGTTGCAATGTTCGATGGCTTTTATTTTTTTAAGGATGGGTAGACGAGCTAGCGCGCTAGCCGTTGAAGCTAGCGGCTAGACGGAGCGCGAGCTGAGTGCGAGCGGGGCTTTGACAACCGTTCTTGAAGTGGAAGCGCACGGAGAGGACCCTCTCTCCGCCTTTCCGTTCAATCACGGCGGCTACGGTGCGACCAGAGACTTGTCGTGCACTAGAAATTCTGCAATTCGAGACGTGGGACGTTGCTTATCTTTTCACCCGGGGCTCGTCTGAGCTGAGGAGGGCATTTTGGAAGCCGGGCCTGTGGTGGTTTGGAGCGAGGCCCTTGATGAGAGAGCCACAGCAGACTCCATTCTAGCTAGCAGGGGGACTGCGAAACGAGCAGAGCATTAAGTCGACCGATCGTCCGAAAGCAACAATACTCTCTCTCACACTAAAAACCTTAAAGACTCCTGTCACAGCCATGGCTGCGATTATAAAGGAAATTGTCAGTCGAAACAAATATAGATACCAGGAAGATGGATTCGACTTGGACTTGACCTGTATCCTCTTTGATCAATCAAATGTCCCTGTTCTGTCTATTGTGTAGAAACCAGTGTCTGCAGTGAAGGTAATGGCTTGCATCTTGTTCTAAATCGAGAAATCTCTGACGTTTCATCAGAGGATACATGAGCATTTATTTTAAATGAGTTTTTTTTTTTTAATTATTATTATTTTGCAGAAATTATTGGCACTGGCACCTAGTCGGCGACTGGAGCTTGACATGATCTAGATCTATTAGTTTCTGTAGCTGAATTAAGTCAAAGCCAGCGCGTTTAGATTCATGTCAGTTCTCAATTTAACCAATTTAGCGAGCAGACTGAAAACCAACAGACTGCACTCGCACTCTATTCATTTGTACCGTTGTTCTGAATAAGTTGCATGTGCAGACTACAATAAAAGCAACGCCAGTTAGGTTGTAAAATGTAAATTTGCCTTCTTATGTAATCTGATCCATCGATTGGCTGCTAATCTGTAATCCAGCACACATTTGAACTCAAAGCTTTTCGCACGAAAACTGCAGTTTTGGGGCTTTAAAACAAAAGATGCGTTGCGTAGAGGTCTAGCTGCCTTATATAATGCGATGGATTAGATGAAATGCACAAGCAGTGTCACACAAAGAGCCATTGCATCAGCTGCTCGCAGAAAATAGATCTCGCGCTCAACTTGCTGTAGTTTTGATTGAGCAAAAATGAGTCAGTTCACACGCTTGCGTACAAAAGGAAATGCTTTAGTATGTGAAGTATGTCTTTTTCGTAATCGCAGGAAGGGATTCGGGCAGTGCTGTTAAAGAGGACTCCCTCTGTTGCGCTGTGTTTTAGAAACGTCACTACTGATGCCTTGCTGACTGCTATGTGCCATATGTCAATGTCATTTGCGTTTTTCAAACACAGGTATTGTACAAATGTACATTGTTAGTTTTGGGATGGCTTTGATCAGGTGCATTACATCCTTGCAGATGAAGTGCAGAGCGCAAGTGCTTTGATTGCTTGTTTTATTTCAGCAGGATTCAGTGTTATTGAAGATGCTCCTGATGAAACATTAACACCAAACCTGACGTTTCGCTGTAGTCCTGTTCACCTCACTCTCCTATTCCTTGTCCTGTAAAATATGAAAAGGCAGGTGTACCAAACACTAAGAAGCAGGGCTGGAAGGACAGTTAGAGGGCAGGATCCAATCACTGAAGAGGTCCAATTATTTCTCTGTATAGCACTATAACAATGGCGATAGGGATCCGGTAGGCCTTGGTGCGTGTTTTGTCAAGAATTTCGAAGAGTTAAGTGTAATTACACTAAATAAGGATGCTGTTTTGCTTTAGATCTAGTGTATTACAATGAGTAGTAAAAAAACTGGTTGCATGGACATTGATTTGCCCTTGCCTGCTTAGATGGTATGTAGGTTCGCTATATTGCATTGCATCACACTGTGCACTCATTGCATTGCACGCAGAAGTTTGCCATATGAAGAATTTTATTCTTTCAGTCCCTTTTCATGTAACTGATAAAGCAACGCTGTCTGCAGCAGTGATTGGTGAAAATACAAACTCTACATTTGATAAAATACATTTTGAATCATTGTGGGTCATGAAATATGTTTACTTGATTTAAGATTACATTTTTTTTCTTTAACTTGTGTGAAGTTAGCCAAGATTAGACTAAAATTGGCACGAAGCATCTCTGGATAGAGAAACTGGCCTGCACAGCTATTGCTCTTGATTTACACAGAGCTCAACAAACAAGGATTTTTGCATTTTTAGTTTTTTTTTAATACATTTGCAGTTTTCTTTAAAAGTTACTTATTCTTTACAAAGAATGTATAATGCAATTCTTTAGATTTCTGCTTGACATATTGCCATAGGCTTTAAAAATAAAGGCATACAGAGCCATGATTTTATGACTGCGAGACAAAAAAACAAAAAAAAACAATGTGCGATGTAATGTCAGTGCAGCACTCACCTCATTGGAAAAGTGACAGTTCTGCTCAAAACTGTCCAACACTGGGCCCAGACTATTTTTGTCGAACATTTGATTGTTTTTATGTCCAGTGAGTATTGCCTTATTCAGTGCATCATATTTGTAGCTAGCTGTTCACTGCATTATGCACATCTATTATTATTAGCATCTTATTATTAAGAGATACGGTTACAGTGTGACCAAAAGAGGTTGTGCTGATTTGAATTAGGATGATATTGTGCACAAATCTCTGAAAGCTAGATATATAAGGTGTGCATTTTTCTACATATTTTGTCCTGACAATTAATATAGGAAGCTTTTTAAAAGAGTGTTATTGATAGATATTCTAATTACCTGAATTTGACCAGATCACTATGATCTGTGTCTACTATGCAAGTGAGGTGTGTTTCAGACTTTGTGGATCAAAGAACTTTTCTGGCCTCCAAACCATGAAAAATAAAGAAGAAAAATTTATTTATTTTTTTTACATGTTAACAGGCATATTAATGTTTTCATCGATATGTGAATCTCTTAGATTTCTAAGCTTTTTACTGTTTTATGATTCTTTTTTTTTTTTTTTTTAGACATCATTTAAATATTTTTTTTAATTCATTATGATTGTCATGTGAAAACAGTAAAAAAAAATTCCAGCTTCTTCAGGTGGTAAACCTCTAAATACCTCTTATGGCTTATCAGAATCACACCATCTTTGAGCTCATATCCATATAGCTGTCAAAAAGGTTTTTTTTTTTTTTCCAGCTTTGGTGAAATGTCAAATTTGCCAGATCAGGAGTGAGAACCACATGCTACACCACCTGAGAACACAAGACGTTGCTTACCGTCATTTAGCCCAGATGTGTTTTTTTTTTTTTTTCTCGAGAGCATTCTGTCAGAGGTCATGGTAGAGGGTTGTTTTTTTTTTTTTGTTTTTTTTTGAGATTGTAATTAAGGGTCCTCTTAACATTTTTGTATACAGATTAGAGTGATCGTAGTTGATTTTTAAAGTAGGTTTAAACAGTTGTGGGTCTCTTTTTAATAGATACTGGTAGAATTGCTTTGCCGCCAGTTTATTTGTTTATATCAGGGTCTGATTAGATCATCTTCGATAATAAAGGTCTGCATGTGTATGTCAGACTGAAGAAGTGATGCGCTCGTTATGGAAAGGTGAGGAAGGAAAGCGATTCCAGGCTGAGCCGAGGCACAGTGTGATTTATTTAGTGCCCCTGTGTGGCCCTCTGGGTTAGAGGTCTATGCATTGGTCTCTTACAGCGAGAGCCATCTGTTCTATATTACCCAGAATCCTGTTATCTGAGCTCTCATTGCACAACTAAAAAGTAAAGCGTTACTTTAGTGCAAATGCATAAGTTCTCCTCTGAAACCGGGCCTTGGTGTTTGTTAGTTTTTCTGCTTCTTGTGACGTCATTTAGCTGCTCTGTATTGTTCACCAACCTGGCCTCAGCATTTTGGATATGTTTTAAGTGGTTGTTATAAATGTGTAAGCGGCCAGTTGACATTATAAATGGTCGTGTTTTAAGTTATGTAGTGTGTTTTTCCCCTTCTCCCATCCATATCAGTTTCCCTAGATAGAGTCTTGTGGTTTCCTTAATTCTGCTATCTAGATATTTATCCTAACATTATAGCAATGGGCTTTCCTGCTGAAAGACTTGAGGGTGTCTACAGAAACAACATAGACGATGTAGTGCGGTAAGTATTTGCTTTTTGTTGTCTTTGGAAATTTTGTCAGTATAACCTTTGTGTATGTGAGTCTCTTGTAACATTTACAGCCTATGTTGAAGCAAAACAAGAAAAAACGGTTTTGTGACCTGTTACACTGCTTTGTCAGTTTGCAGTATGATTGTCACCCTCATTTTATGAAATGTGTAACTAATGTTAGACTGTGTGTTATTCAGTATGCTATTTCACAGTCATACAGTTTGTGAGGTTAATCACTTGGGTGTAAATATTAGCCTTGATCGTGCAGAAAATATTTAAAATAATGTATTTGCTCTAACAACAGTTCAGTGTATTACCCTTTTTGTCATTGGTTCCTTGTGACGTTGTGTCTCATGCACTGATAATTGCGTAGATTAGACATATTTACATGCACACTCAAACTTTTCACAACTTTTTGCCCAATTCACAACACTTGCCTATACAGTAGATTAGTTGACACTGACAATCATCTGATCATAGCGATGTGGAGGTTTGCACCTGCTCTGCAGTTCCGCACTCCAGTGAAGTCCAGTCACGTCACATTAATTTACATAGCACTATATATAATAGATTGTTTAAAGCAAGCAGCTTTGCAGTATTAAACATTTTAAAACCGTTTCAGTGTCAGTTTCTGTTCAGTTAAAAAACTGTTTCAGTTAGAATTAAAAATTTAAATTACCTTTTAAAGCTTAATCTAACTATACACTGCTTTCATTATTGTAACACTATAACGTGTTTTAAGAGAGATTATGTTCTGAGTAAACTGTTTTACCAAAAATACAACTTGGTCATTTGCATAAAACACGCTCAGACTATTTCCACCTTTTTTTTTTTTAAACAGCCTTTGAGTCACTCTTATTAAACGTATTCTAGTCTAGAAAGACATTCACCTGGTGTTTCAAATCGTTTTCAAGTCTCTTGTCGTTTAGATAATGTTTAGATATTTTAATTAAACTTGAGACATTATTGTCTGCCATACAACCAAACCTTTGACACTTCATAATGCGTAATTTTGAAGTTCATAATGCTGTTGTAAAAAATGCTTGTGAATTAAGCAGTTTAATAAAAGTTTTTTTTAAGAGACATGGTCATTTTAATATGCCAGTTTTCATTTTGTAATAAGGTTTAATTTAGTTTATTCACATATAAACATTGATCGATGCAGATGGAAAAAGCACATCAAATATGGTAAATGTAAAAAGCAGTGAGGTTAGTTCTTGTGTGTCAGGCAAGCATATTTGATCTTCTGAGGTTTGTTTTCACACATTAACAAGGTAAGCTTGAGTTTCCGTTTAAAATATTTAATATTTTTTATGCATGTGCGTTGATCAATGTTTCTATGTGAATATAAACTTGGTTTGAGTTTATTTATTCTGTTGCATAACATTATAACATCTTTATGAACCTCTTGAAGCATCAAAAATGTAATGGAATGTATTTTCAATGGAGTCACAGAAATCTCTCTGGTTTCTTGATTTATGTCTTTGTGTTTTGAAAATGAACAAAAATCTTCCTTTAACCAAACTCAACTGTGATTGTCTGGGAAAGTAATTGTTGTCCTCTTTCTGCAGATTCCTGGATTTGAAGCATAAAAATCATTACAAGATATATAATCTGTAAGTGTGTTTCAGATAACTTCAGTTCTGCTTTTACTGCTAGAACATTTCCTCCAGTTTGCTGTTAAAAGCAGAAAAGCTGCAATCATTTTCAATTGACTATTAAAGAAGAAAAAAGCTGTTTGATCATTGTGAATGGAGGGCATTATTATTACACATAGGACTGTTATTTAGCTGTGAACATTCTGTTGGTGTTGCGTTGAACTTCTGTACTTATCTGTTTCTTTGTGTTCTTTAGATGTGC
Source organism: Cirrhinus mrigala (assembly GCA_036247105.1). NCBI lineage: Eukaryota > Metazoa > Chordata > Actinopteri > Cypriniformes > Cyprinidae > Cirrhinus > Cirrhinus mrigala. The sequence continues at coordinate 20,347,186 of CM070018.1, forward strand.
GGAAAGACATTATGATACTGCCAAATTTAACTGCAGAGGTAAGATACTTGGATTGGATAAATCTGCCATTTACAGATGGTTTTGAAATGTGATGTCAGTTTTTGTGTGGTAATGATGAAGGTTTCAACGAACTCTTTATTGTTCTCTTGCAGTTGCACAGTATCCGTTTGAGGATCACAATCCTCCTCAGTTAGAACTTATTAAACCTTTCTGTGAAGATTTGGACAAGTGGCTCGGTGAAAATGACAATCATGTGGCTGCCATTCACTGCAAAGCTGGAAAGGGACGTACGGGTGTCATGATTTGTGCGTACTTGTTACACCGAGGCAAATTCAAAAAAGCACAAGAGGCTCTGGACTTCTATGGTGAAGTTAGAACCAGAGACAAGAAGGTGATGTATATGTATTTTTGCTTTGTGTTTCCTTTCCCAAAAAACTCAAATATTATGTTTTTGTATAGAAATGTGTAAATCACAAGGTTATTTATTTCTTTTTTTAAAAAAAAAGTCAGTATTGATGTATACTGATGTGGGTGGGTATATGTGTTCTTACTATCATAATAATAATATTCTAGTCTGTTTCGAACCTGTCAAGTTTTGGTGTATACAAATCTACTGACCTACATCATTTCTCCAAGAGTGTTTTTCTGTGTCCAACAGTGTCCATCCACTTTTTTTCCAGTAGCTTTTGTTCCAGAAGTATTTTTCCCATAGAGAATTAAAAAAAAAGTCTTTGTTAAACAGTTGTATGGCATGAATCAAACAAACCAGCTATGAAGTGAATCACAACCTTACAAGCTTAAAGGATTAGTTCACTTCCAGAACAAAAATGTACAGATAATTTACTCACCCCCTTGTCATCCAAGATGTTCTTGTCTTTGTTTCTTCACTTGTAAAGAAATTGTTTTTTGAAGAAAACATTTCAGGAATGTTCTCCATATAGTGGACTTCTTTGGACTTCCAAAATGCAGATTCAAAGGGCTCTAAACGATCCCAGCCAAGGAAGAACAGTGTTATCTAGCGAAACGATTGGTTATTTAAAATGTAAATGTAAAATTTACAATTTATACACTTTTTAACCACAAATGCTCATCTTGTCTAGCTCTGCGATACACATGCATACTCTGTGCACTCCGGTTCAAGTTAGTTAGGGTATGTCAAAAAACTCTTGTGCATCGCAGAAGTAGACAAGATGAACATTTGAGGTTAAAAAGTATATAAATGGTGAATTTTATTTTTTATTTATTATTATTATTATCGTTTTGCTAGATAAGACCCTTCTTCCTTGGCTGGGATCATTTAGAGCCCTTTGAAGCTGCATTTAAACTGCATTGTGTAAGTTCAAACTTGTGGGCACCATAGAAGTCCTTTATGTGAAGAAAATTCTGAAATGTTTTCCTCAAAAAACAATTTTTTTACGACTCAAGAAAGAAAGACCTGAACATCTTGGATGACAAGGGGGTGAGTAAATTATTTGTAAATTTTTGTTCTGGAAGTGAACAAATCTTTTAGATTTGAAGCAAAAAAGTATTTGAATATCCAACAAAAAGGCAAAAATACAGGACTGTGTACTTTAAAGAAGCATTGCAAATGACCTGATGAAATTAAAGGCAATGGATACGTATAAAATTATTGATTTTAAAGATGCTGATTTATAGAAACAGTATTTAAATTTTATAAAAAATATTTAATCATTTTGAGAGCTTAGGGAGACTGAGTATTACGTCATTCGCAGTACTGGGTGGGTGCTATTTGGCACAGTTTGCTTGTTTCAATTCTCTTATTGGCTGAGATTTCATTGCAGTATGTTTTTTTTTTTTTTTTTTTTTTTTTTTTTAAATAAACGAGAATCGTTACATGATTACTTAAATTTATGTGGAATAATGTGGGCAGATGGCATCAACAAAAGCATATACCATAAATTAATAACCCTGTAGATCACTTTTAAAGGTTTGTAAGCAATCATTAAAAATCATTTTCTCTTTGGAGAAAATGGAACCCAACTGCTGCACCCTTTTACAGAAGTATGATGCAAATGTGTTGTGTTGTGTTGAGGCCATGGAAGGGATGTTTGCATTAACACTGCAGGTTTGCCGTTTTACAGGGAGTGACTATTCCCAGTCAGAGGCGATATGTGTACTACTATAGCTACCTTCTGAAGAATAAGCTGGAGTACAAACCTGTGGCCTTGCTGTTTCACAGGATGGTGTTTGAGACAGTGCCTATGTTCAGTGGAGGGACCTGCAGTAAGTGAGCTCTTTCTTTCCTTCTTTCTTTTTTCTTTCTGGCACTGTTGTTTATACTTTGTATTGTCATCTGTTTGGTGCTATTCGATCTCAAATGCTCAGGTGAGACATATTGGTGTTTACACCTGGTATTACTTGCATCTCATACGTGTCTTCTGTGACAAGTATGGACTTTTCCAACTTTTGTGATTAGGCTTTATTTTCTTTTAAAAATTACATGGAACCGGCAAGGTTTAAAGCTCTCGGTTTAACTTGGTGCATGTGGATCGGTGAGTTGGAGGCCCTTGAAAGCATTAGTGTTCACTGCACAAATGTGACGTGGGCACGTGCGTATCTAACTGCTGGCAGTTTCACAAAGGATGTGCCAGTCACAAAGGTCTGAGTCTGTTTCAATGAGCTGCACATGGTAACGTTTGCTGACGGCATGCAAGCAGTGCACGTACACCCAAGTTAAACTGTATCTATTCTGTTGCACAGCTCCAAACCGCGAAATGTGGACAATTAGGCATTAAGGTTTTTGAAACAGTATTGTGAAATGTGCTTTAGTGTCACATGATCCTTCAGAAATCATTCTAATATGTGACCCTGGATCATAAAACCAGTCATAAGTGGCACGGGTATATTTGTAGCAATAGCCAACAATACATTGTATGGGTCAAAATTATCGTTTTTTTTCTTTTATGCCAAAAATCATTAGGATATCAAGTAAAGGTTTTGTTTCATGAAGATGTTTAGTAAATTTCCATAAATATCAACACTGAATTTTTGATTAGTAGTATGCATTGCTATGAACTTCATTTGGACAATTTTAAAGGTGATTTTCTCAATAATTTTATTTTAATTTATTTATTTATTTTTTTCCCCAAAAAAGATTCCAGATTTTCAAATAGTTGTATTTTGGCCAAATATTGTCTTATCCTAGCTTTATTCAGATTTCAGATGATGTATAAATCTCAAAAATTGACCCTTTTGACCGGTTTTGTGGTCCTGGCCCACATATGCTGATTTGGAGCTCAAGAAAACATTTCTCATTATTAAAGAAGAACTCCACTTCCAGAACAACAGTTTACACAATTTACAAATAATTTACTCACCCCCTTGTCATCCAAGATGTTCATGTCTTTCTGTTTTCAGTTGTAAAGAAATTATGGTTTTTGAGGAAAGCATTTCAGGATTTTTCTCCATGTAATGGACTTAGTTGGTGCCCCGATTTTGAACTTTCAAAAATGCAGTTTTAAATGCAGCTTCAAAGGGCTCTAAATTATCCCAGCCAAGGAAAAAGGGTCTTATCTAGCGAAACAATGTCTTTTTTTTCAAAAAAATAAAAATTTGTGTACTTTTTAAGCAAAAAAGCTCATGTAGCACAGGCTCTGGGATGCGCGTCCACGATGCTACAGATAACGTCTAAGTTCATCGTCTGTGTACTCCGTCTCAAAAAGGTAGAGTATTGTGGGAAAAACTCCATCTTATTTTCTCCTACAACTTCAGAATTGTCCAACATCATTTTACCTTTTTGTTTGTAAACAGCGCTTGACTTACTTGCACTTCCTTAGTCTTTGTGCGTTTGCTTTGTAAACACTGGGTCTACGTTCCACGTGACCTTTCGGCGTGATTTAATGGTACGTAGTGTCGTGAACGCGTATCCCAGAGCCTGTGCTACACGAGCTTTTGTGCTTAAAAAGTATACAAAAATGATCATCAAAATTACTGATCATTTCGCTAGATAAGACTCTTCTTCCTCGGCTGAGATTGTTTAGAGCCCTTTGAAGCTGCATTTAAACTACATTTTGGAAGTTCAAAATCGGGGCACCAATGAAGTCCATTATATTAGAGATAAATCCTGAAATGCTTTCCTCAAAAACCACAATATCTTCATTACTGAAGACAGAAAGACATGAACATCTTGGATGACAAGGGGGTGAGTAAATTATTTGTAAATTGTTGTTCTGGAAGTGGAGTTGTCATGGCAGTTGTGGTGCCCATTTTATTATTATTTTTTTTTGGAGAGCATTATATACATTTCAGGATCCTATAATCAATAGTAATTTCAAAAGACCAGCATATATTTGAAACAAATATTTTGTAACGTTTAAAAAAAATAATTTTGCTGTGTTTTAGATTTTAATTTAACGTCCTGTGTAAAACCATTCATTGTGGTTTCAAGTGAAAGTTTTTGCTCTCCATTTATGCGTGTATTTTCGCGCCGTCCTCTTGTGGTCGGGTCGCCTCTGATGTTAATACCAGGTGTACACAGGGTCTCTGTAACTGGAAATCAAATCTCTCACCTACCACCATCCCCCCTTCACACTTTTTCTTCATCGTACCTGTGCTGAGAGTCTGCTTTAACACGCAGCGTTCACAGCTGCTCGCGGCTTTCCTTTTTGCTTCAACTGCTGTAGATTCTTTGCTACAAATTCAAACTCCTGCCTTTTTCTCCGCACCTAGGCATTTAACCTTTATCCAGATAGACCTAATGTAAAGCGTCAGGAACGTGTAAAGATTTTCCAGGCTGATTCTTTACCTGGAGTGCGAGTTTGTCCAGTGGCGCTGTAGCATCCGTGTCTCTCTGTCTCTGACTGTACCTCCTCCGGGCCCTATTCTGAACACATTCTTGATGACACTGACCAAGCCTGCTCTGCGCAGTCCACAACTCCTGAACTGGATCGTTCATAATGCTTTAGACAACCTGCTGTGTGAAATCTGAACTTCATCCTCCATTATATTTTTTTTTTGTACTTGTCTGTAACGTCTGTTAATGTGTGATTTTTAGAGTGTACCTCACAGCTAAAGAGCTTCCCAGTGGTGTCGCACTTACGGTTCTTTCCATAGAGTCTTTGATGGCTGTTAATATTTTAGTCCAGCCCAGTCCAGCTCTGTTAAAAGCTGTGTGTTGCATGAGTGTGTGTTGTGTTTTAGCTCTGTTTAAACGTTTCTTCCCCTCATAGTGCCCTCTCTTGCTCTTGCTCTGGCCAGGCCACTGGACAGTCTTTAATCTCCTTCTTTTTCTCCAAGGGGATTCTGCTGTAAAAAGCAAGAGTGAGCAGATTCCACATGGGTTCAGAAAAACCAATTGGCATTGGGGTAACATCAGCTTTTTCTAAAATGTTTCTCATTTTCAGTTCTGTTAGCCTAGCCAGTGTTGCTCTGTAAAATGTGTTTGCCATGTACAAGTAAATGCCCCTAATGCCACTTTTGGGTGGTCGTTTGTAATGCCTCATCTGAGGGAGATGGGAAGCGTGGTCCAGGGTCAGCTGTTCTCAGAATAGGGCCCTTAGCGTGCCACTGTTATTTTTGTCTTTTCTGTATCAGTATTTCTGCCGTTTCTATCCTGTTGTTTTCCTCTATGCTTTTCTTCTGTTTTATGTTAACAGATATGCACAAGCTCACATTTTGTTTCCGTCACACAAAGCTGGTAGAGCAATTACATGTTTTTTTATTTTGCAGATCCTCAGTTTGTGGTGTATCAGCTGAAGGTGAAAATTCACACGTCTAACCCAATGCACACAAGGCGAGAGGAGAAATACATGTACTTTGAGTTTCCACAGCCGCTGCCTGTGTGTGGAGACATCAAGGTGGAGTTCTTCCACAAGCAGAACAAGATGATGAAAAAGGTACGTGTCAGTTCCCAAACAGCCCATAGTACTCTTGCACATCATTATTGCTTTACTTTATTGCTGCATCTAGTAGTAAATGTAATGTTGTAATGTTAGTTAAGAGTGAGGAGTGACATTATTTTTTTTCTTCAGTATTTCGTGCAGTTTTGTTTTTTTTGGGGGGGGGGGGGGGGGGGTGAAATTTTGTGGTAAGAGTGAGTAGTGTGTCCTAAATCTAATGCGCTTATGCTTTTAGTATATGGAATATAATGGCATATTATGCTTTTTTTATAAAAAAAAAAATACAAATTCTTTTAATAATGTATTGATATTTAGTGATAAATGTGCTCTACAAAGGGAGTGAAATGAAAATAAATGAATGCAAATGAGGTACTTAATCTCAATTTATTATAATAACTTTTATTTTGAACTTGATTGAACCAAAAGATAAGATTAGTCATAACAAATGAGTAAGCCGGGCATTAGCGCCAAAATGGCTTCCAACAGGGTTGGGCGGTATGAAAATCTTATCATAGCATGAGTAATTATATATCACAGTAATGGTATATCATTATGTAGTTATTTTTCTGGACGTTGAGCTTAATGTATTATATATTATATAACCATATAGTCATTCATATATACATTTTTTTTCAATTATATATTGACTTAAATACTTTAATGAAGGGATGGGTGTAAACCTCAAGTTGTATGTGAGATTATTAATTATGTCTTTAAGTCTGGCATCAGAATAAATACTACAAGGCAACTCTCAGCTGACTGATTATGTCATTGTAAACTGTCCTATAGCTCAACTCTACACTGCTCAGTGTGGACTGTAAGGCTTTTTAAAACATTGTGAATTTCTGTAAAGCTGCTTTGAAGTAATGTGTATTGTTAAAGCCACATAAAAATAAAAATTTGTGTTGTACATGAAGGCTTATTTTATAACATGTGACCCTGGACCACAAAACCAGTCTTAAGTAGCATGGGTATATTTGTAGCAATAGCCAAAAATGCATTGTATGGGTCAGAATTATAGATTTTTGTTTTATGACCAAAATCTTTAGGATATTAAGTAAAGATCATGTTCCATGAAGATAGTTTGTACATTTCCTACCGTAAACATATCTAAACTTAATTTTTAATTAGTAATATGCTTTGCTAAGGACATTGCGGACAACTTTAAATGTGATTTTTCTCTGTTTTTTTTTTTTTTTTTTGCAGCCACTGATTAAAAAATTTTCAAATAGTTGCATCTCTGCAGAATGTTGTCCTGTCCAATGGAAAGCTTATTTATTCAGGTTTCAGATGATGTATAAATCTTAGGGCTCCCCTCGACTAAAGATTTTTCTGGTCGACTAGTAGTCGTTCATTTTAAGCATTAGTCGACTAATCGCATGTTTATTAATAAACCATTTAAATCACAATAATGAGCCTTTAATTGCCTACATAGCCTAGTAAGCGCTCAAGCACACGTATAAAACTTGCCACAGCACACCAGCAGAAGTTATGATTATGAATGTGTCAGGGAAAAACTGTAAAGAGATACCATTAACATTTTAATAATTTGTTGATAAACCCGTGCTTTCTTTGTTCTCGGCTTAAGAGATGAAGTCGATGCGCCTGTATGCATGTTTATATTTGTTTTCCGTTTGGTTTATTTGAAGTAGACATTTCACTCTCACTCTTCACTCATTTTTCATGTCTGTAAAGTAAGATTGCCCAGAGTTTCTGAGGTTCGCGCTTAAGTTCACAGAGACGGAGATGGCAGAAATCTCATCCTGTTTGCGTTCATTATTTTACAAAAGTGCAATGTTTTGTTGTTATTGTGAGTGCACACAAATAAATGTAGAGTCTTTACAGATTCGAAAGATGCATTACTCTTATCTGTACGACCAAAAATGACAGTATTTTAAGAGCGAGTGACTGCACCGGCACGTCCATGTGTCACACTGCGCGCAGACATTTCAATAGCGCACATTTTTGTAGGTTAACATTAGATTGAGTGGCCGTGTAAAGTCGCTACTATAATAAGCCATATTTGAGGTAGATGAATGATAGGTGAGCGTTAGTATGTCCTGCCTGATGGGCAGCCGTGGCCTAATGTGGGCAGCCGTGGCCTAATGGTTGGGGAGTCGGGCTCGTAATCGAAAGGTTGCGGGTTCGAGTCCCAGGTCCGGCAGGGATTGAAGGTGGAGGGAGTGAATAACCAGCACTCTCTCCATCCTCAATATCACGACTGAGGTGAGTCCCTTGAGCAAGGCACCGTTCCCCCAACTGCTCCCCGGGCGCTGCAGCGATAGCAATATGGCTGCCCACTGCTCCGGGTGTGTGTTCACGGTGTGTGTGTGTGTGTTTGATCACTTCTCACTGCTGTGTGTGTGCACTTGGATGGGTAAAATGCAGAGCATTTTACTTGGCCACACGTCACATCCTTTCCTTTCCTTTTCCTTCCTTTCCTGATGTACTGTATTACCACATAGACCAGCCATTTACCATACAATAATAAAATTTTGGTTGACTTTTCGTCGACTATTCGGGGGCAGCCCTAATAAATCTCAGTTTCAAAAAATTTACCCTTTTGTGTTCCAGGGTCACATGATTTTTATTTTTATCTTTTGTTATCATCACACTCGTCAATCTGAGCTTTTATTTACTTGTTTTTGTTATCCAGGATAAGATGTTTCACTTCTGGGTGAACACCTTCTTCATCCCTGGACCAGAGGAGAGCTCAGAGAAGGTTGAAAATGGAGGTTTAGTGAAGGAACTGGATGGGATCCAAACCACAGAACGGGGAGAGAATGACAAGGATTATCTAATCCTGACTTTAACCAAGAACAACTTGGATAAAGCCAATAAGGATAAAGCCAACAGATACTTCTCTCCAAACTTCAAGGTGTGTTAAGCACTTGCTCATCACCTTCCAATTGCTGTTATCCAAAGTTACAATTATCAAAGCTAGAAATGTTCAAATGGCTAAAATGTCCTATTTGTATTTTCCTATTAGGTGAAGCTGTACTTCACAAAAACAGTGGAGGAACCATCCAACTCGGAGGCCAGCACTTCTACATCTGTAACCCCGGATGTTAGCGATAATGAACCGGACCATTACCGGTATTCGGACACAACAGACTCGGACCCTGAAAATGAACAGTATGATGAAGAACAGATTACTAAAGTTTGAAATATTTTTATGGGAAGAAAAAAAAGAAATCATACGTAATAGAGTTGTATAAAGGAGAAAACTTGAATATGAACTGAAAGCAAGTACTTTTTTCCACCCCGTTTTTTTTTTTTTTTTTTTTTTTTTGGTTCTTTTTCCCCAAGCAGAATTAGGACACACGTCACACAAATGCCACCAGTCGTAGGGACAAAAATGCTGACCAATTATTTTTTTTCATTCTTTCACCCCGCTCCATGAAGTATCAACACTGATGTTCCGTGAAAAACGGCGTCAGTAGCCATTATGTAAATACATGTTCATGCCGTAACCCAAGAAAGGAAACCCAGTCACGATGGGAGATCGTTTATGGGAGAAATTCAGTAGAGATCGAAATTCGCTGCTCCATCAACCTGTTGAAACCTAGGCCAGTGCTTTAATCAACATTCATGCCCCAAGTCTGTCCTTCTCTAGTCTGTCCTACCTACTGTGAAACGCTTCTCATGCTGCTGGAAGGCCGCCATGTGTCAGTCGGGCTCAGTTGTGCAGTGGAAACTGCGTGTCTCGCCATTTTTCAGTCTGCTTTAATCATTATTACCACTACTAGAATGGAGGTGGTAATGATTCTGCTAAACTACATGACACCTTGGCAGAAAACACAACATATAGCTCCACCATGTATTATTATTATTATTATTATAAATGTTATTATTTCTTTTTTTTTAATGCAAATACACACAACACAACAGGGAAACCAGTGTTGCAATAATGTTGATCGAAGGTGTGCATGTTATTGGAATCAGTTTCCATGTTGTCAAATAAATAGTATACAATGTTTTTCTAAAAAAAAAAAAAAGGTTCTAAAGTCATTTACAATTTGGTTGTATTTGGAAAGATACTGCTATCACTCTTTCATCTGCAGATGGGATTTTAATCTATAAACAGTCATTCAGTGACACTCATACGTTTCCCATTCAAAATTGGCGCTTGTTTAAATCGGCTCACACGGGATGGTTTTGTTTTCTGTTTCACTTAAAGGGTCATGGTTTGAGCTCAAGGTAGAGTCAGTTGTGTTGTGGGATACGGATCAATCTTGCTCAAGGGCTCTGTGGCTACGGTTCACTACGGCGATCGCAGGTCAGATGGTGTACAGCATCTCGTGTAATGCATGTCAACATGGAGAAGCCCTTTTCTGAATGTATCAACCTTGGATGCAAGTTTTGATTTGATTTCAACAGCATTTATGTCGTTTTTCCTTTCTTCCTGGCTGTGTCAGACATCAGATATTTGGCTCCCTATAACATGTTTGTAGCCTTATCGTGCATGATCTAATGAAATCTGGATCATTTATCCAGCAATGGTGCTTGCTAAACTGTAAACTCTCAATGTATAGTACAGTCATTCTGGAGCAAAGAACCTCATGGTGCAAGCATTCAAACGCGCCACGGTGCGTGTCGTAACTGTTAGTTGCACTTCGGTGTGCATAACCAATTAGTTTCCAACAATTTGATGTCCCTCACTAGCTAGAGTTCATTTTGTTTTTCTTATTCTTGAACAGGCCTCGTTCCCTTTGGAACGAGCATAGTGCAGCTACGGTTTTTACATAGTCTTGTGCTTGCTTCAGAAATATTAAAGCCCTATATATGAGAATATTTAAATGTATAATTTTCTTTTAAGCATGCCAAATCTTTTTTAACATCTGGCTGATGTGGCCAGACCAAAAAAGAAAAAAAACAAACAAAAAAAAACTTCTCAGTCTCTTGGGCAAGAATCTTCACTAAGGGTAGTGAGTAAGCTGCCTTTCTCGTACTGTTAACGTTCAGGCTTCACTCTTCTCACCAGCCCACTGCACACACCGTACATCTCGCCTTCCTTTAGAGAAAGAATACGTTTCCCTGACATGAGGAGGAGGAGGAGACTGGGCCTTCCTTTATGAGATTGTACACTAACCAATCCAGGAATAAAAGCAAGCCTATCAAGGATTCGCATTTTGTTTACATTTTATCACATCACTGAAAACCTGCCAAAATTAAGCTTAATCATTTTTGTTTTATTATTATTTTCTTTGTGTTCAGAGGAGGAGGCGGGGCCCACGGGAGGTATTCTTTGCCTTACTTGAAGTTGACAATGCTTACTCTTCTACTGCTTTGATACCTACCATTCTGCCCAAGCACTGACTTATTTAAAGCTACTATAATAGAGCAACATATTGTACTAGACATTTGCACTGTTACAGGTCTTTGCAGGGTTTCAGTCAGCGGTCCACAGTATTTTTTTTTTTTTTTTTTTTTGTTTGTTCTTGTTTTATTTTGTCTCTTTTTTTTTTTTTTTCTTTTTTCTTTTTTTTTTTCTTTTTCTCTTCCTGGAAATGCTTTACAGCAATCAAAAGTAGTAGAATAGAGGTGAAATGAAAAGACATTAATATTGTCTCTGTGCATCCCAATAGAATCAAATGTGTTTTTATTGACTGAATTTTTTTTTAAAGAAAGCATAAAATGGAAAAAAAAAATGAATAAAGCGACTATTTATGAAAGTATTCGTTCACATTCTGGCAAAGACCCTCTGCAGGTATTCCGCATAGTCCCTCTAAACGTACGCTGATGTGTTTTGGATGTTTAGCGGCTTAATGTGTGACTCTACTAAAGAGCATCACATTATGAACTTGAATTTAAAGGGATAGTTCACCCAAATATTCTGTCATTTACTCAGGTCTTTCCAAACCTGTATGAATGCAACAGAAGGTATTCTGAAGAACGTTTCAGATGTTTTTGTCCATTTGTAGAATAAAGTCTTACAGGTTTGAAACACACCATAAAAACCATTTTTAAAAATTTGACAAGAAAATACTCTTTCAGTCTTTTTTCTTAATTTCAAATTAAACTGCGTTACATGCTGTTTCTTAGTTACAAAATTTACTGGCAATTTCTGAGTTCAAATGGTTTCACCACCAGAGTAAATGATGAATGTTCATATTTAGGTGAACTCTCCTTTTAAGCCTCAGATAGATCGTCTCTGAGACACATCCCTTGACGTTTTGACAATTTAGCCACAGTACCTTTATACGCAGACCCTCAGACATCTTGTACGTGGCATGGGTGTGTGGAGCTCACAGGCAGCATGAAAAATTAATTTTCAGCTTTAATGAAAAACAAAACGTCTTCAAAGGTGCCAGTGTATATGTTTCACGTCACTCTTTCTTAGCTGATTTGTGCAATATGTTGTTATGATGCCTGTGGTTGCCACAAAGTGCCTCTCGTTTACAGTTGAAGAAGTACTTGCTTTAAAAACTGTCGTAGGACATCATGTCATGCATGCGGATGGATGGGGTGGTACTGTGCACTAAATCGTCCAGCTAGACTTGCAGCAGGGGGCCCTTTGGACTTTGGCCATGCTCCATTAGAAATCATTCTTCTCCCCAGAGGGTTTTTTACGTTCACGTAATGTAAACGTGGTATATTTTCAGTCTCTTAAGAAAACAGCCTTACTCCGTTTCAGCCTGTTCAGATACTATTGTGCTGTGCAACAGTTGCTCTGTGTGTAATGCCTATGCACTGAGAATACACAAACCAACCATGTATGAAATATTGTACAGGTAATCATGTTGCTCATACAAATCACATGTTTGTTTGTAATTGTATGTGTAAACTGCCCTTTATCTTAGTGTTATAAACTCCACATAAATCCAATAAAGTCTCATTCTTGTCAGTTTGTTGTTTTTGACAGCATTCAATATTTGTGGATCTGTATTCACAGTTAATTTAATTTACAGCAGAAGTCAAAAGTTCACATACACCTTGCAGAATCTGTTAAATGTTAATTATTTTACCAAAATAAGAGGGATCATACAAAATACATGTTAATTTTTATTTGCTACTGACCTGAATAAGATATTTTACATAAAAGACATTTACACTGTTCAAAAGTTTACATACGCTTGAATATTAATACTGAGTTGTTACCTGAATGATCCACAGCTTTTGTTTTGTTTAGTGATAGTTGTTCATGAGTCCCTTGTTTGTCCTGAACAGTTAAACTGCTTGCTGTTCTTCAGAAATATCCTTCAGGTCCCACAAATTTGCATTTTTGTGTATTTGAACCCTTTCCAACAATGACTGTATGATTTTGAGATCCATCTTTTCACACTGAGGAACTCATATGCAACCATTACAGGAAACACAATGCATTAAGGGCCAGGGGGTGAAAACTTTTGGAATTTGAGAGTAAATTGAACTTATTTTGTCTTCTGGGAAACATGTACATACCTTCTGTAGCTTCTGAAGGCCAGTACTAAATGAAAAAAGAAGATATTTAGCCAAAATAAGAAAAATGTACACATTTTCATTATGTTCAAAAGTTTTCACCCCCCCCCCCCCCCGGCTCTTAATGCATTGTGTTTTCTTCTGGAGCATCAGTGAGCGTTTGACCTTCTATAATAGTTTGGTCCCTTAGTTGCCCTCAGTGTGAAAAGATGGATCTCAAAATCATACAGTCATCGTTGGAAAGGGTTTAAATGCACACAAATTTGTGAGACCTGAAGGATTTTTCTAAAGAACAGTGGGCAGTTTAACTGGACAAAAAAGGGACCTGTGAACAATTATAACTAAACCAAACCAAACAAAAAACAGCTGTGGATCATTCAGGTAACAACACAGTATTTAGTATCAAGTGTATTTTATAAATTCAACTACTATTTTCTCTTGTGGACTATATGTAAACGTCTTTTATATGAAATATCGTATTCAGGCCAGTACTAAATAAAAAATAACATGCATTTTGTATGATCTCCCTTATTTTGGTAAAATAATTAACATTTTGCAGATTCTGTGAGGTGTATGTAAACTTTTGACTTCAACTGTATGTATTATTAAAATTCTTTAAAATTCTTTTCTGTATTATTTGAGTTTTAAAGCTTAAACCCTTAGTTTTGTGTCATTACAGTCATGAAATTGCATTTCATAAGTTTAGTAAGTGATTCTTTCATACTAAAATCATGTTAACGCATTGCATATGTCTTGAGTTTTTGTACTATAGAAAAAGCGTTTATTACGCTTACAACTTGGCCCCATTCATTTGCATTGTAAGTGTCTCACTGTAACCCAGACGGATTTATTTATTTAAAGAAAAGAGTCTAAATTAATTGTGGTCGTCAAAACATTGTTCAACAATAGCTGTCAATTGAGAAAACTTGTATTGATCTTGGAATATTCCTTCATGGAGCTCTAAATTAAAGTTGTAATGTGCAGTTTTCACTGAAGTACATGTATACTTGTTATTGAAATGATTATCTCACTCATATGAAAATTCTATTGGGTAATCTAGTCTTGCTTTTTCTTGCCAAATGCATGAGCGTGATGACTGTTTTACTTGAGTAGGCCTCATGGTTTTTGTTGCCAGCTGCCCATTACAGCTCTAGTACTGGCTGAACTCATGACTTCAGTCTCATGCTGAAGGTGCTTTTCATGTCAGCTGAGAAAAAATTCAGGAAAACGAATGTAGTTCTGTTTTTTTCTCTCTCTAACTTCTCTAAAACTGCTCTTGGGGACTATTTAGATTTTCTCAACAGAACGAAGAAATATTTATAACCTTCTGTAAATAAACTGCCTTATGGGATATATCTTTGTGCCCAGAAAATAAACTTTGATTTTAAATATATCTCTATTAGGTTTAAAAAGAGATCCAAGTAAAAAACCCCAAACCACACTTTGTGTCTAGAGCCTGACTGGAGATCTGTTAATGCTAATGACCTCTGATTTACCCTTCTGCCCTGTTATCTATAAATAAAGGCCTCACTGTCGGACCTACAGGAGCCGCAGAGACGCTGCTTATATAACTGGCGTGCATGAATCTCACTCATTTCCAAAAGAAATTGGTTTAATGTTCTGACTGATGAGCTTGTCGTCTTCACGACTGATCTTCGATAGCGCCGTGTCCGCTTTTTGAAATGAACCTGGCATGACCAAACCATTTTAAGAAGAAATTATTTGAATTTTAGATGTTACTATCCAAGGTCAGGGTCTGTTTTCATCAGTTCATATTTTTCTGAGATTAAGCGCTTTTTAAACAGATAATTTAATAGAGAATCCCCTTTAAATTTCACTAATGAGAGATCTTCACACTGTCTGGAACACATGTGAGTCAAATAACATGCTACTCTAAGATATATCAGCAAATTATTTTTGTCTTGGTTTAATAATAATAACACAATAACAAAGACAATGTGCTACTCTTTTAATACACAACCCTCAACTCTCCCATTTTGAATAGTACACAAGAAAAAAAATTGTTTTGTTTACCAATAAAACATCTAAACGTCACTAAAACAAGTTTCTTTTATTCATTTATTGATTTTTTTGCATAGAATGTTTTGCATAATTATACTTGTTGAACCTGTCTTACCCCAATGTCAAAATGTGTTTGTCTTGTTTTAGGTATATTATTATTATTAATAATAATAATAATAATAATAATAATTATTATTATTATTATTATTATTATTATAAAGGACTACTACTATTAGTATAATAATGATCATCGTAATAAAAATATCTTAATTTAAGATTCTCAGGTTGATTATTTATTTTTATTGATTTTATGTATTTATTTTTACAAAATAGTGCTATGATTATTATTATGAAACAAATACAATAAGTTGAATCAAGTTTTATATTTTTGAGGTTTTATAATTTGAATTGTTGGTTAAAGACCTCTTAAGGTGGGACAGGACACTCACTCTAAAAGGGGACATATTTAAAACACTACTATATTATGTTAATTCTAGGGCTGGCAAACGATTAATCGCGATTAATCGCATACCAAAAAAAATTTTGAGTTTGCCTAATATATGTGTGTGTTCTGTGTGTAATTATTATGCATATATAAATACACACAAATTAATGTATATATTTAAGAGAAATATGTTGTTTATGTACAAAATATTTTTTTTATATATATAATATAAATTCTATAAAAATTATAATAAATACATATACTTGCCTAATATGTGTGTGTGTACTGTGTATAATTATTATGTATAT